>JBBPCX010000114.1:31206156-31227772 GCA_037974365.1 Hydrocynus forskahlii | reverse complement strand
CAGAGTTTGATGGTTCTCCTCTAACACATTCACTAAACCTGACAATTAACTGGTGAGGTGAACCAGGTGTTTCTGAGTAGGGAAATCACCAAAACATGCTGGACCACGGCCCTCCAGCACCCCTGCTCTACAGAATGAATGGGCACGAATTCCCACAAAAACTCCAAAATCTTGTGGAAAGCCTCCCAAGAGGAGTAGAAGCTTTTGTAGCTGCAAAGGAGGATGAGGGAAGTGTTATGTAATGTAACACTACTATAATATGGTACTATACTGTAATATAGTGTAGGTAGAGTACTGTGCAAAAGTCTTAGCAATTTTTTCTCAGAGTTTAATTATGTGTCTTTCTGCTAGCAAAGTTAACATTAGAATAAATACAAATAAGAATCAGTGGGAATAAACAATAAGATTTGTTTGTTAAAAATAGCTGATATTTTGTGAGCTGGTGAAGAAGAATACAGGTTTGGTTCTAGATTTATCTGGCAGCTCCTGATTTAATTTAATGAAGTCAAACCTGGTTTCTGATGAAGTCAATCCGAATTTCTACAGTAATACTGGACTTCCACATGTAACACACTGATATACTGTACATAAAATCACTGTTTACTCTAGAATGTTATTCGTGTTTATTCTTAGTGTATTTGGTACTATTAACATCTTAACAGTTTTTAATTTTCGCAAGTGCTACATGCGAAAAAAAATTCTTATTCAATTTGAATTAGAAGAAAGTAAAAAAAAAACAGCATATCCAAAATATCTCACTTTGCTTTTTTATTGAGAGGCAAACATTAGCAGTTCAGTTGTAACAAAAAATCACACCCTACTCAATAATCTAGGAAAAACATAGTTTTCACATTGCCCAGACTCTGTTGCATAAATAAATAGATAAAAACACTGAATCCATAAATAAATAGCTTGAATTTGGACGAGTCTCAAATAAGTCACAGTTTTAACTGGTTGCTGATACACAGCAAATTCAGAAGAATAAGAATAAAACACTGATTCAGAATAAATATGGATAAATAAGAGTAAACACTAATATATAAACAGTAAAAAGAGTGCGCAGACAGAAGCAGAAGGAATAATGAGACTAATCTGCTGAAAACTGATTAGGGCTGAGAGCAGGGAACAACTCCAGGAACTTCAGGAGCTCCAGCACTTCTCTACTGATCTGCTCCCACGTGTTGATCTGGTCACCCTGGAGGAGCAAATTCAGGTGTTTTAGAACTTCTGTAGAGGCACAGTGGAATCAGAACTCTTAAACTGTGTGTGTGTGTGTGTGTCTGTTTGTGTGTCTATATGTGTGTGGGCATGTGTGTGTCTATATGTGTGTGTGTATGTGTGTGTACTCTTAAACTGTGTGTGTGTGTGAGTGTGTATGTATGTGTGTTTGTGTGTGTGTGTGTGTGTGTGTGTTTGTCTATGTGTCTGTGTGTGTGTGTGTGTGTGTGTGCTTGTGTGAGTGTGTGTGTTTGTGTATGTGTGTGTATGTGTGTGTGTGTGTGTGTGTTCGTTCTGTGCGTGTGTATGTGTGTATGTGTATGTGTGTGTCTATGTTTGTGTATGTGTGTGTGTGTGTGTGTGTGTGTGTGTGTGTATGTGTGTGTGTGTGTGTGTCTGTGAGAAACCGCTTACCATGTTGTTCTGGATATGAACTCTCAGTTGTTTGAAGAATAAGGACAGTCTATTATTCTTTGTCATTCTCACAGACACCTGCATTAATGAGACAAACCATCAAAACCAGTGAACAAACCAGTTAAAAAACAGGCAAAACAAATAAACATCTAGTTTAAAGTTCATTCTAAAGGTTCCACCGACCCCATATGTAATTGATCAACTGCATCCTAAACCTTAATGAAGAGCTGGATGGGGTTTGAATGGGTTGAGTGAAGTTTTGGGGATGTTTTCAGGGTAAAAATAATAGTGTTAGCAACATTTGCCTCATAACTCCAGTTCTAAAGCAGGACATTTTGGACTCCAAACAAGTCTCGACTGCTCGCCAGCATCTGAGGTTGGTGGAAAATCGTGTACATTTGATTTTTCGATAAATTATTCCTTTAAATAGAGCTTCCCATATTAATCTGCTCCTTTTATTTGTTAAGTTATTGCTGACTCACTTAGAAAACTCGCTCTTTTGTTACAAACATGCTTTGTTTTTTGATGGTTAGTCGTTCTTATAGACACGAGAAGAGGCACTCACACATCTCTGCAGTTGATCAGCCTGATTCTCCAGCACGCTTAATAAGTCATCCAGCTGCTTCTCACTCCAGAGTGCAGGATAGGCCTCGCTCAGCAGTTCAGAGGCCTCGTTCAGAGTCTGAACAACCAACAAGACCTGGGTCTCTGGCTGAAGAGAGAAAGAGAAGCAGATAAAAACACCACTATGACTCAGAAGATTTTAAAATACTCTCTCTCAGAAGCTCCTCCTGTAGCTCCACCTTGCTGGTGGACAGTTAGAGACTGCAGCTCTTCTGCTGTCCTCTAGACGTTAACTGTGTCCGTGTCAAGACCTTAACCCAGCAGTGATACACATTATCATGTCAGTGTCACTGCTGGTCCACCAGCCCAGTAATATCAGCAACAGTAGTATGTCAGAAACCGTACAGTGATGAACGAAGCAGACTGGGACCAATAAACTGCAGCGACAAGTGGGATACACTTTGTAATTGTTCACCTGGTGGAGCGAAAAGGTAGGTGTTTCTAATAAAGTGGCTAGTGAGTGGAAACACAAAGAACTGTTTCTAATAAAGCAGCCAGTGGGTGGAAACACAAAGTACTGTTTCTAATAAAGCCGCCAGTGAGTGGAAACACAAGGAAGGTATTTCTAGTACTCTGGCCAATGGGTGGGAGCACAAGGGCCGTGTTTCTAATAAAGTGGCCAGTGAGCCTGCAATTTGTTGACGTACCTTAGAATGCATGTGGCGGCTGAACAACTTTCGCCAATCATGTTTAAATATGTGGACGTCCCCACTGTCCTCAGTGATTCCTGAGACCTGTTGGAAACAAGGCATCATAAAATCGGTTCCAGACAGACTGCAGATAGATTGCATTTGCCATGGAAATCTTTATTTTGAGGAAACATTAATTAATTAAACAGAAGACTCTCCATTTCTCTAAGCATCTTCAAGTAAGTCCCATGGAACTCCCTGAACTTGAAGTTGATCCACTTGCAGCTGAAGCCGGAGCTCAAGCTGCACAGAGTCAGGATTAGGCAAATTTGGACCAAACGCAGAAACATGGTTAAATCCTCTCCAGAATAAGTGAGTGAAGCTGAGCACTGTTGTATTATTAGGGCTAAATGTGATGTATGGCCAAGTGCGGTTCTCTACAATAGCACAATGCGATCTACTCTTTTGCTGTTGCATGTTGTCCACTGTTAATGTACAGGATTTATGAGCAACAAGTGAGACGTGTAATCCAAGGAAAGCGCACAGGCCCGAATTTCACTTTCCGGATCGACGGCCACAAAACAATAAAACAAAGCCACAATGCATACGTGCAGAAAGGAGATGTTGCGCAATACCACTGCACACACCTGTGTGCATGCTTGATTGATTCGTATTGTTGAGTAAGACTCATAACTAGGTCATGTAATGAATTCCTAAGCTGGCAGTGATGGTCGGCTGTTGCATTTCCACGCACAAATAAACAGTATTCATTAATTCACCTCAGGACCAGTTTTATTCCCAAGCAGACATTTCTTATGAATTAATTCTCATAATGCCACAATGTGCCAGTGTGCACATGCCTGGACATTGGGCCTGGCACTGTACTTTTTACTTTCAGTAAAAATGAGCTGCAATAATTCAGCTCACAGCTAATTTGATTAATAATCAGACATCTTAAAAAGTGGTTTGTGATGTTTCATTGTTGATAAGTTGTATGTGTGTGTGTGTGTGTGTGTGTATTTAATTAATGCAAATATACAGAACAATTGTGAATACAATGACAAAATTGATGAATTAATGAACAGCATGGCACGCAAGCACACAAAAATAAACATCATAGATATAAACGATCATAGATAGTAACTAGTAAATTATATCCATTATACTATAACAAGTCTACATCTTTCTGTCTATCTATCTCTATATTTATCATTCTATTTCTTTCTTTCTTTCTTTCTACCTATTTATCTATCGATCTATCTATCTATCTATCTATCTGTCTGTCTATCTATCAATAAATTGAAGTGTTTGTATTTCTTGCCTGATTGTTATTACATTAAATGATGTAATGAAGATTACACTGTGGGATTTTTGTCACGCTGGCTTGTCTTTTTGTGTGTTGATGACGAAACAGCATTCCAGCCTTGTTGGAGGAAATTTTTGAGGAAATGCTTCAGAAATTGAAATCGAAAGCTCGTTTCGGGATCGACTGTCGAAACTCCCGTGTGTTTTCTGTGTGATCACAAGGGATACCGACAGAGATCGGTCCAGTTCACAGCATGTGTATCCGTTGGTTTTCTGTTCTCTAGGTGTTGTTTAATGTGTAGTTTTTAATGTCGAGCAGTTCAGAGCAGTTGGGGCCGAGTGGGTGCACGAAAAACTACAACTCCCATGATGCAGCGAGAGCAGAAGGCTTTGTGATACAGTAAAGCAGACAGTACGCCTGGCACGCATACGTACACACAAACTAACAATCTTTTTATGTGCAGATTCTGATTATTATTTTCTTGTCTGTTTAATGCTGGTGCTGGGTTGCTAAGACCATTTGATTATTCGTTTGAAAACGAAACACATTATTTCCCCAAATCTGAAGCGTTCCTCAGAAATACTACGGACCCCTGACACGAAACATGAAGGTGTCACACATGAGGTCACAGAGAAGAACAGTCACTGCACTGAGCTTGGCTAGATAACTTTCCGTAGAAATCAATGGGAAAAACATGTAATGTGCTTTACTGTTATTATTTAATAATTTTTTTTTATTGATTTTCACACATGTTGGACAATCACAGCGTTGCTCAGTGCTTTCAAAATAATATAAGAATAGACACATAAAATCAGATTAGAAATCAAATTTTATTATCAGCCTTTCAGGTCATGAATTAAAGTTCAGGTTTCCATACTTTACACCAGGGCTTAATAATAATAATAATAATAATAATAATAATAATCATCATCATCATCATCATCATGTAACAAGAACAATAATACATACATTGTAATGCTACATGTAAAAAAGTAAAGTGGGGAGGCTACATTACATTAATGGAAGGAAATAGACTGTATGTTGTCTGTAAAAGAACGGGTGCCGAGGAGGTCGCTGAGTTTTAATTTCAATTTACATTTTATTCTTATGGCTTTTTCTTCAGTCTGCTGTTTGGCCAGATCCTTTTAGTTCTGATACGTCTACCCATGAGTTTTTACTCAAAGAGAGACTTTCTGAAGTTTGTGTTTTTAATACAGAAGCATTCCTGCATTACTTTCCTTTGTAGAAGGACTTAAAGCTGTCTAATACATTCATGATCTATTACAGTTTCCAAAACACTTCCTCACTCTTCAGCCCCTTTCAGGTCCAGGACCGCAGCCCAGCCCCAGCTGATGGGATTTACCAAAGGTTTTTCCCTCTCAGCACATTTAGGAATGTTTTAGAGAAAAACGTTTAGATGTGAATTAACATCAGCTTCTTCAGCACAACAGCAGTCAGTGACAGCGAGTTCTGAGCAGGTCACATGACAGTACTGTCAAAAAAAACTCCACTATCAAAGTTGTACAAAAAGTCAGTTCAGTACACAGCTCACATCCACGTCTGATCATGAACAACAGTTCAGTGTTAAACAATTTAAGACACATGAAGACACACGTTTATATGAGAAACTATGTCCTAGACAAAGCTGAGTTGATAATAATAATAACAATAATTTATCAGCATCATTATTATTATTGTTATTATTATAAAAATATGTTATTAATATTTTTTTTGTTATCGTCATGTTTATTATAGCATTATTATACTGTTATTATTATTGTTGTTGTTGCTATTATTATTATGCTAAAATATGCATTTGCAGCGGATTGTTCAGTAGGTGGCGCCAGTTTGCATTTGCAAAATATAACAAATTAATATACTATGCAATATAAAACAAAACATAAAACACTACAGCATCACATAATATAATATAATATAATATAATATAATATAATATAATATAATATAATATAAATCTAAAAAGTTAGATGGTACCTTTTGTATGAGATTTGTAGGTCTTGAATCACGGCTTCCATTACACAGCCTCTACAGTGACTTTTGAATAATAACTACAGCCTCTGAGGGCTCAGAGAACATTTCTTCATGTACTTCATTTAGTGTTTTCTAAAGTCCATCCCAAGTACTCGGGCCTCCTCTGGCCTTGTGATCTTAGGTCCTCCAAGGACCATGGCAGTTAATAATCCAACCCTAGTCAGACCCATTAGACTTTGCAAACAGTTGCGTCTATCTTGTGCAGCTTTAATTTTCCTTCACACATATTTTATCACATTAAAAACTGATATGGACACAATATCAGTACTGTGAATATACTGGTACACATTGCATTTGTGATGCCTTTCAATACATTAAATTGCCCATAACATCACTTTCTGGAATTAAAAAGTCTGTAAATATTGTTAAAGTTTCAGAAATGTAAGTTCACTCCTTTATACATACAATCTATATGTGGAACCTAAGGTGCAAACCCTGTTTTCCAGTTTTTGTGATGTCATAAAACCAGCACATTTACATGTAGATCCTTATTCAGCCTATAGTAATTTAGCCTTGTCAGTTCATGCTGAAGTCTTAAGCTATGTTTCACAAAAGAAATCATTTACAAATGCATTATTCTTAAGGACACAGTAAAAAAAACCAACCTGTTTAATTATAAGGGATAAACAGAGGTTGGGAAATGGTAGAATAATGAATTATGATAATATTAATTCTATTTTTGGTGAACAAATCCACACAAATGTAATGGAAAAAATCAAACAGAAAGGAACATGTAGAAAATGGACCCTTTGAAAGCACCTTGACCAGTCAGTGTCTTCAATGATTAAAGGCTGACCAAAGTAGAAAGGTAAAAAATAATAATTTATTGTAAAGACTCATTTGCATATTGCATTCTGCAAACAAGTATTGCGATACTGATTTTGTGTCCATTTATTCTGTAGAGCACTTATGAAACCAGGCACTGATGTTGGACAAGAAGGCCTGTCCAGTAATCTCCGTTCCAGTTCATCCCAAAGGTGTTGCATGGGGTTGAAGTCAGGGTTCTGTGAGGGCCAGTCAAGTTATTCCACACCAAACTCATCCAACCATGTCTTTATGGAGCTTGCTTTGTGCACTGGGGCACAGTCATGCTGGAATTAAAAAGGTTCTTCCCCAAACTGTGCCCACAAAGTTGGAAGAACCTGGCGTTGTCCAAAATGTCTTGGTATGATGAAGCAAGATTGCCCTCCACTGGAAGTATAGGGCCTAACCCAAAACTTGAAATACAGGTTTGTCCCAATACTTTTGTCCACATAATGTAGATCTACCACAGCGAGTGAGCCAGGACGAGAGAGCCTGTGTGTGTGGAGCGGCACACACTCAGTTCTGTGTGGACTGTAAGAAACAGGCCGATCCCTCCCAGATCAGATCTGCCTCCTCTGTTTGCTTTTAAAGCTCCGCGGAGGCTGAGGACGACTGGATTCTCTCTTACATCCAATTTCTCCTTTATTTGTAACTAAATAAACGACATTTGGTTGGTGACACATCATGGTAAGTGTCTTGGCTTTGTAGATCAATCCAGGAGCGTTCGCAGAGATGACAAGGCAACATTACTGCACAAACTAGTTTATTTACACATTTATGCACTGTTTTAATGCCCTTTGCTCATTTTGAGTATCTAACTGCTCATTAAGGTCCTCAGTTGGTAACATAGTCAAAATCATGATATCTTATTTTTGGCTGAGTTAGCTAACTTTACAGCTATCTGGTGCGTCAAAACATTGACCAAAACTACTTTGCACTTATTTATCAGAATGCACTTTATATTTTTAATTTAAGTGCGTTATATCGTGTTTAATTAGCCGTAAATTTATTATTTTCTTACAAATAGCTCTTCAGGCAGGCTAGCTATGCCAGCTAACTTCAACTTTCCTACTGTCACTTTCACTTTGGATTTGAAACAAATAACTGTTTATATCAGACTAAAAATGACATAAAGGACGTTTTTAAGTTGGTAAGATATTATTTTAATATTTGGTGCAGCCCCCAGAAAGCTTAGGTTAATATAAAGCTCGTTAGCTTAGCTTCTTATTCGAAATTTATTTTTGTTTAATGGATCCAGCGCTGACACAAAATAACAGTAACACTAAATAACACTAAACAGGAGTCATATCTAACATTAGAAAGTTTTCATTAAGCCTCTAATGTGTTTTTAAAGGCAAAACCAAGTAGTATATAGTGTTGGGTAACATGTAAACAACTCCGTGTTTGTCAGCCACTGCTGCAAAACAAGCGATTTGGTTCCACCCTCTCTTCTTACTTCCAAAAGAGTAACTTCAACCATCTAACACCTTTCCTGTGTCATGGCCACATGACTAAACCATTGACAATTCAGGAAGTGTCATAACCGTGCCACTTCACCGGAGAGGAACGGTCTGCCTGCCCTTCTGTTGGGTCAGGACTGTCCTGTTGTGAAATGCAGCATGTGGACATGTGCTCTTGCAGGATATTGATCCTCAGCTGTGGTCATGAGTTTACCATTGCCTCTTTCTGTGAGAGGGGAACGAGTGTGTACTCCTTGTGCCGAAGGAATGGGGTGAGCCAACCGAACAGGCGACTTCTCACGTGGAGAAGTTCCTTAAAAAGCCCAGACCTTTCCAAACTTTGCTCTGGGTTTTGGGGGTGAAGTGAATCTGTAGTTTGGAGATTTCATGTTGTTTCCTTCTTTTTCAGTGTGAGAAGTGGCAGTAAAGTGAACCCAAGAGGAGCCATGCTCGCTACGCAGACCGCTGACTCTGGCCCAGAGGTGAAAAATGTCAAACAGGTCGGTCTCCATATTTTCCAGATATCAAATGGTAATTTCTGATCCAGCCACATCAGCTTTTGCTTTGCGATTTAAAAGAAGATCTACGGTATGTTGATACCAACAGATCGTTCAGAGTGGGTTTGGTGCAAAGTGGTTCATTTCAAAGCAGTTTCCTCCAGGATCAGTAAAGCTTTTTGATTCTGATTGTAGTGACTGAAGGATTGATCTACAGTGGTGGTGAATGGAACCAGACATCATGTCAGAAATATACATATTATTTACTGTAAACCCCCAGTCAATCTTCATGTGTCTTCTGAGTGTTTATGTGGAGTGTTGATGGTAAAGCAGTAAATTTGAACATTTTCTTTAGGTACTGTTTTGCTTCATGTCGCCCTGCACGTGAGTCTCCACTATGAATGGGTTGTTGCTGAATAATATCTGCTCAAAACTTAGGTAAAACAATGTCTCAGGCATCAGGCAGCGCATTCATAACCATTTTCAGTGAATGTGATTTTAGAGGCAGACATCTACTTCCATTCAACAGAACTTTAAACTGTTCTGTATAATAATAATCTGAGTTTCTCTAAAACAGCTAATCCATTTTGAACAACATCTGTTTACATTTTAATGACAGATTATGTTACCAGAACTGTTTCTAGATCCAGAGGGTGAACTATCCTTTTAACAGTGACCGACGATCATAAACAAGAATTGGCCTTTTGTGTCTGTCTTTGTGGTAAAATATGATAAACAGTTCAGGAAAACTGCACCTGCCGGTCTGAGATACTGCTTCATCAAAAACACTTTTATTTTTCCATCTTGACCTCCAGCATTGAAAAGTCATTCAATGAGTGCCTGCTTTGTGTGAGGATTTCTCGGGGTCAGGTTTGCTTGTCGCACTGTTTGCAGCTCCCTGGAACTTCTGTAGTGATGAAAGAGTTTGCTGAAATGAAATTTTCTTTATTGCAGAACTGTTGTGTAGAAGCAGCTGAACATTCAAGGTCATGATTTATTGTGAATCTCACCTGCTACTGCTAGACCGCAGCTGTGATGTGGTGAAATCCTGCCACGGTGTCACAGTGCTTAAAACCGCTGGTGGTTCAACCCTGTTCTTATTGGTCCCTCATGCTTGGTTCACAGGAGGTGGTCCAGTGTTTTTGTTCAGTATTAGTACACATTTAAATGCGTGTGTATTCTCAGCAGAAATTCATTCCTTGCTGCTGTAATGTGGTGTCTCAGGATCTCATAAGCTCAGATGTTCATTGCAGGATGGCAGGCAGGTGTGGTGGAGATTAAGATTTTGGTCACATCTACTGTATTTCTACTGGGTGTGAGCTGTTTCCCTACATTTCAGCCGTTTAGAGTTCAGTTACTGCATGTTCTTGTACTACAGACAAACATGGATAATAAGTGACCTTAGTGCTGGTGGATGGAGGTTATCACATAATAGTCTGTTTGCGGCCACCAAGACTATCTGTAGGTTGCAATCTGTAGGAAAGTCAATTCCATGGATTTAGGGGTGACTTCATTGAAAGCAACAGTTCAGCAGACTTGTTTGAAGCATAATCAAACCACCAGCATGTGTCTGTCATTTTTGGACTGGAGCTATGAGGCTAATAATGCATGTCAAAAACACAGTTTTAAAATGCGACACCCTTACGCCTTCTCAGAAGGTCTTCCTTCTCTTTTATCATTTTGGTGGAAACATCTGTAAGTTGAAAGCTTTTTACAGATCTTTTTTTACAGATTTTTATTCCTGGAAAATAATGCATGGCCACCTGTCAGTAACGGAACAATTTAATTATTACACTAATTATAACAATGTTCATGGCTGCACATTTGGGTCTATTGAGGATTTATAAGGGAGAGAGCTGGTGGTCTGGGAGTTGCCCAAGCGATTGGAAGATTGTGGGTTTTTATCCCAGGACTGTCAGTGGTGCCACCTAGGTACCTTGAGTAAGGTACCGTCCCCACACTCTGCTCCCCGGATGCTGTGTTGCTGGCGGCTTCACTTGGTTAGTGGGTTAAATGCAGAGAAAGAATTTCACACTAACCACTGTGTGCGGTTCTGTGGTGTGTTCACAAATAACTATAAGGACCACTTTAAAATTTAATTTAAATGCATAAATTCAAAATAGTACTTGTATTTGCACTCATTGTCCATTTTGTCAGCTTCACTGATCATACAGGTCCACTGTGTAGTTTACAACTACAGACTGTACTCCATCTGTTAGCCACCTTTATGTCCTTTATCAGTTTTTAGAAACCATGAGCAGATTTTATTTGGGTGGTGGATCCTTCTCATTATAGCAGTGGCCTGTTGGGTTGTGTGTACCACACACAGCCGCACTGCTTGGGTTTTAAACCCCTTAGTGTCTCTGCTGAACTGAGCACAGTCCACCCAGCAAAAAAATACCCAGCTCGCAGTGTCCTGTGTCCAGAAACTGAGCACTGATCAAGGTCCAGAACCATCAACAATAGCTTTATATCTGCAAGGACCAAAAGGTTTGTTGTGTCTAATGGAGTGGACACACTACACGGACTGAAGTTTGTAACTTACACGGTCAGTGGAGTAGATAGAATGGACAGTGTGTCTTGAAACAAGGCAGGTGGACCTCATTTAGGGGCTCATAGTTTTAGTTCTGGATTTATATATCCACATAGAGAGGAGCCTTGTCTTTTATGTGTGGAAATGACTGCCAGAGTGTGTTGCCAATATGACTGCCATGTGAACTTTCCCATCTATTTTTAGCTGAATCCAATTAAACGGGACTAATTGGGCAGTCACTTAGTGTTTAAGTGTTTAGTGTTCAGGCTCAGCAAAGCACACTGTGATGTAATTTGTTAAGATAACATGGCGCCACAGTTACTTCGTTCGTTGTGGTGGGTCTGGGTGATTGTGATTGTCTCTGACTCTCAGGTCCCCATGCGTAATCAGTCAGCTGACATCAGGTGACCCTTAGGCGTGTAGGTATGGCTCACATTCACATGGTTGATACAGACGCTCTGACTCGTCTGTTAGTTTCCGTCCTTCACTTCTCCTCTCAGGATATCAAGAATGTTAAAGCAGGGCAGGCTCTTAAGCTGTCAGAGGAACAGTCAAGACTTCTATGCAACGTTTGGGATGGTTGAGTAAAGCAACTTACGTGCTCAAGTGGCCAGCTTGCATGTTTTGGTTGCATTGTGCTGAAAGAAATGTCAAACTGATTGGCACATCAGTGCAGTGATGAGATTGAACGCATGTTCTTGGTGGTTTCAGCACACAAAAGATGTAGGTGTTGGGACAGAACAGGCCATCATTGCATTTCCCCTTACATCACACTCAGCTTTAACTAGACGTTTGTATGAAAAATGTGTACCCAATGCCAATCTTAAAGGCATAAAAATGCTTATAAGCCGCCGGTATTTGGATTTTTTTATCTTTATTGCATAGTCAAGTTTTGCTTAATCGCCTTTGCTCTTTGATTCATTTCTCTGTTGTTCTTAAAGCTGTACAAACAGAACAAATACAGTCAATAAACAAGGATTATAGCTTTGGGGGCAGAGCTACTCACAATTAAATTTAAATTTAAATTTATTTCTTTTTAAAAAATCATTATGGCAAGTGTTCCCAAACATTTGAACATAATTTACTTAAAGCTAGCACTGAACTGAGCTGAGTCACAGAACTGTGCTGGCTGAAAGACGAATTGTTTTCATTTTAACATTAGGAAAACGTATCTGTTGGTCAGAAGATTAGATTTTGTTTCCCTGATTTTCATGGTAGTGGAATATAAACAATATAAAATTGGAGAAAAAGTATTGTATTGGCCCACAAATGAATAATGTTGACTATTGTGGTATTCACAAACAAGCTTTTCTAATACTGATGCTCTGAATTGATTTTCTAAAATTGATCACTGGTGTCTCTAATGTCTGTGGCCTGTCTCCTCCACAGCGGATTAAGGAAAAGATAGCGCAGACGCTGAAGGCCCTGCAGAAGCACTACGTGACCACAGACGCTCCGGTGACCAGCGAGGACTCGGAAGCCAACCAGCTGTGCTGCGCTCTGGAGGCCGTCTTCATCCACGGCCTGCGGAGCAAACACATCCGTACTGATGGAGCGGGAGCGCGGGGGCGTAAGGGGCCTTTGCTGCCGCAGCCTGTGTTCTGGAGCCTGCTGAAGAGCGTCACTCACAGGCAGGTCCATTTACTCCCCATTAACCCAGCTCACCCTATCGACTCTGCTTATCCTCTTCATTTGTCAGGATAATTATTTTAACGTTGAGTGTTAGGCTTTCGGGGTCACAATAGCTAATGGTCAAAAGATTCCGACCACAAGGACTTGATGTCTGTTCGGTTTAGTGACTTTTACTCAATTAGTGACAGGAAAAACTCATAGACAGGAAGGATTGTGACCAGCCGTAGGATTAGTTGAGTCATGTGGTTTAGTAACGGGCTCCAAAGTTTAACTGCGCTGGTCAGGTGACACTTTGCATATTTGGGCCAGTGTGACAGCTCGGGCTTTAATAGATCCTTCATCGGCGCTCTCTCTGTTCCCACTGGGACTCTTTAAACCACACTCTTCAAACAACACTCTCCAGTTTAGAACTGGAGCTGCGAGGCTAACTTCTACAACAAATACTAGAATGTGGGTCCCAGCCTTTTGCAAAACATTGCTTGAAGATCACAGCACATTAACCATTTATTCACTGTGGATGGTTGGAGCTATTGACTACACTCAAAAACCCAAATGTGTTTTATTTTTACAAACAATTATCACAAATATTTATGTAAAATTGATATTTATATTATAATAAAGATGATAATGCAGAATTGTTTGGTAAAATGTCTACATATTGTAATAGTTAAAATAAAGTTAATAATATAAATAAAATGAACTTCCAACAGCCCCCTAACTGTAGCCCACAAGTTGAGAAACACTCAACTAGAAGTCAGTACAAGTGTTGCTTGTTTAGTTAAGCGTTGGATCTACTAGACTAACGTTTCTAACAAACACTAGAAGTCAGTAGTCATCACCTGGTCTGCTCCACTTTAATGAAGAGTTAGATGTGGTTTGAGCTGGGTGAGGATGAATTTATGGAAAAGATTTGGTTGACTATTGGCTTCTAGTGCTAGCAACATTAACTTCGTAGCTCCAGTTTTAAAGAAGCGATATATGGTATCCAGGAAATTGCATGTTTGTTTGGTTTTTTTTTTTGTTTTTGCCAAACTGTTCCTTTTTTGACTGTTGGCCTTTATTGATTGTTGGATATTGAGTGAGACCTGTTCTAGTGCATTTAGTGTTGCTGGCACTTTTTTATTCACACAGCCATATCCCAGACAGGGGTGTCCATATCTGCTCCTGGCCCAGTTTGCTCTGTTCAAACACACCTGCTAAACCTCTTAACCCTTTGTTGACATAAACATGCTGCCCTAAAACCTGTCTCCTGAAAAGCCATGCATAACCTTGCAGGGATTCTTCATTAAATTATATGGAGAATCTTAAACTAAACATTGATAAATCAATCATCATGTTTCAGTTAGGTAAGTTACAATTACTCAGAGTTACATTATTGAACGGTTTACCACATTGCAGCATTAAAAAAAAGCTTTGATTGTGTAACAGTAATACCCACTGTCTATTAATCTTCTGCTCCCTCAGAGATGTAATCCTGGAGCTGGAGGGATTGAGCTTCATCAATTCGGATGTAGGCCGCTGTCGGGCCTGGGTGCGTCTGGCATTGAATGACGGGCTCCTGGAATGCTACCTGACGTCACTTCTGCGCGAGGGAGATAAACTGAGTGGCTATTACCAGCCTGGCGCGCTGCTCCTGGACCCTGAGGACCGTGAGGTTCTGCTCAGCCTGCTTCAGGGCCTTGCCTCTTTGGCCTTCACACTGTCTTACAAATCAGCTGTGCTCAATGAGTGGACTACTACTCCACTGGCTCTCGCTGGTCTCTGCGCTCCTGCGCCTGCTGATGACCTTCAGCTGTCCTCCAGGCGCAGGGAATCCTGGGATACCATGTCTCAGTCATCAGGGGGTTCCTCAGGGTCAGATGGAGGCCCCGAGGTGCTCCATAGGGGAATGGGCAGGGGGGCCAATGGGCCCTGCGAGGTCCGGACTCCACTCACTGCCTCTGACCTGAGCCTGGACACTGCTGGGTCATCACAGCTGTCCTCCAGCCTCGGCTCGGACGGACCCCTACAGGCGCAGGAGCACCGTGGCCTTGAGAGAGAGAGCTGGAATTGCCATATGGAACTCTGCCATGACGAACATAACAAGATCACGTTCAGAGAGTGAGTAACCAGATGAGTATTCTGGGGGTTTATCAATCAGCTATGGTGACGGGAAGAAACCATTCAACTGACATGCAAAACAGCCAATTACGTGTGGGTGGACTGTAAGCAATAAATGCAATAAACAGTTAAATGGGCCTTGTTGTATTATCATTTCCACAGACATTTAAAAAAAATTTCTGGTAATTGAAACAGGAAAGTTTCATTTGAATCCAGCTGAACCGGAACAGAGGTATGACTTTTTCCAGAAACCTGAAGCTGTTTTTTTCAGATTAAAACCTGATGTGTTGGTCTGACAACATAGATGGCATGGAACAGCACAGCATTCCTTAAGTGTGTTCAACCAGTGCAGCTCATTAGCTGCACTCCTCAAAGTCCTCACGTATGACATTACTTGACATGATTGATAGTTCAGTGGAAAGGCTTGTGTCTTGCTAAGGTTAGCATGAAATACATAAACAAATGAACCATATATACAAAAAAAACTGACAGTAAATGAGTCTATACCATCACCTGTTAAGGCTGGCAAAATACAGTACTGCTTTGGCATTTGATGCCAAATTTCAGTCCTGAAGTAAACCTATAAGGATCAGTGAACCTTATTTTATACTTCTGTATAAGAATGTATAGAATATAAGTTTCTCTCTGAATTATAAACGTCTGAATGATACTCATTCCCACTCATGAAACAACGCGTGCTATGTAGGGGCAGGTCATTTTTTCAATGTTGCTAAAGCAAAAATAGACCTACATGTAACAAAGTGGGCTGGAAGATGTAAGGATATTCTTGTTCCTAACTAAACAAAAGCCCAGATTTTAGCCCAGTGGCTATATCTTGGCCCATAATACTCGTGCACTGCACTACATTTTTGATTCCTGCTGCACTGACAAAAACTTTGTCAGTGTAGACAGCCAGTAATAGTACACATGACACAATTGTAACTGTGATCATCTTAGCAGTCTTATCTGAGCCTGAGACTACCAGATCAATAGAAAGTGAAAAAATGGGAACATCTGAGATAAATGTTAAGCCAGAATTCAAGTGTTTTTGTGTACTTTGGCTTTTGAAGGAAAAGGGAAGTGCAGGCTGCAGAAATGCACACTGCATCTCTTTTGAGGCTTTAACTTTCCTTTAAAGGAATATCATTTTTCATTATGCATGGTGGGGCCTTAAGAACATCCCACAGATACTTGATTAGACTCAAAACTTTTGAAACTGTCATGTTCCTCAAACTGTTCTTGAATAATTTTAGCAGTGTGACAGGGCACATTATTCATCTTGGTGCCAAATACCACAGCTCAGATGTGTGTGCATCGTGTATACATACGAGTGGAATATGCAGAAATTGTTCACCCCTCTGAGATTTTTCAGGTTTCTGTGAACCTTGCATTGACACAATGAAAATAGTCTTATTGACAAACACATTCTGTTGAAGCTTATTTTCTTTACTCATTTAGCTATTGCATTTCTTTTAAGGGCAAAAAAGTCCAATTTGGGCAAATAAGGGAAATGTGGTTTAATTTTGGTTCATTATTTCATTAATTTAACGCATCTCTCATTTTTAAAGCTAGTGTAAAAAATCTCACAACTGTGTCTTTTACTTCAGAGGGAGTAGCTCCTCCAGCCAGGATCTGACGAAGGAAGATGTTGATATGCTCAGCCCTGCTCCAGACAGCACGATCGAGACCACCACCCACAGCAGCAGTGATGAAGACTCACCCAGACCCTCTTCACCCGACAAACAAGATGTGACTCAGTTATACCCTCCCTCAGCAGATATGCCTTTACCCAACACAGCCTCAGCTGTTTCAGTGGAGGAGACGCCAGTAGAGGGTTTATCTGAACCTCAGACTGCCATTCTAACTACGAGACCTACTGAGGTGTCACTAGAACAGCAACGGACGACTGAAGACTCTCATGCCAAACCCTCTTGCATCCCCACCCCTGCTGTGACCTCTGCGATGGCCCCTAACGTGATGACTCCCAACACTTTGGCTCCATTGACCTCTAATGCCGTCAGGCCAGTGGGAAATTCTGAACACACTCCACATGCCCAACGCAGCTGTAGCATCCTGAGTAGGAAAACATCTTCAGGCTCTCTTTTTGTAAGTCTTTTAGCTCATGGTATCAGTGTCACAGTATTCAGTATTACTGTGATAGTGGGGGGGGGGGACTAACATGCAGAGAAATATATTCTAGGTTATTAGGTATTATTAACCTTTTACTGAATCTCTCACCTCTTTAACATGAAATAATTAAGGTAACAACAAAATTAAATTCTTGTATAAAACAATGTAGTTTACACTATTTAAACAACAAAACAAATCCAAACCCTGATCAACAAAGAAAATGCCAGAATGGTTGACAAAACAAAATGGAACCTGGGAATCCATGTGGTGTTTAAAGAAAAAAATAAAAGCAAAGCCGTCAGTCCAGTCAATCTTATTTTGCTCCAAAGTACAGTTCCTTGTGTGTCCACTGCAGGCACTTTGGGAGGTGGACTTGGGTCAGCATGATCACTCAGACCTGGTCATTTGGTCATAACAATGTCTTTGTTAGAGTGGCTTGGGTCATTACGTCTTCTCATTTCTCCCACATCCAACACGCCGCCTACAAGAACTGACTATTCACATAACAACTTCCTACCCCATTTGACTGTATGAATTGATAATCTTCACTAAAACTGTTAACTACACACTTATGTTAATGAGTCCAAATTATCTTTAGTCTCAACACCAGCCGCCACTGAATATAGGAAATAACTTGACTGTGGATTTTGCTTAAAAAAATGAAGTTGAACTCTTGTCTGAGACCCTGTTGGCTTTTTTTTTTTTTTTCCTCCAGAATTCTCCATCATGGATCTCTGAAGAGGACTTTTACAAGCCCAACCCGTATGGAAGTGGTGATTCGGAATGTCCTGATATTCCAGACGTCACTCAAACGAATGGGACACTTTCTCCTGTTTCTGAGCCAGCATGTCATCAGTCCCCACCCAGTGTGGTCCATCGTCGACAGATCGGTAAGTGGTGCGTCAGGGTTGCGTGTTTGTGTTACAATGTGTACTTGGTTGTAATGGTTTGAGGACACACTTGTGGTTTCATTTCCTCAAATGTAAACTAAATGAAAATTATTAACATGACAGCTTGCATTTCAGCTTGCAGTAGTTGCTTAGGATCTGAACTAAAAACGCTCACCCAACCACAGAGCAGCAAAAGTCACTTTAACTTTCTTTTTATGAGCCTTGATGGTATTGGTTTATTTTGATTGTCTGCTCTGGGAGAGCTAATGAATGCTGATAATGGTGAATAGTCAGACAGGTCAGAGGTAGGAAGTAGGTCTTGTGACTGCTACTACAGTGCAGCGTTTGTCAAATTGTTGTCTACATTTGTTCCTTTACAGTTCCTTTCAGCTTGCTCAAAATGGCCACCTACAACCATGCATAACAACAAATAGATGCTATTTACCCAGTTTCACACAAATCAACCCTAAGATGTCCCTAAAACATGTTTCCCTCTGTTCTTCTAATATGGTTTGATCTGTGTTAAATTCAGTTTGTGTTTAAAGCCTTACATTTAAAAAATTCAGATTTCACCAGCAGTAAGATTCAACCTCTCTCTACTCATTGTGCTTGGACCCCACTGAGTGCTGTTTATTCCATCTAGCACTCATCTTACACACTGCAGTGCCGTACATCTAGTTTATCATGATCTTGAAAAACATACAGGAATTCAAATCCCTCAGAACATCAGTTATGGAAAGGAGAGAAGATGGAGGTTACCTCTAAAGATGCATTCTGCATTCTTGATTTCGCCCACGCATTCTTGCCTGATTCTGATTTTATTTCATTTTTATTATTATTTATTTATTTATTTTACATGCCAGCTGAACAAGAGACTGTTTCTAATCCTAACTTGCACGCTGAGGAACCTCTTTAAATCAACCTGAAATATTTCTGAGTGAATTAAACACAGGTCATCATAGACGATATTACGTCTTCTGAAGAAAAAAACTTTTACTGTTTTCCTAACTGGTTTTTGGTTCTTATGAAGACATTATCATGTGCCAGAAAGGGGGGTTTATCCATGCCCAATATAGGTAAACAATCTCTGATCTTATTGGCTCTTCTTTATTTTGTTCATAACTTAAGTGTGAATGGACGGGCATAAACATTTAATTCTGAAAATAAATTAATCAGATGTGTCAAATAGAGGAATCTGTCTAAATAATTCCAAGATGTCCTGTGCTTTCCCGAGCTCTGTGAAACAGCGTTCCACAGCAAGTTTAAGAACTGTGTGATTTCTGCTGGCTGCTTTAGTCATGCGTTTCAGTGAGGAAGTGGCTCAGGCTGCTCATGCTACAGTCAGACCACACACTTGTGACCTAGAGCTGCTTTTTAGCAGCCGAAGGAAATGTGTGAACTGGAGAATGCACAGTGGCCTTTTTCCTCACTGTTTAAAAATGGCCTAATAAGCACACATTGATTAAGGGGGAACTGAAAAAAACTCACGTTTTCTCACCCCTGTATTTTGGTTACTGTTATCTGTTTAGACTGGTTGTACACTTCTGCCCCTCCCATTATTATATCATGAGATGAGAACTGAGAAACTGAAAGAGAATAGAAGCCCACAAAAAGTAATTGGTTTTCCTTTTTAAATACTTCTCTCTCCTCTCGCTCTCTCTTTCTCTCTGTCTCTCAGGCTTGTTTAACCCGTTCCGTGGCCTGCTAAAGCTGGGCCAGCTGGAGCGGCGGGGTGCTATGGGCTTGTGGAGGGATTACTATTGTGAGCTGTCTCCCTATGAGCTGCGTCTGTACACTGACGCGGAGGAGCGCAGCTGCTGTGAGAACTGCTCTCTGGTGCGCTGCGAGGATGTGCGCCTGTCCGCTGGCACAGAGGGCCGCTTCCGCCTTTCCTTCCCTGGCAAGAAGCTTGAGCTGCGGGCACCATCCAGAGGTGAGGCCGAGGACTGGGTGGACCGCATCCTGGAGGCTGTCAACAAAGCCCGACCTGTGACTCGCGATGATCAGTGGGAAGTGCTCCAACCCTCTCCAAGTCCAGGCGACCGGTAAATCACTGAAAACGTGAAACTGTCTTTTCTTAACAGAGATATATTTAACGTTTAATTGTGATATTTTTCCCCCCTATTGCTCAGCCCTAGTGATCGGGACACTTCCTCGCTCTCCTCCACGCCTTCTAGCCCTGAGCGGGAACCCTCCGAGCCACATGAGACTGACTTTACCCGAACAACTGAGCCCGAAATGGATGCTATAAAGGAGACAGTGGTCTACCAGTTTCAAGAGGAACGAGGTTGGAGCTCGTTGGTGCTGTCGCTCTCTCTTGAGGCACTTAAGGGTTTCTCCGTGCAGGATGGCCGCAAAGCACCCCTCTTTACCCATCCCATTGAGGCCGTGCGGGATGTGGTGCCAGACGCAGCGCTGGGTGGCCCAGCTTTCTTCAAGGTGCTGATGGCACGGGAAACGCTGACTGTGCGTGCGGAGAGCGGGCAGGAGGCGCAAGCCTGGAGAAGCCTCATCAGGGGAGCGCTGAACTCCTACCTGGACACGGAGGAGGACGTTACTGTGGAGGATTCCTCCAGTGGGGGAAAGTTAGGTAATGTCCACAGGCTGGTTCAGCACAGGCTGAAAGGAGATGCGGTTCTGCTGCCTCACCTGACCACTGTCCCTACAGAGAAAGGACTGGATGCACAGAGCTTCAAATGTGCAGGTACACTGCATGGTTTTAAGGGAGTGCTTCAGTGGGGGGGGAACAAAAACAAAAGCAGGTTTCCCGCTTAGTCAGCCAAGAGATGTTTACTGTCCAAAGATCCAAGTCTAAGAAGCCGTAGCACTAGTATTTCAGGTTGTAGCAAATGCCTGCAAATAAATGAAAGCAGAAAAGGCTGATAACGTCTGACTGATGCTTTAACACCATTAATGGGCAGAGAGCAATATTTATTTATTTTATTTTAACTGCCACATAAATAACTGGGATTACTAATAAAGTCCACAGGTCTATAATCAGCTGAAATTTCAGGATCGTGACAGGCCAGGTTATAGCTCTGTATTTGTATTTCTGTTTTACTAAAGCTTGCCTGTTATGCCTCTGTGTGTAGGATGTTCCAAACAGATTGGCATGTCCTTGGGCCGAGCCAGGCTCTGCGAGTTCTCGGGTCGGTACTACTGTGATGGCTGTCACCAAGGCAACACCACCATCATCCCCTCCCGCATGGTGCACAACTGGGACTTGACTGCACGTGAGGTGAGCACTACTGATGTCCTTCAGCACAAAGTGGTTTATTATACATCTGTATCAGACTGGTATTAATGTGTGTGTGTGTGTGTGTGTGT
>JBBPCX010000114.1:31182337-31200330 GCA_037974365.1 Hydrocynus forskahlii | reverse complement strand
GGGGGGGCTTGAACCAGCAACTTTGTGGTCATTGGGGTCACAGGCAAGTGTTTTACCCACTAGGCCACTACCACCCACATTTCCTACTCCTCTCCTCCTCTCTTCCTGGCTCTCTATCCCTCTTTCTCTTAGCCTACTTGTAAAGTGACATATGCAGGGTATACGCCGGTCTCTGCTGGCCCAAAGCGTCTAATTTTATCTTTGGAAAGGTGGCATACATTCCGGTCTGAGACTCTCGTGTTTTCCCTTAAGCACTCATTCTCCCTTGTTCTCTTTTTTGTCGTCCCATCTTTTGTGCAGCTTTTTTTTGCTCTCAGAAAGCAGTGCTGTCCCCACGTGATGACAGGTTATTGACCGTCCAGCAGTCTCGGCCCGCTCTGTGGGTCTGCTCACATTTACCTTACCTTCCAACTTACTGTTTTTACCTCACTCTTTTTCTTTTCTTTCCCCTCTTCTTTTCTTGTTTTCCTTTTTTCTTTCCTCTTCTGTGTGTATGACCTTTGTCCTTCTCTTTCTATTGGCTTGTCTGTCTTTCTCTTGTGTCTGACTTTCTTCCTTCCTTTCTTTCTGTCTGAATGTGTGTTTTTACTTCTGTCCCTCTGTCTGGCTGTCTATCTGGCTGTCTCTTTTTTTCTCTTCCTCTTTTTTTCTGTCTTTCTTTCTTTATTTATCTCTCTTCTTCTTTCCTTCTTTCTTTCTTTCTCTTGCTCTCTCTCAGAGGTATGTCAGAAGAGGTGTGTATCCTCAGAGGGCTCTGTTAGGAGTACAGGTGAGGTCCGGACTGCACCTGTCTGATCTGCTTGTCTTCCATCCCCACTCTCTTACATGGTCTACGCTTACCCCTCACTGCAGCATCCGCTGCTTTCTGAGCTTTAAACTGGCTTGCTGTAATGCTGTAAACGCTTAACCATTTTAATTGTATGGTTTTCTGCGATTAATCATGATTAATCGCATTGTTCTACGCAAAATAAAATAATGAATTCAAAAGTAGTGTATTGCGCACTTTTGAATCACAGTACTGCTATATGAACAAAAGTGCAATAACATTTGGTTTGCAAACACTTGAAATAAATGAGCTTTTTAACAGCAGTGTTCCCTTTAACACAGTTACACAGCTGCGGTTCAGATATATCTTGTAAATCTCAACTTAAATATTAATGTAATCAAATCAAATATAAAACCAAAGCCATTTGCCACTGCAGGGCATTCACATTTTATCTAGTTTGTTGTAGAAAAACAAGTAACTCTCAGAATCCAGAGCTTGGGAGTGGAACCATTATAGGAGTTGCAATGGGGGACCAACTCCTTGTAAAAGTCTATGTATCTGAGTGAAGTGTCATTAAAGTCTTTGTTGGTGTAATGGTCAGGTGTCCCATTACTTTTGTCCATAAAATATGGGACGCTGAGACATATAGTGCTGCGTGCGATGTTAACGCGTGATAAAATAATTGTCCGCGTGATAATAACACATGCCCAGCCCTAGTTACTACATTACAGCTGAGGCCCAAGCTCTGTATGCCACTAAATGTGAGTTTGTTTTATATACACTGACCCAAGAGTTGGATGGCTCCCAGTGTTGGTGGTATTGTGTGATAAGGGAGTCCTACCTGGTGAGTGGAATTGGAGATGACTAAATTGGGCACAAAACATTGGAAAAATACAAATAAATAGGAATTAATAAAATAATTCTTACTCAGCCATTCAGTTTGTGGAATGAATGTGTTTTACATTTTTGTACACTTTTGTTTGGACACTGTGGTTTACACTGCTTGTATGTTGCATATCTGATCTTATTTAAAGTTTATCTATGCAAAGGTTATATTAAGAAGAATTTCCACCAGTCTGTCACCCACTATACTGTGCTGTTTTTTTTTTTTCTTCACTACTGCTGTCCAGGGTATATTCTGCCGCCACTGCTGTATTTACGGTCCATCTACTGGCGCACACACACGTTATTCAGTCTGCACAGCCCATACCGATACCATGGAATTACCAGTATTGACCCTGATACCAATGTTGTATTGGTATTAGTGCGCAATTGTATGAATCCTGATCAAATACTTTATTTTCAAATTACTAATAAAAAATGAATTTTTATACTTAATTGTTAAACAATGGCCACACTCTTGCCTGAGCACTTTTACACAGCTCTTGCAGCCCTACTTTAGCAAACGGAAACCCACATTGTTTGTCTTACAGTCTAGAGTGGAAAGACCAGCGCTTTTTAGACCACAACTAGTGGCCTCCTTCCATACACACTTTTTATTGTATTGCTTCCTCTTGATGCTGCACAGGTTCTAACTCTGCTTTGTTTGATGTGTGGCTGTCCCTAAATAGATAAAATGAGCAGAATATGCCGTGGGTGGCCTGGTTGAGGTCGTAGTCTTCTCAAATCGTGCCCTTCTAGTATGTTTCCTGTGTCTGCAGGATGTGCCTTTTTTAGCAAGCATACTGAAAGGCTAGTTCCGCAACATCTGACTGCGCACACGCTTGCTGCAGATACGCGAGAGAAATGACACATCCTACAGAGTGATTATTGTTGTTTATGGGTGTACAGCCTGTGAGTCAGACGTTCCATCCACTGGGTTACCAACAATGCATGTGTGTGTCCCTTTCCCTTTTGGAAATTGCATTTGTGTGTTTGATACATTTTTACATACATGCCAATCATGTTGGGGCCACCCAGTCTTTTGAATTGTTTTCATGCAAAGACGCTTGTATTCTCCACTGGTTTGCGAAAAATATATATGGGCAAAAGTACTGGGACACCTGACCATTACACCAACAGGGACTTTAATGACACTGTATTCAAATACATAGACTTTAATATGGAGTCGGTCCCCCCTTCTTCCACACCTAACCCATCCAACCATTTCTTGAGTTATGTTTGTACATTTGTATATTTAATGTATTGCCCAAAATAATTAAATCACATTTCATTGTGTGTCAAATTTTAAATGTCATGAAATTGTAAATCTTTCCCAAAGTAGCATAATCGACTACACTGGTTTTGAGGTCAGAGGTTTATACTACTAAAGGGTTCCTGTTTTTCTCACTGACTTTGTGTCCTTTGGGCTGTCCCAGGTGGAGGATGAGGATCTGTCAGCCGTGTATGTGAACGTCCCCAGGGTCCGGCAGAGCGTCTCTGACTTGCCCTTCTCTGCCACCTCGCCACGATCCTCGTGGGGTGTCCCGGAGACTCCAGACTCTCCACCTGGCTGCCCTAACACTCTTCATCTCAGCTCAGAAGGATGGGAGATCCACACTGACCAGGAGAGCGGTCAGCAGTACTATTATCAGCCCAGCACAGGCCGCAGCACCTGGGACTGCCCGCTTAGTCGCTCCATGGAGTCTGACTCGGGTGCGGAGGAGCCTCCCACCTCACCCTCCCCCGTCCAGTCCCCAGCCTGTTCACCCTCAGTCTCCTCCCCACCCAGATGGGGCTCAGACTGGGAGAAGGTGCTGGATGAGAGCAGCGGTCGACACTACTACTTCAACCCGGTCTCTGGAGAGAGCTTATGGGACCTGCCAGAAGACCTGCTTGGCAGTTTACCTGACGGTGGACCGGTATGTGGAAGTATTAGTGGTATAACAAAGCACATCATTTAACTGTCTTTCAAAGATTTGCCCTCAATACTACTGTTACCACACAACGTACAGTTAAAACACGATTGTGGCACTGCATAAAGATTTTCAAAGTCATATAAGTATAAGCTCTGCCCCTTTACTGTGGTAGGCTGCACAAAATTGGCAGGTTTTAATTATCGACAGTTGTTTCCGCTAAAGTCTGCAACTGCAGCCTGTTTTCAGATCAAACACAAGCCATCTAGTCAAAATACTAAATAAGGGCTTTATGGCCCAGTCGGGAATGGCTTCAACTGTCAGGCTGGTTTCGGGATGCCGTAAAAGTACGGAACACTCTCAGGGCATTTTTCCACTAAACCTTCGAAAACAAGAACTGACCCAAAAGGCAAATAATGGAAGTTTCAGTTCACCTTTCATTGCTCTAGAAACAGCAGGAATAGCAGCAGTCAACTATCTAATTGTCTTTTCATGGCACTTTAAAGTGTGTAATTTGGTAGCTAATTTAATTTATTGCACAACTACACTCCCATACATCTCACCATTATTGTCCTTTATTTGAGAGAGTAAATTACGCAGAAATAATACATTTAAAATGTAAGAAACTAAAGCAATAACATATAAAAATAAATAAAAATGACTAACAGAATAAAAGTAATTACAGTTATAGTTTAAAAACACCTGTGGGTTTTAGACTGTATTCCAGTTCACTGACGCCTCATAGTTAAAAACTGATTTACCTGTTCAGTAAAAGCTCGAGGGACATGTACTCTAATCATAACTACATTTCAGTGCCCACACACTCGCACAAATGTCTACAGTTACACACAAACATGCTCTGGCTGGTCTAAGCCATGGCCTTGTCATCGGAGGATTGCCTCCCCCCATCACTCAGCATAACTGTCCTCTTATGGGTGGGTAGGGTGAACCTTCCTCTCTCCAGTCAGTGTATGTACACACACACACAGACACATTATATACAAGTAGATGAATATATGAGTACAAGTAAATGTACAAACCCCGTGAAACTTCAGTACAGAGAACAGAATAAATGGAATCAGTTGCTAATCACCTTCACTGCTAATGCCTTTTTCCCCTGTCTCACCGTTAGCCGCCGCTGCCTGAGGAAGACTACCCTGCAGAAGAGGACGTTCTGGAGTCTCCGGGCCTGGAGGACGCTGTGTCGCCTTTACCGTTTCCCCTCACCTCCGAGTACTCTCTGGCTCACGTGAAAAAAGCGCACATCCCTCGAGCCTGCCTTGATCGCAGCGCACCTGCAGGCTGGACCCTCAGCATAGACCGAGACGGAGCCTGGGTCTTCACGAGTGAGCACACGCAGGAGCAGGTATGGCCCGCCGGACCCTTAAAGCAGTAGTTTGACTATGTTGTCCCGTTCCACCAAGTCTCATCTATGCCTGGTGTCTGAAGCTTCCTCAGTTGGACTGCAGCTGTAAGCCTAATGTAGGCAATAGCGGCTTTAACATCCAGGCTCCAGTGTGGAACTAAAGAAGCTAATTCCCAACATTTAACATGTCTTGGCTGATTGATTATACAGCTATGGAAAAAATAATAGACCACTGCAAAGATTTTCAGTTTCTTAGGGTTTATCTTTTTTAGGTGCAAGTAGGTGCAAGCTTCGGTTTTTTTTTTTGACAACATTCATCCTCATTTCCAAATTAAAATATTGCTCTTTAAAGTATTATTTTAAAGGAAATGACAAAGCATCGAAAACCAGAGCTGTATTTGAGCTGGGGAGACATAAGACTTTTCACTGAACTGTCACTTTAATTCAGTGGAGAACATGTGTGTGGCTTGAGGCTTTGCTATATTGGTTATTACATGTGGGTAATTTTCATATGGGGTTTGGCCTGAGGTCGATGTTTGTGTACACAGTGGATCAAGTCACTGGATGATCGGGGACAGACGTACTACTACCTGAGAGACGGCTCCAAGTCCCAGTGGACCCTACCTGAGGTTAGAAACTTTGTCTTTCTTTCTCTTCTGTCTTCTGGAGTTTCTTTTGGTTCCCTGATAGACGTTTCATTTTTAAGATCTGATTAGATAATAATAAATCGACACATTTTATGAAAAAATGTGATTTTCTGTATCACGCATAAAAGGATAAACGAAGAATGTGTAAACTTTAACGTTTAAAAAGCTCCTCTTGGATCAACAGCAACACTGGCAGCATCTTTCCATAGAGCTCCTTTAAGAGCAGCCTGTTCATCATAAAACCATCAGGCCGTTCATTTAATTCATTTTTTATCTCAATACTTCATCAACGACTTGTTTATTGTCTGCATAACGATCTCTCTTACTTAATCTCAAGTCAAGTCAATCATTATCTCCTCTCTCTTTATTTCTCTCCTTCCTACTCAATTCTCTTTCTCTTTTTCTCTCTTTCTCAATCTTTATCTTCTGTCTCCCCTTCATCTTTATTCTTTCTTTCTTTTTCCTTCTTCTACTCTTACACTCTTTCTGCCCTCCGTCACTTTCTCCTCTCCTCTCTCTTGTTCTCTCCTTTCTCTCCCTTTCTTTCTCCTTTTTCTTTTTTTGTCTTTCTGTCTTTTTCACTTCCTCTTTCTCTCTCTCTCATGCTCACTTTCTGTTCTCTCACACTCTCTTTTGTCATTCCTTTTACTTTTTTTTTCTCTCTTCGCTCTTATTGGTCTCCTCTCTCTCTCTAGCATTCTGCTGGTGTGGGTCAGTGTAGAGTGGGGAACGGGGGTCCGGTGGAGCAGGATGGAGGGATGAGGAGCTGGAGGAATAGCACGGGGTCTCAGGATGAGGTGTGCACCTACATTCCATAAGTCCGTTTTTTGTGCAGCATTTATTATTGTTTTGTCTGCATCCACAAGCTATAGCCTCCGATCAGGTCATGTGTTTATCATATTTTGGAATCAGACCCACCCGCCCCCTCAGCATTTGACTGCCAAGAGACAGAGCTGTTTATTATGTGCTTAAAAAATTAGCTTATATGGAGGATATATCTATGGGCCATCTCACTGTGTGGCATTTTAGTGCAGAGTCACAGACAGGCTATGGGCTAGAGGTAAATCAGCCTCTTAACTAGTTTTTAATTACATCTTTTACTAGTAATAACTGTCCACTCTTTCTTTCTGGGTGGGTTGGGTGGTCCTCCCTCTTTCCATCGCTCTGGATAACTGATGCATAATTGAAACAGTTTAGATTTTCTAAACTATCGTTTTCAATCTGATCCTGCAGTGTTTATTGAGTATCTGTTGCATATGTGTTCCAGGTTGCATTCCAGGCATGAACTGTATCTGGAAAAAAGAAATTGGACAGATTGACATTAATAAGCTGCCCTAAACTGAGACATTCCCTGATTTCAGCATGCCACACTGGACCCACTGCCCTGTTCGTCAGTGTTAATCACAGAACTGCTGTACACCCTGTAGAGTTTTGTGAAAATTTGAAATCATTTCTATCTGTTGACAGAGATTCTCCCTAGGCCATCATAGGAATGCTTCCGACAGCGATGTGTCCAGTTCCCCAGAGATGCCACACAACGTAAGTCTCTTTCTCCCTCAGTAAAGACACAGAGGACTGTCATTAAAAGCAGGTGGAAGCAGAGACTTGAAGGGGAACTTGAGTGATTTTTTTGTTGTCAGATTTCTTAACAGTGATGTTAACTGTCAGATTTAGGCGACTATTGACTCAACACATTCATACAACACATTCACTGAAACACAAAAGACCACATGACATGATAAAAGTCTTACTCATTCTCTCAACTTCTGCAGCGAGCATATTAGGAAATGCAATGTGGTTTGTCTAGTTTTCTCACTGACTTTTCAGTCTTTCTCACTCATTCCCTCTCTCTTACACATAAACAAACACAAACACACACACACACACACACAGAAAACTCATTCTCTCCTTAGCATGCTTTGACAAGCACTCATAAACTGATCAGCCAACCAGACTAGTGCGTGGCTGCACTCGAATAGTCAAATGAAACGTTCTTTTCTCTGCTCTCCCTCATTTCACCCAATCTCCAGCTCAGGACTAAATATGTCGATAGACCTATGAATCCACTTAAATACCCGTAAGAATCAAGGAAGATGGACTGGAACGGGAGATCTATTCTGACAGCCATGTCAGGGTCTTTTGGAAGGAAATATGACACAGCAAAGAAATATAGGGTTCCACTGCCTTCTAGTGGTTAAATAGTGGCACTGCAACTCTGCTCTGCTACAAACGCTCCATAAGCAACAAAAAAGGATAAAAAGCAAGAAGTCATATTTTAGAAAATGATGATTTTGTCAAAATCACCAGAGACTACACTTTTTATACCCTTGCAGTGATGTCACACCCAAATGTGCTTTTAAGCAGTTACCTCCAGGATCAATAAAGTATTCTGATTCTGAACAACAGCTTGGAAAATAACTGTCAAATAAGTCTTTAAAACCTGCTCTTCACATAAAGGAGGACACTTTGGTGAACATCAAGCGACTGAAGATTGTGGGGTGTAGTTGCATTTTTTGTGTTTGACCAGTGCCAGTCAACAACCCAGCCCAGCATATTCATGTCATATCACCCTGCCCCACCTGCATCATGTTTTTACATTTGAATTTCATTTGAAATATTGTGAAAATGCTGACTTGTGAACCTGTGAATCGAATCAAATCATGGACTGAGTGTATCATTACACTCATAGTAGTAGTGAAATTCCATATTATTTGGCAATTTCAAAAGAGGGATAGGCATCCCCAAATTTTTGAAGCACCGGATGAACGTGGTTCATTACGTCTCTCCGCTTAAAAAAATCCTGTTCATTTTCTCCAGTTGTCCAATCTGGAGAAAGCTGGGATCCTCAACAGGACCAAGATATGTGAGAACGGGAAGAGAGTAAGGTAATGGCCACCTTTAAACTCAATGTGGTTTTGTGGTTTTCTTTTTTTTTTAACATTTTTAACATGTTTTTCATGCTGTTTCCACAGAAAAAACTGGGCTCTTTCGTGGACTGTTCTCCATGGAGGCATCCTGACATTCCACAAGGACCCAAAGTCCACAGCAGCAGGAGCATTGGTAAGTGCCACAGACAGATGCACTGAACGAGTGGTTTAACTGTATGTGCTAATGAGGGCAGCGGATGGAGGCTGGTCACAAATAGACATGTTGTCCATTTATTGTTAGTAACATTCGTATTAGTATAGCGAACAAATCCTTGACCTGATTCTCCTTACTGCCAGTTGTTTTCAAAGGGAAAAATAAATGCCTTTTTAGCATGCTAGAAGTGGACGGAAGTGTTGAGTGTAAGATCAGCTTGACCCTGTGGTGATTCGTACAGTATTTGACAACTGCAAGGCTTCTTATCTCTTTCTCTGATCTGGTAACCATGCAGATCTACAGACTGGTCAGCTCTGCCAATGCCTTTAGTGCATTCCTGAGCTTCAGATCAGGTCAAATCAAAAAAGAATGTTCAGAAAAAACATTTTTTTATTGTTCTGAACCAGTGAACCCAGTGACCCTGCCAAAATGTTGAATAATCCACAGAACACTGTTTCATGACTTCATATCTTTGTAAAACTCCTTGACCAGTAAGGATTTTAGTTTCTGTTGTGCTGCTTTCTGAAGCACTGGTGTAATAGACAATGCAGACATCAAGGCATTGAGGCAACTCAGGGGGATTAAGCACCATTTTACTCTTTTTTTTGTTTGTGTGTTTCTGTCCCCACAGACCAAGACCAACCAGTTCGTTCCTGAATTCACTGTGGAATTGAAAGGGGCGACTATTGAGAAGGCAGCAAAGGAGAAATCCAGCAAGAAAAATGTGCTGGAGGTATGAGAGTGAAGATCTCAGTCCATTCTAGTTGTAGTTCTAACATGTTTCTGTTTGAAAACCTGTATAAAACCAACAATACTGCTGTGTGTTCAGCTGAAAAGTCGGGCTGGTGCCGAGTTCCTGGTCCAGTATGACACAGACAGCATCATCAACGACTGGCACAAAGTCATTACTGACACCATCCGGCAGCTGGTAAAGTCCCTGCTCTAGCCAGACACACATTAAACAGTGATTTTCTGAATGTAAATAATTTTGCGTCCTCTACAAAAATAGAAATATAAAATATATTTAAACAGCTGTTAAACAGAAATTAGTAGATCCCATTTTAAACGCGTTCTCTGTAAAGAGAGTTTTCAGGTACGCAATAAACAAAATGTGATTTGACTGGGGATGTTCACAGTTTTGCACATCAAGTGAGATTCCTGTGAGAATTATATCCAGGACTTAAAATTTCTCTGACATGTCTCTCTCTCTCTCTCTCTCTCTCTCTGTCTATCTCTCTCTCAGGAGGTGGATCAGCATCACTCAGAAGATGAAGAGGAGGTCAGTGAGAAGTCCTCCAGCACGGACAAAGAAGACAGATCAGTCGTCTCAATGGACAAACGAAGGATGAGCCATGGTAACTAAGAGAAAACGTCTTTAACTGCATTCTATACATCTTAAATTCACAGAGAGGTTTTTTCCCCGATATCCGTCTCCAGTTTCACTCAATAGTTAGTTAGGTCTCCCCCAATCACACAATACCACCAACACTGGGAGGGTGATGGAGAGCATGTCGTTCCTCTGATTCACATGAAACTTCAACATATCTTCTCCGACTGCTGCTAACGCAACGTCACTGGACAGGCCAGCATCACACGGACATGTAACAGATATTCAACAGGCACTCAATAAACACTGCACTGTACTCCAGGATTAGATTGAAAGCGATAGTTTAAGAAATCAGAATAATTTCAGTTATGCATCAGTTATGTTGCGTGATGGGGAGAAGATGGACCACATTACCTACCTAGAGTAAGAGAGGAAAATTATGCTGAGTGATAGTGGGGTGATGACAATCCTAACCACCCAGAAAGAACGAAGCCAATTGTGGACTCTTGGACTACACTAACTCGAATTGATCAACCACAACACATCTGGTGTTGTGCTACAGCTATGGGGCTAACAGTAACAGAAGCTTAAACGCATCCAAACTGCATGTCTATAAATGTGCGAATAAATTACATCCAAAAATGTTGTGTCAACATGTATTTGCATTTTCGGATAATCTCACTACTGCTTTGGCTATGTTGACTTATGAAGGGGCCCTTCCTGTGGTAAATGCTAATTTTAGGATTCTCTGAATATTATTTACTCCATTAACATTAAAAAAAAAGACTGAATGACACACAATCAGTCTGGAGACCAGCTATTGCACTTACTTACAGTGTTCACTACAGATTGGTGTGCAGTGTTGTACTCTCACAATTATGTGCTGTTCAGGTTTGTGTCAATGCTGTTTGTTGCGAGGCAGCTTGCGTTCGTGTTCGGACACAGCACACGGCAACCAGGCCTAATAGGATATACACTGTGTTGAAATGATCAGGATAAGCTGCATTTAAGCATGTATTGCAAGGGGGAAACTATGTTATAGCAAACTAAAGTCATTTTGCTGGTGAGAATAACACTTTAGATGGTGAAAATGACTCAATGAGTGTGAGGCAGAGTGGCAAACGGTATGATGCTCTCTTTCTCTGGTTGCTCATTAGTCGGCAGGCAGCTTTCATCCAATTCCACGGCCGAAGCTGACCAGAAGAAGGTCCGCAACAGGCTGCTCAAGTTACTCCTCAAGAGGCCAACTTTGCAGTCAGTAAAGGAGAAGGGCTACATCAGAGGTGCTTGCAGTTCTCACAGTTCTCGCCGTGATTTCTTTTTACAGGTGATGATTGCATCTGTATTCTAACCCTTGATTTTTCCACCACAGAGAATGTGTTCGGCTGTCACCTCTCCAACCTCTGCGCCCAGGAGAAAACTACCGTTCCCAGTTTTGTGGAGAAGTGCATCCGCACGGTTGAGAGAAGAGGTACAGAAATGAGAGCCGAAACAAAGAGGATTGCATGTGACATTTTAAGTGGACTAAGATTGGTCTGATCTGCCACTGTTCTCTGACAGGCTTGGGGATTGATGGGATCTACAGAGTCAGTGGGAACCTGGCCGTTATTCAGAAGCTGCGTTTCAGGGCTGATCATGGTATTTCTTGTTTTTTCTCTTTCATAAGAATACAATGCATCAAAATACAGTGAACTGACCTACTGACCTTGTCTGTGCTTTTTATATAAATTGTAGGGAATTATTATTTATTTACTTATTTTGATGTATGGTAAACCCCGCTTAATTGTGGTTCAGTACTCGCGGCTTCAGTCTCTCATGGATTTTTTTCTGACAACCAAACTAATAATTAGGGGTAACATTGGTGTTTTGTTACCCCATAGTGTACACTGTACAGTACAGGTTTACTTTTAGATTTTCTTTAAGGATAATGTATTAAGCAGAGTTTAAAATGTAATTCAAGTGTTTTAGGAGCACATTTGGGGGTATATTTAGGGTTTACACTATAAAAATAGGGATTTTTAGACATTTTTTTACCACATCGTATATTCATGGTTTTTCACTATACGCGGGTGCTCTTGGAACTTAACCGTATTTGTTTTGCATCCTTACTTAAGTTGACCTAGAGCAGTGGATCCAAAATTAGTCCTGACATACCCCTTGTCATGCACATTTTAGTGTTCACACACCACTTCAGTTCAAGAACGGCTGGGTAATTAACTAACGAGTTGGATCAGGTGTGCTGGGATCAGGGCAAACACTAAAATGTGCAGGCCATGGAGCACTCCATAATACATCTGTTCTCCATTAACATTGACAGAGGATCTAAACCTGGAAGAGGGAAACTGGGACATCCACGTTATCACAGGAGCACTGAAGCTCTTCTTCCGAGAACTGCAAGAACCCCTGTTTCCGTACAGCCACTTCAACAGCTTTGTACAGGGCATCAGTAAGGAGCTGCATCTTCTTTTGTTTTCACAGTGAAAGGGAGAAACAAGGCTGGGTGGGACACTCTTAAAATTTCATCAAGGATGAACTGTTCTTGTGTTCTTCTGGTTTGCTGCAGACATCCCAGACTACCATAGCAGAGTGTCCTACATGAGTGATCTAGTGAAGTCTTTACCAGCTGAAAATCATGACACTATGGAGGCGCTGTTCAGCCACTTAAGGAAGTATGTGTCTTCTTTTTTTCCAACTTCGTTTAAAAGAAAGACCCAGGGCCATATTTTCTGACAGTACAAGTGCTGATGTAGGATCTAGGTTCTGTCATAGTTACTTGAGTTAAAAAAAAAAAGACAGATGAATTAGCTTTCCATGGGAACTTTAGTTCGGGAATTTTGGAAATATCAACATTAGCTGGTGTGTGAAATGCCTCCACACACTGGATGGTGTATGTGGCATTTTTCTGTTGAAAAAAATGTGTTAAACACTAATGCAATGCAATGCAGATATGTAGATAGTCAGCTGAACAAACTAAATGGTCTTCAAAATATTTTACAACTGATGTATAAAATCTTGTATGGTTCATAAAATCGTCTAGCAGGAGGCAGAGGAAACAGCATTGCATTTACAGTAGCTAGCATCATGATAAGCTAGCTTCTTTAATGAACTTGTGCTAGCTAGCTTACATTTAGCATATCTGGTTTACCAGCTAATGTATGAATACATTTTGATTTAATAGTTGCTAGTTAAACTTTAACACCATACATTAAATATTACCTACCTCATAATATCATCAAAACTTACCCTAATTAGCTCACGTTCAATGATAAACAGATATACCACAGGTCAACAGATTCTCCACAAGGTGGTGCTGTGGCACTCAATTAGTCATGTAAAAGGAGGAAACCCACCCCAGCTGGAGCTTTTGAATGGGTCTCTGTTTGTAAGGAATTTAATGTATATTAAGTCAAATCAAACATGCTCAGCTGATTCATGCACCTGGTGTCAGTGTGTAAAAGCAATATATAACACTGAGAATAGTATTGTCCTCTTTCTCAAAACTTTTTAAAAGTGATTAAGGCATTCTGTGAATAGATGCTAGGTGAAGTGGCTCTGCCAGGTGCCGTGGGCACGAACATAGACGAGAGGAATACAGTGCACATGAGTGTTTATTTACGATAAGTGTCCAGTCTTTCTTGTGAGTAAGGGGAGAAGGTGCAGGAGGAATGTGGTGGTGGAGGAAGTGCAGGCAGGTGAGGTGGCAGTAAGTATCCTCTTGACAGGTGGACCCACAGATTGCAGGTGATCCTCAGGGCTGGAATCTGTAGTGGCAGCGAAGAGAGGGGTTGCGGAATGGTTCTCGTCTTGGTAGCAGATAACGCCGACCTCCTCTGTGCCCTTGCGGCTCTCTTATATATGCACCCCACTTCCCAATGACGGTTAGAGTTCCCGTGCTGCACCTGTGAACAGAAGGCCAGCTTGAGCGCCAGCGTCAGACACAGATGCATCACCTCTTTCCACTGTCATACACTGGATTTATTGGGTTTAATGCATTTTCAGCCTCACACCTCCAGAGTTGGGGGTTCTCCTTGTGGTCATTTCTTCTGGGGTCTCCGGTTTCTCCCACAGTCCAAAGACATGCGTGTCAGGTGAATTAAGGATTCTAAATTAGGTGTGCATAGGTGTGAGTGTGAAAGTGAATGGTGTGTGCCCCCTGTGGTGGGCTGGCATTTTCACGCCCATAGACCGCGGTCTGGGCTCCGCGTACCCGTCGCCCTAGTAAGGATTAAGCAGTTACGGAAAATGAATCAACGAATGAGTAATGGATTTTTTGTATTACAAAAATGACCAAAAATAAGTGTGCCCCCATCCAAGCTGAGCACGTATGGAAAAGTGGCAAGAGAGGAATATGAAAAACATGGGAAAAACCTCTCTCTCTCTTTATCTCTCTCTCTCCTTCTCTCAGAGTCATTGAGCATGGTGAGGAGAACAGGATGACCGTGCAGAACATAGCCATCGTCTTCGGCCCAACGCTGCTGAAGCCTGAAGTGGAGTCAGCAAACATAACCATGTACATGGTCTTCCAGAACCAGATCATTGAGTTTATCCTGAATGAATTTGAGACCATCTTCCATATGTGAACACTTGAAGGTCAAACAACCGAGAATCCTTAAATGGTCAAAGGTCAAAAAGCAGTTCTGCAGACTGAAGATGTCTCTTTTCTCCTGCTGATGAAGGAACATTTAAACTGAAAATGCTAATATCACTAATGATGAATGTAAGTCAGTAAGGTTTCATTAGTGCAGTGTAACTTGACCTTTTTGACTTCCATCCATGTACTGTTAGATATGTTGGCATTTTTTGGGATGAGTATTCCTTTAACCGTAAAGCACTCTTCAAATATAAGGGGTTATGACAGAAGAACCATGTTCGTTCTGTAAAGAACTGTTTCTGGAAATATGTGAGGATGAGGAACCTTTTACATTTATAAAGAACGTTCACACACTGTAACTGATTTAAGGGCTCTTCCAAGAACCTGCGCATTATGTGGTTGTTCGTTAAACTTAAAAATGGCTCTTCACACATACAAATCTCTCTTACAAAACCGATTATTTTAAGACATGTTGAAAGTTTATTTAAGGATCCAAAAGGTGTTCTTACATGGCAGTCACACACAGAACCCTTTCTGGCCTTGTTAATGGTAGAGGAAAACACAACATGACTTGAATGCATGGGCGCCGGAACCATTATAGCGGGGGGGACTTGGTGCCCCCCCACTCTTCAAAATCATTTGTTTCGTCCCCCTACTTATTGTTTTCCGGACAACGGCCGAGACTCTGCACGCACAACCCCCCTCCCTTTTCCCCCGACAACAACTAAGACTTTGCATGGGCACCAAGCCCTGGCCAGCCCCCCCAAAAGGACCGAGACTTTGCACGAACGCAGCAACCCAAACCCCACCCCCACCCCCAAACCCCGCCCCCACACATAGACTGATGCGTGCCCCTCACATTAAAAATGCTTCCGGCGCCCCTGCTTGAATGGTATAAAGTGAAACACTGGCTGAAGAAAACAGATACAATTTAGCTCTCGCCATTAGACACAGTAGAAGAGGACAAAGAGAGATGTAAATATAAAATAGAGGAAGGGCGATAGAAAACAAATTTTAATATTCAACAGGAAAATGTAGTTGAAGTTTCTGTTACTGATACTCAGGCTGCTGTTCTCTGAAATTTTCTTTGTTTTGCTACTTCATAAAAATAGTCTCAAGTACTTAAAGGAATGGTTCATCGAAAGATCAGACCAACCACTTTCACGTATCTGGGTTGCCGCTCCTGTTTTTGAAAGCAGAACAAATGCCTCAGCCAGGCTATTAAGAGATGATAGTCCAAGAGGGCCTGGGTGTCTTTGTTTTAAATCACAAAACTTTATCAAAATATATAATTCATTCATTCATTCATTCATTGAATGCTGTTGTTCTTGAATTTTATTTTTATAATTACTCTTTTTATAGCTGGCACCTCTTCTCCTCCTACAGTTTTTGAAATACTGGCATGGTTCCAACTTCAAAATGTCAGTTAATGTCCGGTGTAGTGTGTGTGTGTATGCAGAATTGTGATCGTTTGATCAAACTTTTTGCAGTCCAGTTGGCTCTGTAATGTATGGGGAGAGAGAGCAGATGGTTGAGAAGTCTTAAAAAGTGTGTCCATGAGAGTCAGTGACAGCTAAGGCGGCCAGACGGACAAAATATAGAGATATGAAGCCAATCTTGTGGGGCTAAACACAGCATAAACATAAACAGACGAAAGCTCAGGTCTGTTATAAAAAAGATGTGTATCACCATTCGTTCTAGTTTTATAACAACCATGCAATCACACTTTGCATTTTCTTGCAAAAATGCAATCTAGTTGTTGTCATAATTAATAGTAAAAAAAAATTTAGTTTGCCAGGTAGTTCTATTTCATTAATTGCATGGAAATTATCCATCACAAATGAATGGCCAGATACAGAAAAGAAATTCTTGAGGCTATACTGCTTCGTATTTGTTCGCACTTTAAATGTTCAGTTAGGTTGAATCTTGTGGGCTGCAGAAACTGTTTTTCAATACTGTGGGTAAAACCTGTAGGTTTTTGCGTCTGATGAGGAAGAGGCTTTAGCGAGCGTGGGATCGCTGCTTTCAGATGAGCTAACGCTAAAGCTAACAGATGTAACTACGTTATGGGAGGACTCGTCATGCATTTTGAGTCACCACCGGTGTTCTATTTATATCAGAGAACTGTTTTTAATCACAAACGCTTGTAAATGTGCGTTTACTGGCCCACAAGTGGTGTGTTGGAATGTCAAAACGTTATTCCCAGGAAAAGGCCCGTTCTTGACCCCAGACAGAGCTAGTTTCCTCATGAAATTTGCAGTTGACAGAATTTTGGGCTTCCGTGAATTGTTCTCAATATTACAAGTCTCCAGTAAAAGTTTTCACCACTCCACTACATTTGGGGTAAAATTGTGAAAACCTGAGCCTTCGGTGAATCACTCTTTTAAGGTACTTACTAAGCACAAAGCGATTGTTCTGAAGTGCACTGAAATGTGATGTTGCAACAACGCAATCTGCCTGCTGTACTTAGCCTTGTGGTCCCGTTCTGCAGACCCTGTCAAATGCACAAATGCAGTGTTTAAGCTGTGAAGTTCTACTCCATTTAAAGCCCAGTCTTAGAGAGATAGATGAAACATTGTGAATATTAACAGAGGCGACTTTTAGGGCAGTTTTGGGTGTCGTCTCGCTTTCTTTAATGCCGCCGTCTGCAGACTTTAGTGCACGATCTTCTGCTATTTAACTGTAAATGGGCAACGATAGTTTACTTGTACAGGATCTTTGAAGGCATAATAAGTTAGATTTGATTCCTTTGTAAAATTGATTTGCACATAGACAGAGATTAATCCTCTAGAGCATAGCTGTAAAGATTTGTAAAGCATTAATATTTTATGCAAATAAGGCACATTGATGTTCGTAATATGAAGTGGTTTGAAGGTGTACATAGAAAAGGCATATTTATGCTGTAAATTACCCAGAATAAGTAAGCTTTTAATAAAGTTAACTGTTTTACAAGCCATGTGTTATTTCAGAGCTTTATTTACAGTTAAAAATGACTGCACTGTCACCATGCCTGTTGTTGGCTAGCGGGGTATGAAGCCTCCCAGCACTGGGACAGCGGTGGAGCAATACCTCATGGATGAGTTGGAGAAGCAACTGGGATCAAGAGCTAATCCTCCAGCACTGTCACTGTGCTTGCATATGCATGTTCATATTAACTTTATGGTGGTAGATCTGTGACCTTTTCCTTCAAAAGCCCTGAGAATCTTCCTATACCACATGCCATCCTGGACCTCAGATCCCATCCCTTCCACTGTAGAAGAAGAGACTCTTCAGAAAGGGAAATATAAAATGCAGGGCTACAGAATACATTTTTTCTTTTAAGAAGTTTTTGTTATTTCTGTACTACAATGTGTCCTAGTATATATTTATTTACTGTTTTAAAAAATTGAGCAATATGTGTGTGCGCGTGTGTATGTATGT
>JBBPCX010000114.1:31162498-31182237 GCA_037974365.1 Hydrocynus forskahlii | reverse complement strand
TTCTTCTTAAAGCCCTGTATTTTTATTACTGTAAATTAAATTCATTTATTACTGTATTTACCCTGCTTATACCAAAGGAAAGGCCCATGCATGAATTACAGTACAGTCTATACCAGTGTAATATAGATATTTTACATTCTAGCACTGCGGGAGTTCAGTAAACTGTTCAGTACAAATATGGGTTTACCTTTAGATTTTCTTTCAGGGTAATGTATTGAGCTGAGTGAAATTAAAGTGTTTTGGGAGCATATTTGGGGGCATATCTGGGGTTTAGACTATATATATATTTTTTTTACCACATCACAACACGGTTTTTCACTATAGGCGAGTGCTCTTATAGCGGGGGTTTCTATAAAACCAGCGTTTGGAAGACATATGTGTCATATAGTGTTTTTATTATTCGTATTATTACTTTTTCATGTTTTGTTCCTTACCTCAAGAATCAGTGATATATGTATATATATATATATATATATATATATATATATATTTGCATTTTATCACTCAACTACAATTTTTTTATATTTTATTTTTTACCCATTTGTATGAGTTTATGTACCAGAACCTGTCAATATTCATTGTCACTTGCATAACCATTTCCGAGCTCTCATCACCTCAGAATATAACAGGTTGTTTTTTACTGTGCCTTTAAGAGAAATATGTAATTGATTTATGTTCTGACTGGCTTCTTGTTTTTGCCTCATTCAAAAAGCATTCTGGGCTGAAACACCCCTCATAATAGCAGCTTCAGCTAAACAGACTGAATGGGTGTATACGTGAAAATGTATTTAATTTTGTCATCATAAAAACAGTTAATTCATTTAATTTATATTATTTTAGCTTAGTTCTATAAAGAATGTGTGAACTGTTTTTCCATTAAATAGGCCTTTTAATTTTTATCGTATCCCTTAAATGTCAACGCTGGTGATGTTTAGAGCTGTGAAATGTAAAAGTGCTTAACTGAGAGATGTTCTTTTTACACAGCATGTGAGGTATCCAGAGTATCTGGACATGAGGACATTATGTCCGAATCCAGTGGAGAGCCGGAAGTTTACTGTCTGTATGGAGTCCTGACCCACTTTGGCCATGACTGTGGTCATTACTACTGCCAACTGAATGGATCTGAACCATTCAGCTGATGTAATGAGAGTAAATGAAGAACACATCATGCTGAGAATATTTCTTCACCTTTGTGGTTTTGTAGGTCTTGAAAGCCAGATCACCTGAAGAACACTCCACACCAGTCTTCCTAATACACGCCGCCTGGACCTGTTTCCACCTCCACGGCCTTCATCAACCTTAAGCAGAAAGGTCGACAGTAAGCGCAACAGTGATCACACGTCTCTGTGCCATGAAAAGATGGAAGCCTCTAAAGATGAAAGTCAATCCAGGGAGCGGTCAGCACACCGACCTCCAAAACTGAACAGGCAGGCTGGGGACAATTTCCAGTGTGGAGTCTATAAAAGACCCCAAGGAACCAGCACCAAGTATCTGATGAGGCCAGACATGTTGTTCAAATAACTTCTACAGAAGGATGGTATTTACTTTAATGTCTGTGATCATGTGATCAAAGACAGGCTTTTTATAAACTCACCTCTTTGGTGGACTGATGGAACATGCCTCGCTGTCCATTTCACCATCGTTCTCTTAGCAGAACACTGCTCTAGCGGTTCATTGTCCATTCCATCAGCTCCACTGACGATACACTTTTTTGTACAGGTACAGACTGTAGATCTGTTTCTCTCCATCATTTTTTAAGCCTCCCTTGACCTCCTTCATCAGTAGTCACAGGACCTCCGGTGAGCAGGTGTTATCTAAGTTTGCTCTCAACAGTGCAGCAACAGAGCAGCGACACTGACATGGTAGCATATAAATAAATGTTTATATAGTGAAAAACGTTCTGAAACAATTGTCTGAAATATTGCCAAAAAAGAGCACATCACAATTAAATGCAGAATTATTATAATTAGAAAAAAGAAATGCATCATCCTTATATTATATATTATAATATTCACACAAGGAACACTCAAATCAATTACACTGCTGACCATTTATTTCAGAAAAGAACATTGATAAAAGAAGTAAAAGTACTGAATTCAGTACTAGCCTGTCTGGGTTCTCTTTAGGTCATTCTACATGCCTACTCCACTTGACTGCTCAGAGGCTAGTGGTGAAATCTAAAACTCTATTTCACAAGTATTTAAAACTCCAGCTTTCATAACCTGTAATGAATACATTTTCACAAATATTTATGCTAGTTCCATCAGTTCGCAAATGTAAACTGTTTCTTGACAACCTTTTTAAAAGCGTCTTTAATATCAGCATTCACGGTGCTATAAATCCTCAGGCCCACATTCTGTTGCTGGTTGTAAGAACTGCACTAATGAAGGAGGTCAGAAGGAAAATCTTGGAAATCTGGTTTGTGTTGTCTCCATGACAAGAAAATTATTTTTTTTTAAATGATGAGCCTGCACCGGGAAAGATGATATTTTTTTACGAGAACTGAATGAAAATAGTAGTCAGTCAGCACTGTGCTTTTGATTAATGCCCCCTGTCTGGATTTCATTCAGCATTAGCCATGTTAACATTTGAAATACTGCAAGGCAATGGGGGGCAAATAACCAAACCCTGCCCAGGATGTACAGTGAAGATGAGGGCTGAGAGGAATGTGAACTCACAGCAGTGTTCAGCTGCAGACCAGGCCCTGGGCCTTGGGGGAAGAAGCTCCAGCTCTGGTGAAACTAGCTATGGAGCTAAAATATCTTTTAGTGTTAGGTAACAGTTAAAGTTCAGGTCACACGTGCTTCCCCAAGCATGTTAGCTACTGAACATGAGCTCCCTCAAAATAAAAAGTTATCTCAGAGTTAATAACAAAGTTAGCTCCGCTTTAGATAGTTTCAGAGGAAAAATGTGAGCTTGTTAACAAACATGTAGTTATCCTTCTTTCTTTGACGACTGAATTACAGCATATATCCTCTTAAACTGTTTATTTGTGCTAACAAACTTTTACCAGCAGTTTCGCTAGCCAGCTAACTTTCCGCCTGGGACTTGGTCTGCAACGTTTTAGTCTTGGTATGATAAGGTGTTGGTCCACTTTAAAGCCAAGCTAAGTTATCAAATACAAGGAAACAAAATTAATAATGTACATTTCAAGAGAGTAGTTCCTTTAAGTTAAAATTTGTACATTGTTATGCTTTCAAGGCCTATTGTTTTCCTGTCTAAAAATACGCAGACCCATGTGCTCAGAATTTTGATCCCAATAATTTTAAATTTAACCATTTAGAACGATTATATACAAATCACACTTTTCAATATTCAATTTTCCACATACAGAACATGGTCACTGCAATAGAACCATCAGTAGGAAAATCTGAACAGAAATACTTTTGCAGAAGTACGGTAGACGGATGTTTGGGTATTATTAGGGAGACAAAGCAAAAATGTTTCAAATGAATCGTCCACTGTAAATTAAGGATAAATTCCAAAATATTCTGCTTAATGTTAATGTTAAAATGTTACAGTTGTGCAACTGGTGCTCCTAAAGTAAGATAAAGCACGAAAATGACCTACAGGCTTCCTTGGGACCACAGAACTCTGGCAACATTCTAATGAAATTCTGGCAGAGGTCAAAGAAATGTTGTCAGTGATTGGAACACTGGTTTAGAACAGCAAACTGGACTTAAGTCTATTGTGTTTAAGCCTGTAGGAGGGACCTTTTATCTGTGCTTATGTTATAGGGCTGAGACGATAAGGAAGTTTGGAAAACCGATAAACCGGAACAAAATTCTTAATTAATATGACTACTGTATTTTCATTTTTAATACTAACAGTAATATGTCAAATTTAGGGCAATTTCCTCTTGTACCAGAGGGGGTCAGCAAAGGCCAAGGTGTTTTCACAGACCAAAAAAGGCACATAACACACATCAACACCAAAGCCTTCCTTATCGTAGCTCATGACTGCTCGCCATTTGTTACCTACTTTTAATGCTCGGAGCTCCGAGATGTAGTAGACCCTGGAACATCTGACATGCAAACACAGCGCTGGGAACTTGTTTGGCAGCTGAATACTGAAACTGGCTTGTTGCCTGTTGTGGGAGCATCAGAACGTAACTGCTGAATGTTTAAGGCGGAATGAAAAATCTGAATAACAAGCTAATTTCAGCTTCATACCTGTCTGTGTCTTTAAAAAATTTGAACTTTCTCCCAATACTACGCCATTTTTCTTCCTTCATGTCTTCCACACGCATCAGCATAGAATGCTTAATGCATTACAAACCACATCTGCTCTTTTATCCATAAAATCAACTTGGTGTGAAGACTTCACTCTTAAACACTAAAATAAACCCTGGACTGGACTTAGAATGTCCCTGCCTGCAAAATGGAAAGAAAAAACACTACATTCTATGTATTGATTTGATATAAGTGAATATGAATATGATATAAATTGATAGGCAATCCCAGCTCTACTTACTTTAGAAGCATACATTTAAAAAAACACAAAAATACATCGAAATGCTGTGAAAACAGAAAGAAATGTGCCTTCAGAGAAAAATGCTGGAATGTTCACTTTGAAGTAGGTCCAGCCTTCATAAACTGTAGAGTGGCTTTTTCATAATCTGTAACCAAGCTGCAGTCCAGTATGTGGTCAGATCAGTTTCAGGTGAACTCAAAAAGCTAACACTGATAGTGGGAGTATCCACAAAGACAAGGGAGACTAAAATGTGGGGTATAAAGTGGATCGGTTTACAATTTCTGTTCTGTTTCTCTTCTAGTACTGTGGTGATCCAAAACAGCGTCCATCTTTATAAAAGTTCAGATGACTTCAGTCCTTCTACCTGCGTCTCCAGATCAGTAACCTAAAAGCATAGAAGGATTTGGTCAGTTCTTCACACCTTCAGCCATAAAGCTAACATTTCTTAAAGGGCCCATGTGATTGAAAAAAAAAAGATTTTTCTTGGAAAAAAATAATGTTCTGAACACTCCCCACTCTAGAAATGTAGCTGCAAAAACAGCTTACAGAAACAGACCCGCCCATTTATCCTGAAGGTATAAGGAGGTTCTCTAGGCTGGACTGCTTTTTGAATGAGATACAGTACAGATACAGAACAGCAAGTCAGAACAGAGCTCATTTACATAACATCACTGTGAAACTGAAATGTTTTTATTTAAATGCTGTCTGCCCTTTACATTGGGTCAAAATTTCATGATGACCAAACCAAAAGAAATGGTCCAGAATTGATTGACTAAAATGATTTTGAATTAACTTCCATTATAAGTTACAGTATGTTAGGAATGATTTTGTGATCATTCTGGAGATTTGAGGTTTGTTATTAATAATAATAATAACTATTATTATTATTATTAATATCATTAGTAGTAGTAGTAGTAGTAGTATTAATGATACAATAACAACAATAATAATGATTATCATTCATATTGTTGCTATTATCAATGTTATATTAATATTATTTCTTGCATAAGCCATATAGAATATAATTATTAGCTAAGCTGGTCTTGTTTGTAACGTACAACCAGTACCTTGACCATGAGCTGCTCTGTCTCTTCCTTGTGTGATGCTTCGGTCTCCTCCAGGGTCCTGCGCTGAGCTGTCTGTTTCTTTAGAAACTCAATTTCCCTGCATGCAACAGGACACACATATCAAACTGATTGGCATAAGTTTTTTGTGTGTATGCAGTGTGATTGGGAGAAAGGAAGCAGTTCAGTTCAGAGTGTGTGTGTGTGTCTGTGTGTGTGTGTGTGTGATGTACAGTTTGTCATTCAGTTCTGATTTAGGAGTCTGATGGCACGTGGGAAGAAACTTGTTCCCATCCCAGTAGCAAAGGCCCGGTAGCGAAGGCCCGGATGCTGCGAAACCTTCTGCCAGACAGAAGAAGGGAAACATGGGTGTGCGAGGGGTGTGTGTGGGGTCATTCACAATACTGGTGGCTTTGTGGAATCAGCCAGTAGGGTAAATGTCTGCAACATAGAGGGTAAAATTTAAACCCTGCAAGAACTGCTTTTTTGTCTATTTAAAAGAAACAAACCCGAATGGGTCTAGAATGTACAGGCCTTCACGTATACACGGCCCTTCATAAAAAGATCCTTTAGCCATATTCATGAAATAAAGGACGTATAACTCAAGAACACGTCACACTACCAGTCAAAAGCTTGGACACACCTCCTCATTCAATGTTTTTTCTTTGTTTTTATTATTTTCTACATTGTAGATTAATATTGAAAACAAAGAAAATGATGAAGGAACACATTGAATTATGCAGTAAACAAAAAAGAGTTAAACAAACCAGAATATGTTTTGTAATAAGGAAATGATGGACAGTTGTTTTTTTTTTTTTACTTATATATGTTCTTGCCATAATGTGGAGTACAACTGTAGTGGAATAGGATTACTAACTGTGTACCAACCCTACCATCACAACTGATGGTCCCAAACACATTAAGAAGGCAAGAAATTCCATTAATGAACTCTTGATTTAATTAACACCTGTTAATTAAATACCATTTCAGGTCGATACCTCATGAATCTGATTGAAAAAATGTGTGCAAACTGTCATCAGAGCAATAGGTGATGAGTTTACAGAAAGCCACACACTACTAGACCACTGATGCAAAAGGGTAACATTTTGGTACAAGTGTGTGTGTGCGTGTGGAGGGGTGTTTCTACTCACTTCTGCTGGTACTCTTTAATAAGGCGTTTGGCCTTGCTGTATTTGCGCTCCAGGGCCTGGTACTGGGCCTGCGTTTCCTTCAAGTGTTCATCCACCGCCTGACAAAGACTCTGTGCCTCCATCCAGTAACCCTCCAACTTCTCCATGCGCTCCCTGTTCTCCTGCACACTTCGCTCTAACTGGGCCTTCTCATTGCGCCACCGCTGCCTGTCCTGCTCTGCGTGGCTCAGCTACACACACACACACACACACACACACACACACACACACACACGGTCACTGTATTCACGACTGGGAACCAAACCCTCAAATGAGCCTCCTAACTGAGGGGTGAGTATTTTTATGTATTTATTTATCTGATAGGGGTGAATGTGCGACAGTAAAATGTTCATATGTATCTAAATACATGGACGATGGTCTTGCACCCGCTTATAGCTTGCAGGGACTTTGGACCAGTGGTAGCCTAGTCTGATGTAGACAAATTAAAATAGCTACTGATAGCTTTAAAGCCACAGTTTGGCGATAAAGGAAATGTACCCCAGATGTGATCAGCCTGCCTAGACCATTCTTAAATTTAAACCTGGAGCTATGAGGCTAACATTGCTAGCATTAGAAGTCAATAGTCAATTTTAGAACATAGTATGTCTTATTGTGAGCTGTAAAAATGAACAAAACTAAGACGACACCTGGGTTGGTGTTCATAAAGCAGTTGTGAATTAGAGGACTGTGTTGATGCACAGTAATGGAGTGTCTTGTGTGTGTGTGGTGTGTGTGAGCTGGATGGTCTTACCTTTTTCTTGAGCTGCTGGATCTCAGCCTGAGTCACAGCATGTTTGATCTGCAGCTGCAGCGCAAACAAACAAGATCATATCAGTAAAATCTTTAAGTCTGAGGTTTGGAAAAGGAAACGTTACGTAGAGTTAACTGAAGTTAAAGGGAAATTTTGCATAAAATGTAAACAGATTCATTCAGAGTGGGTTTGGTGTGAAACGGTTCATTTTAGAGACTCAAGATTTCTTTAAAGTGGTACCCAGTGTCTCTATGGAAGAGTGTTTACACAGAATGTTAATTATGGCAAAATAAAGTAAAGTGGCCTCTTATAGTCACACATGAGCACACCACAGTACAGCACACAGTGTAAACTTCTTTCTCTGCATTTAACCCATTCACTATAGTGGCAAATCTGAACAAAAACCCATGAATGGTTTTAGCTGTAGGCCAGAACAGTCTTAAAACTCTGGTAAAACAATGTCCCAGGCATCAGAGAGTGCATTTATAACCATTTAATATAATTACTTTCTGTCAGGGAGCTTTTAGAGACATCTGGTTCCATTCAACACCATTGTCAGCAATTCTGACTTGGTGAGTTTACCTAGATGAAAGGGTTTTACACCAAACCCCCTCTGAACGATTCTGTTTATATCTTAACCACTTCATTATGGAGACAGGTTGAGAAATCTGTGGAATTCCCTTTTATCTGAGTACTATAAGTGACCTAGAGGAAAGGGAGTCTTCTCCACCTCTTTGTATTTGTGGGCGAGTTTCTCAGGGTCCAACTCCACAGGAGAGAGCCCATCCTCATTCTCTGCGAGATCAAAGACCTCGATGGCACTGGGGTAGCCTGCTTCTTCATCCTCCTCCTCATCCTCTTCGGTGCCGTAGCCTGCAGGCTGAGAAGGAAAGAGAGGTGGAAGGAGAGCTAATAGACATCATTCACAGCATCGAGTTCAATCAGTCTGACCACTAGGGGGAGCCTGTAGATCATGCAGACTAGAAAGTAGCGGATAAGTCAGAGATTGTAGAGTCATAGTGTTCGAGGGTTACAGTCAGTTCTAGATGACTGGGAATGGCTGAGAAATTTGACATTATCGGGAAGAGAAGGATTCCTAAAAAAGTGATCATTTTTAAACCAGTTCCTTCAGATTTTTGAACAGTCCTGAATTGACTCCACCCTGATATATACATGTGTATGTGTGTGTTTGTATATATTTGTATGAACAAACAAACACACCTCATCTTCGTCGCCCATGTAGTTGCTGTAGCGCTGTTCCATCATCTCCCGCTGCCAGCGCTCCTGCTCGAGGGTCTGCTGGATCAGCTGCGCCACCTCACTCTGCTCCCCCGGCTTCTCACGGCCAATTGTAAACCTGCACACAGTCCCGTCCGTTAACCCCAGTCCACTGCAGCAGCTCTCTCATATCTGTTCATTAACAACAACTTTGGTGTGCACGTGTGTTTTCACTGTGCTCTGGTATAATTCACACAGAAACAAGTGTTTTGGGTGGCTGTTTAAAATATCCAGATACGTGTTAACCAGGCTTGTGTGTGTGCATGTGGACATCTATGTGTGCACAGGGCCAGTGCATCCATATACAAAGACTAGGCAGTCAGATAGGGAGCCACTTTAGGAAGGGCAGCAACAACCTAACCCACCACCCCCAACCCCCCAGGCAAAATACAGTTGTCCCCCTTGGTACCCCCAAGTGTCGCTGTGCTAGAGCACTGTCTGTCTGATAATGCAAACGCCACTGGATCAGAGCACAGCTGGAATTACGATGCAGAGTGATAGCACCATGTTTTTTTCCAGCAGAGACATGACCTCTTTGGCAGGCTAGTGATCCCCTGGGTCAACAAAATCTTATGTCCCCCTCCCAACAAAAAATTGTCAATGGGCTGAAGAGGTGGCAAAACGTGTGTGTGTGTGTGTGTGTGTGTGTGTGTGCGCTTGCACATGTGTGTGTGTGTGTATATGTGCATGAACCTCACCTAACTGTACCAGAGGTGTTCCTCAACACAGAGGCAGCAAAACTCTGAGTCACTCCAACCAGACTGATCCCATCCACCTCCACTATCAAATCATTCACTTTGATCCTGAGAGAGAAACAGAGATTGAGAAAGAAAGAGAAGGAGGAGAGATGGGGAGAGAGGGAGGGGGAGAGAAAGTCTGAAAGAGTGAAAAGTCTACATGGCCTCTTAATTAAGAGTGAAGTAGTGCGTTGGCATTAAAACACATTCTGCTCCACGCTGGTGTGAGTGTGTTTGTGTTTGTGTGTGTGTGTGTGTACCTGCCATCCCGGTGTGCAGCTCCTCCTTCAGTGACGGTCTTGACGAATATCCCCAGTTTCTCAAGACCCATATCAGCTCCGGCCCCCATCCCGATGATGCTGATACCCAGACCCTCTCGATCTGAACACACACACACACACACACACACACACACACGCACGCACACCAACACACCTCTCTCCTCAGATTTTGTCAAGATAAGGTGGATTGTCTCTTCAGTATCACTGAGGGCCTGAAGCTTCAGTCTTTAAGTCGAATTCCACCATTTTTTTTCTGTATAATAACAGATATTAACCGTCATTACATACCTTTCTCCAGTTCAACAGGAAACAGGTCAAGCTTCTCTACCCGCTTCTCTAGCTCATACTCAGCCGAGGCAGCCATGGGGTCCACATCATCATTCCTTCTGTCGTAGTCCTCGTTGGAATAGGTCATGAACACCTGAGGAGGACAGATACTATTACTCAAACATCTAGGATCTGTCATCCAGATCTGTCTGTCTATCTACCTGTCTGTTTATCTATCTCTGTTTATCCATTTGTCTGTCTACGTATGTGTCTATCTATCTATCAATCCATCAATCAGTCTACCTATCTGTCTGTGTCTGTCTATCAGTCTGCAAGGGAGGTAAAGGGGAATGTCCACCATTTTTTCTTTGATGAAGCTCATAGTGCTCACTGAAGCCAGTGAAAAAGAGGGCCTAGTGAACAGGTTCTGTTCAGCTATTTTCAGAGGCTGATCTGAAGGTCGATTTGCACTCTGCAGGTACTGATGGCACCTCTCCATGTTCATCGTGCTGGCAATGAGCCCAACATCTCCTACACATGCACTACCACACACATCCACTCCCACACACTCATCCTTCCTAAACCAGATTTTATCGTTAAAACAGAAATATCTGCTAATTTTATGGATTTCTACATGTATAACAGTTATATCTCCCGCTCTGTGTGGGTTTGAGCTATGAGGATGTTGAAACGTGACTATGGGCCTGATCAGTGGAGGTCTTTACCACCCCACAAACAATGCAAATGCATGTGGCCCTGAGGGTTGGGGCCTCCCTGCTGGCCACAAGTGGTTGACTAAATTTTTTTTGACACTGAAGAGATCCTGGAACAACTTATTCAGCTGTAGCTCTTTAAAGCCCCACTGCTCAAAACTGACCCACATGTCACATAAGATTTTTTTTTAATGATAAGGAAGGTAAGAGAAAAGCCAGCAGTCCCTTGAAAAGAACTGCAGGACCAGTGGTGGATTTAGGGATGGGCAAAATGGCTCGCTGGCCAGTGCAGTATCTTGCCAGGGGCTGCACGAGGAGCCCATACAAAAAAAAATCATAATGACGACATTGTTGCAGTCAGTTTTCTATTGCTCATTTGTCAATGATATCATGCTACCATATGGGCCAATGAATCTTGCTGGATTGGGCAGCTCATTCTAGCTTGTGAACTAAGCAGCCTACTGCCAAAGTCTCTCTTCCCTGGCAGTATGGGGAAAGTGCTGGAGTGGAGTAGGCTGACCTCTGGTCTCCCCATGGCAAGTCTGAGGTAGAGGGGGAAGGGAGGTCTATCAATTAATGAGTCACTAACTTTGTTCAGGGTAACATACAAGCTAGAAACACTCTTGTGCAAGACAACCTTAAAGCAGCAGGAACAGCAGTTACACAAAGCGCAATGAACTGCAGTACAATCAACTTTGCTCCTGCATGCTACGCTTAGCTCTTCTGCTGGAAAAGAAATCAAGCCATTCTAAAATTTACACACACACACACACACACACACACACACACACACACATTTAGAACAACGAACTCTAGTCAGACCAAACAAAAACAGATCTGTGGCAGTAATTTGGCTTGTTGTGTTTGGAGAAAGACGGGTTGATCCCAAGAATGCCACAACTAAGTGAAGTATGGCGATGGGAGTATCATGGTATGAAATCTGCTTCTTTGTATACAGTACTGGGGCATCGCAATGACATAAAAAGAAAACAAGAATAGAGAGATTTACCAAGAGATGTCAAAGCATTTTAAAATTGCAAGTCCATCAGAGACCCCTAAAACCTTTGGGAAGTGAACACAGGTTACCAAGAGGAATTAACTTTAATGCTGCAAAAATCTCTTGGGGCAGCTAGTGGCCTAGTGGTAAGGGTGTTGCCCCTGCAGTCCGAAGGTTGTGGGTTTGATGCCCACCACTGAGGTACCTTTGAGCGAGGTCCCGTCCCCACAAAGTATCCCCTGGCACCCCTCATTGTTGATGAATGGGTTAAACACAGAGAAAGAATTTCACATTATTCACACCGTTTGCTGTGGTGTGTTCAAGCGTGGCTATAAGAGAACACTTAACTTACTGAAAACTTTAAGCTGTAATACTATTGTGATTAATATGTGGTGGCTGACTATATGTTCCTTATAAATTAAGTTTCAAAATCTTTTTTTTTTATGTACATGAATTCGTAATGATATGTGACCTCTTTATGACCAGAAACCCTCACAAAGATGAACGTGCTACATTAAGCCCCAATACCAGCCGACTTGCAGTAGCTCATGTAGGAGTCAGTGGTTGCCAGTCTGCCTGAACATTAAACCACAACCACGATTCAAAAATACCAACTGTTCCCACAAGTACCAAAGATGGTGTCAGTGCATCCTTGGGTGTGTTCAAGTTTTTGTGTCAAAATTACAGGCTGCTGTGTTTTTCTTCCTCCCTTCATGTTGGTGTTTGTGTACGTGGGTGACGTGCTATTTTGACCCTAGACTGGGTTGATGCACCTGCACGAGTATGTGTACCTCAGGGTTGCTGACACACAAGAAGTCCTGCAGTCCCCAAAGGTGCTTTTTACAGATGCTGTAGTGGCAAACTGCAGCATTTAGGGCCCAAACCAGCAAAAACCCTCAGGAGAACCAGTGTCTGTGGGGAATAAGGCTTTTTTGAGAAACTGGCGTTATTTGTCCAAGATGCCATCTGTCCAGTGAGGTTGCATAAGCGCTACGGTTGTTAAAGTGTTTCCAGCTCAAATCCTTTTAACATGCCACAAGCAACACAACAATATGCAAAGTCCCATTAAAGCAATGGCCAGCTAACTCAAATCATCAACCCACTGACTTGATTCCTCCTGGCTAGTTTATAGGTATTCATAACCCTCATCATATCATAGCTTGTACCAATACACAATATTTAATATCTGTTAAATATAATAAATGTTAAATATATACAAACACTGCAAGGGAGAAGACATATGACAGAATGCCATTTGATGAAGCATGCAGATGCATGCAGTAATGTCAGGCTTATATGCTAACAAGCCCCGTTAACAAGTGTAAATTGGGTAAAAGGTGGGCACGAACGGATTTATATTTAAAACATGTGACATTTCACAGTTTCCTCTCCTCTGTGCCCTGAACAGAAAACATACAGCACAATCACTACAACACCAAACGCCTTAATTTTACCCCTTGACATTACCTTAATTTTGACTTTAATCTCCCATACAGGAAATTAAGGAAAATTAAGGGGAAAAAGTGCACAGATTAAGGCTGATTAAGGGGTAAAACTAAGGAATTTTCCCCTTACTTTTGCAAATTTGCCCATTAAATAATAGAACCTCCTGAACCTCCTTAAATTTGAGATGAAGGGGTTTCACACTCGTGCCTTAAATCTAATTTTAAAGTAAAATTAAGGGGTCAGTTTTACAAATTAACGGCCACTTAATTCAAATTCAGGGGTTTGGTGTATTTTCAGGGGTAAATTATGGTAGGGTTAAATACATTTTAAGTACACTGTGTTTTGTTGTGCATCGAGTACTACAGAGCCATTTGTGGAAAAAGGACTCCCTTGTAAAATCCATTTTAAACTATATATTATGTATTAAAAGTTTCATCAGAAAGTTTCAAAGAATGTTCTGATATTCTGCATTAGCATGAACCTATTACTTATAGCTATTTGTATTGAACACTGCTGTTTTTTATTGCTTTCGCTATTACTGCCATGCTCCAATTATTACTGCTTACATTATATATTATAATCTAATGCATGACTTGTGTAATGAATATAACCACAATATTTAACTGACTAATTCGTATTTTGTCACATTTAACCAAACTAAAGTGGCCTCAATTTCATGTATGTGCTGTACCTTGATGAACAGCACAGTTGTTGAAAAACTCAAAGACTATAAATGACCAGGCGTATAAATTATGCATTCTGTAATACCCACATGACAAGGTGATGGAAGACTCAAGATCCCAATACAGGAGCTGATGGTGTTGTGTAGATAACACAGCTGTGCTTCCTCAGCAGAGGTCTGAGTGTCTGGGATAAGCACAAATAGGTTTAGCTTTAGAGTAAACGGACATTGTTCTCAAGGGGGAAACAACTTTATCCCTAGATCTCCACCACCCTTCTCCAAATCAATCTCTCCTCCAGTCTACAGGAACAGTAACAAAAACATAAGACATATAACACAGATATGCACCCATGTGGATACACAAACACACATGATCTACCTGCACATCTACCACATGTACAGACACCTTATTCTCAGGCAATGCAGATCGTCACTTTTAATATTGTATAAAATTGTATATAATGTATATAGCAAATTAACATATGCTGCTCTTTCCGTTGCCATAATTGTATTTCTCATTCATCCATTTTATTTATTACCTTAAGCAGTGCACTACTTTTACATTGTTATATAGTTTTTTACTGCTGCGTGTGGTTAAACTGTATTCCCCTACACACAAACCTCCCTAATGCCATGAGGAAGAAACTGTGACCCATAAGGGGAACCCACACTTCTGTTGGCCACACCGGACAGTCAAATTACATTAAATCCATTAACATTATCGGAACCATAATTAAGTCTGAAGATTGGAACAGAAAGAGGTCACATCTGATAACAACTAATGTTAGAAGTCCACCAACATTCAGCACCCTCTTTGGTCCCACTAGCATGCTAACCCACCAGCACGCTGCTGCAAATCCACCAGCTGAGACCCCGCGAGTCACTGGGTTCAGATGGACCAGTCTGAAGCCTCTCTCTGGGACACAAACATTGGGATTAAGGTAGGAGAGGGAGTGGGGCGAGAGAGTGAGAGAGAGCGAGAGAGCTTCACTTGTTATGCTGTGAGAGTAGGTCACATCTCTGAACAGATGGCCAGGAACTCCCCTTCTGCAAACCCTCCTCCACCCCCACCCCTGCATAACCATCCTACAACGCTAGTGAAGGCATGAATGACGCTTATGCTAGCGCTGGAGCCCACGTCACTGATGATCTGTGGAGCGGCTACTGTAATCCCTAACATCTCGCACAGCCAGTGGGATTCAGATCATTACAAGTCATGTCAGCCCTGCTAGCAATCGCTTTGTGTGAGAGCACTGATATCTGAGGGTGTGCTCCGAGTGGTCACACAGGCTAAGAGGCATACAGGGATGCTCTGCTCTTTCAGGCAACCAAAAATCCTGTCTTGAGCCACTTGTGGGACATTATTTTGAGCGAACTGGCATAGAGCATGGAGCAAATTTCACCAATTTCTCAAATTTTTGCAGAATTTGGAGATGTAAGCAAATTCATTCAGAGTGAGTTTGGTGTAAGATTCGTTATCAAGAATCAGATTTCTTTACAGTGGTGGTGAATGGAACCGAATAAAATGGCTGTATCTGTGTTGGAGATGTCTGGTTCCATTCACCACCATTGTTAAAAAAACCCAAAAGTCAGTGACAGAATCGGTAACAGGATCGGGAAGTTGACAGTAAAGTTGACATTTTCAGAAAGGCAACAGCGACAACACTGTAATCGCCTACAAGAACTGCAGAGGATGAGTGTGAATGTGTGGAGGTAAGGTCGCGAGCACAGTGTGTGGTGCAGAGGAACCCACTCTTCCTTTGCTAACACAGACTCTTTTCAAAATCCACCCACGACTCAAACTGCTACATAATGAGCACACACCTCACCTGATTGAAATCCTTTTCAGTCTCAAGGATAATAATCATGCTATGTGCCAGTGTTAAGGACTATGGCTAACTCTTTCTTGTGTTAGCGATAAGAAGTAAGCCTCAAGTAGCTAAAATCCTGGCTAACACACATTTAAGTCATAAAGTCAACAGGAAATCCATGCTCCCGATCGTATTAAGCATTGTGTCATATCACATCATTCACTTTAAAGGATTTTCCACCTCTTTTGTATGTCTTTCAAGTGAGCTTTTGGATTCCCTCTCATTGCTCACTAGCAGCTCAACGCAGTGTCGCAACACCAGAACAATAACTATAGAGCAGGGGTCTCAAACCTGTCCAGAAAGGGGGGCACCTGAGTAACTGAAAATCAAGACCAACTGATTACAGAGGTGGAATAAGGTGTGCCTCCTGCTTGGTTGTAACGAAAACCTGCACCCACAGCGGCCCTTTCTGGACAGGTTTGAGACCCCTGCTATAGAGGATCACTGGTGTCACACAGTTATAAAGCATTTCATGAATTTTATATTTTAATGGACAAAAAAGAATAATTATAAAATAATTCATAAATTAAATAGTAACATATTGAGAAATAGCTGTATTTACAAAAACACTCAAGTCCATCATTTAAAAACACAAAAATGAGTTGAAAAATAAATAGTGGACTTTCTAAAATTGATATGCAAACGTAGTTTATAAACAGAAATAATAGCTTACATACCAAACTAAAAGTAAAAATTCCATTTTCATTTTCCAGATGCCTTTCCTTTCACCATTAGCACTTTCATTTACTTAATCCTATAACCTCTTTTTAAACTTTAATTCATGAATTACTTTTTAACCGTCCATTACAATCAAATTACATATTTCATCACTAATTCCATGACACCTATGATTCTCCATAATCTTCCTGTTCTGGTTAATCTGATCAAGATATTTTATTTGATTGTATTGATAAAAAAATAGTCAGTTTCAATCCCACTAGCAGGAAGACCACTAGAGGGGTGGTAGTAGCCTAGAAAAACACTTGTGGGGCAGCTGGTAAAACACTTGCAGGGCAGCTGGTAGCCTAGTGGTTAGGGCGTTCGCCCTGCGATCAGGAAGTCGTGAGTTTGATTCCCAACACTGCTAGGCACCTCTGAAGTACCCTGAGCAAGGTACTGTCCTCACTGCTTCACTTGGTGAATGGGTTAAATGCAGAGGAAGAATTTCGTGCTGTTCACACTATGTGCTGTGGCGTGTTCATGTATGACTGAATGATCACTTTCACTTGCCAATGAACCCAATGACCACAAAGTTGCAGCTTCAAACCCCCACTTTCTACCATTGTGTCCTTGAGCAAGACACTTAACGCTCAGTTGCTCCACTGTCACTGTAACTAATGATTGTTGCCCTGGATAAGGGTGTGTGCTAAATGCCACTTTACCTTTAACTAGAGGACCTGCAGAAAGAGACTGCCTGCCCTGCATCTAAGGTAAAGTGCAACTGCCACAGGGTGGAGCAGCAATGCTAACATCAGCAAAGGCCGTTTAGCGTGCAGACAGTCACAGGACGGCCGTCTGGGCTGAACACTGTTCAGACTTTAGCATCCTTGTATGTTTTCCTTTTGCCTTGCTAATAAGGTCTGATATTTAAGTTCACAGTTGTTTCTTCTAAAGTTGTTTCTTCTAAAGTTTTGCTATTCTGGTAAATTGGAAGGAATTTTAGCAACCAAGAAGTTGAACCACAGGTTGAGTGTTTTTCAACCTCCTGCGAATACACTTACACACATCACAGCTATGGCTAGCCTCCACCCTGTGGCTGACGGTACACATGGTTCCCGACAAGAAGGATCAAGGAGCTGTACTGTAGCACAACACTGCATCTGGTTTGACAGAATTCATGATTCTCTTTTATCAATCACTGTTTTCTCGCTATAATGTCCAAACATGCACACAAACATGTCTTGCAACCATTTAAATTGTGAAGTTTATGTCCTACAACCATTCAAACTGTGACATTTCCAAGTGCCCTAAATTTCAACTGGAACATCCACCCCGCCCACCCCAATTTTTAAAAATGTGTGAAGTTTCCCTTTAAAGGCTGTGTGTGTGTGTGTTTGTTTCTGCAAGCGGGTGGATGAGGATGAGTCAATAGTGGTGCTGTGACATGAGTGAATGAAACGACACACAGGAAGCAGTTAAAAATAAATGTCAAAGATGTGAAGACAGGATGTGCCAAAAGCATCAAGACAGCCAAAAACAAAAAAGATCCCATTACAGTGTTGATTACGCCGCAATGCGAGTCAAATAAAGACACCAGTAAGTAAGCATAAAGCTGTACAAGGCAAAACGGACAAGTTCAGCTTTCAGAGTCCTCCCTACCTGCAGACAGATTCTGATATAATCTGAAATGACTCAGATCCATTAAAGGGCCCATATTCTACACTCTCCTTCCTCAAAAGACATCCAGCTCTTTTTTAAGGTGGAGCAGACGTATGGATGTTGCCACAAAAACAGATTCTACATCAGTGCTCCTGCTACTAAGGTGATTTGTGAAAACAGACCCTGTTGGGTAAAAAGGCTACCTGTAGTTTTACAGCTGTTAGTTTTGGTTTTTACAGCATTTTTACAGCTCATGGTAAGTCATACTGTGTCATAAACCACTTCCACAAGTCTGCTCCAACTTAATGGAGAGTTGGATGCTGTTTGAAGGGGTCCAAAGAAGTTTTGGGGATGTTTTTACAGAAATGATTTGACTATTGACATAGTGTTAGCAGAATTAGCCTAACAAACAGAGCTCAGGCCAGCTCAGCTTCCGTGTATGTGTGTGTGTGTGTGTTTCAGAAAGTGGTGAATAACGCTGCAGCCGCTATTTTGGTCTTCTGTCTGGAGATCTATGGCTTAATTACACTCTGTACGCTGTGTACCCTCTACAGATCTATCTCTATAAACCCTCACTGCCTGCAGCTCCACTGAATGTGTAGAGCACACTGTGGGTTCTGTGTCTGAAACAGCAGTGTGTGTGTGTGTGTGTGTGTGTGTGTGTGTGTGTGTGTGTGTGTATGTGTGTGTGAAAGAGAGAGGGATGGCAAAGGCAGTAATGCTGGCTGAGACAGCGAGAAACGGAGAAGTGTGAATACAGGGGGAGTGGGTGAAAAGTAGGGAAAAAAAAGGCGAGAAGAGGAAAAAAGGAGAAAGAGAGAAAGAGAGAGAGGAGAAACAAGAGAAGAACAAATTGAGGAAAAGAGAACAAAGAAGCCAGTGTGAGAGAGAAAAATAGAGCGATTTTCCCATCTAGAAATGACCATTTTCCAACCCATGTAGAAAGAGACAGTTTTACTACTGTACCATTAAGATTTATGTATGTAAATGAGCTCTGTTCTGATTGGTTGCCTTGTATTACGCCTCTTTCAAAAAACAGCCCATGCTGAAACACTTCCTTGAGGGCAAAAAGGTGAAGCTAAACTATAAGGTGTAAAAGGAAGTACATCTGAATATGTTTTCGTGACATCACAAAACACAAACTTCAAAATGGGACATTTTTGCACCATTTTTCCTTGTGTCCAAGTATGTTAACTGTCTGGACTGGCTAAGGTGATGTAAAGTAAATTACAGTTAATTACATACTTACCTACTTATTACAATAAAAAAATTAGAGAACTGACACAGACCCTTTAATAGTCTCGTCAGATTAAAATGAAGCCGATCTACATTTACATTTAACATGAGCGTAATGTATAACGTAAAAAAGTGGTAATGGTAGTATAAAAGTCACATAAGACACTGAACAGTTATTTTTTAAAAAGAGAAGATAACATGATTCCTTGATACGGCCCCTTTAATAATTTTCAGTTTGTCGTTAGAGCTAAATCTCCTATCTTTTTTCCAGCTGCGACTGTTGTCTGAAGGCTATTTTTACTTCTATTATAGAGCTACAGTGACATTCCATCACATTCCCTCTGATTCTACAGGCCGCACACACACACAAACACACACACACACACACACACACACACACACACACACACACACACACACACACACTCACACAC
>JBBPCX010000114.1:31145388-31160887 GCA_037974365.1 Hydrocynus forskahlii | reverse complement strand
ACACACACACACACACACACACACCCCACACACACACACACACACACACACACACACACTCACACACAGCTGGGAAGCTCACAGCTACTGCAAGGCCTGATCACACCTCTGGCCTGCAGAACCTAATTCTGGTTTCACACTAGGACATATCAGTTTGTAAACACCGTCTTTGTTTTGTTGGATCAAACAGCGCCTGAGCTGACACAGCGAGCGGTAAGTGGTCAGTCCAGGCTTGAGATGAGATTTCTACCCTCTAAAAAAGTGAAGAGTTGATATTAGCACTAGGCCTCCACATCAAAATGTGAAAAACCCACTAAATGCTACTTTACCTGTGCTCCTGTGGCATTTTAAACAGTATGTTAGCACCATGCTAATGTTGAGAAACATCCTTGGTTTTTGGCCGTTCTTGATTAAACACTCTATCATCTGTCACATACCTAGAATTGACTGAAACCTGCTTTCAGTACATTTTCACATTCAGTGAGATATCTAGAACTTCCAGAAGGCCTTGAATTACATTCTCATTGATTTGGTCCCAGTGTAAATCAGAGGGTGATTGGCTGATTACTCTTTCTAATTATGTTCTTAATCTAACATGTAAGGCCTCCAGTCCTGCTCCTAAAGGACTGACAAATAGGAAAACATGCCTGGCTCTATCTAAATGGATACCACAGAAAAAAACAACTGGACAATTTTCTGGGTTTCCATAAAGTAACCCTTTTAACTCTTTAACCCTTACAAATAGGAATTCCCAAAGAGAATCTTCCTAGCTGAAGGTTATTCCGAGTTCTGAGGTGTTTTATCTTCAGTTCCTTAGTAATTTAGAGCTTTGAGCTCTAGTGGAATGCAAAATGCTTCTACTGTTCTGTCCAGCTCCTGAAAGTCTCTATCCATAGGAAATATATTCTAATGAGACAATTTTCCATTTGAGCTGGATTTGTCTGGTGTCCATGCAAAATGTAATAATGACAATGTTACTATAATGCTTGCTTAGTTTAAATTTGATCAATATCTAGATTCTATGGAATAAAAGTTGAAATTATGAGTATTTTTCTGAAATTGAGACCAGACTCTGACTGATGACAACCTGAAGTGGTATTTCAAGCCAGTTACACTTTTTGCAGTGTATATGATTCTCTTCCTCTCTTTTATTAGGGAATCTGTGGATGAGTTGCTTTAGCCGGAGGATGGACAGAAAGCAGATGCGGACCTCTGCAGCTGTCCATTCTGCTTTATGAGAGTTTACCATTGGGGACACCAGCACAGGAAAGGACCCTTTCACAAATCACACACTGAATAGTGGATTGAGCAAACACAGCAACAAGATAACAGTCCCAAGGCGGCCATTTTCCAAAGCACATTCCGTTTTACAGAAGGTGACCTGCAGGTTGCTGAAAGTCCTGCACACAGGATTAATTAGTGGCTCATCCCAAATGAGAATGGAACATTATGGCATTTGTTTTCCAAATGCATCTATTCCTTTATAAAATAGTCCATTGTTTGTATAGAACAGAACACCCCCGCCTGTTTGTAAGTTTTCTCTAGCTGTAAATAATCCCCAACATATTTTTCAGTTTATAGTTTGTTAAGCATCGGACACTGTCCGACTATCAAGAAGGGACATTCTATGACTATCTAGTAAAATGTTTTACATTCTAGCAGATATCCTAAAGAACCTGGTTTAGGAATTCTTTGGTGATCTTCCTACACTGACCACATGAACATGTTCTTGTTCACACCTGCCCTTTTGGAGAAGCAGAGTTTCAGCATAGCAGAGCTGTCAGACACTTAGGGTCAGTTCCCCAGACCGGGATTAACCCTAGTCTTGGACTACCCTTTCTTTTTCAATGGAAAATCTCTATTCACAGCACTACATAATCCAGGACTAGGCTTAATCCATGTCTGGGAAACCGACCCTTAGTGTTCTAGAACCATCGCTTGACTGACATGTAATCAAAGCAACCACAAATTGTTGTTTAAGCACAACCTCTTACATTTTCCAGCTACTACAGTGCTACAGAAAAAACAGACCCACATGAAACAAAAGTGAAACATCAGCAAATACTGGGTATATCTCATTCAACTGCTAGTAACGGCTCCAAACTCAGTGTGTGTACACAGGACAAAACAGATCAACAGGTATATGACAGCAGGGCAATTTTTTGAAAACGCCATTCATTTTTCCAATAGAGAAAAACAGCCCCGCGGTTCCTTATTTGGCCACTGCCTACAAAGCTTGGACAGTCTGTCTTTCAGACAGTCCATGTACTTCAATGGGTGGCGCCTGTGACAGAATACTGACAGCGTGACCCACCTTGATGGGCGCAGTGCTGAAGCCGATTTTGCGGCCCGGCGGCGGCTCCTCCTCCATGGGAAGCCCAGGGACCTCCAGACAGGCCGTCTCAGCCTCATATCCTTCCTCTTCGTCATCCTCGTCCCCCAGCTGGCTGCCCCCAGAGTCTTCCCCCGCAGCACTGTATGTGCTGACCTCCACCAGGGTGGCCCCCGCTGAAGAATCTTCCTTCAGGGTCACATCATCATCCCCATCATCCTCTTTACCGTCCTCTACAGGGCAGCCTTCCTGACTGGCACTCCTGACCTCTGCCCCAGCCACCCCGGCTCGGGCAGGGCCCACCTCTGACGCCTCGCCGTTGGCTTCCCTATGAGGCTCACACACTGATGGCCGTGTGGCATCCCTGTTCTCCTTCAGGTCCTCTGTGGCACCCTCTGGGTCGCGGCCCTTGCGGGTCCCCCGGTGCTCCTGTGCTGAGGCAGGCCGTGTTCTGCCCGTGCTGATCCTGGAGAGGCGGTGCAGATTGGAGCGCAGCTCAGCCGCCCGCTCGAACACGGCACTGAGCTGGCTGACGGTGGGTGACACGGCCTCAGCCGCGTCTGGCCCATCCAGTGACTCTGTGCTGCCATTGAAGCGTGCGACCACGTCCAGCCTCCCATGCTGGAGGCCTCCGGCCCTCTCCTTTTTCAGGGCACCCCGACTGGCTGCTGCTCCGCTGTCCTCCTCCTCCTGCTGCCGCTCAAAGATCCTCCTGGTCTCCTGTAGCTTGGAGGAGGTGGTGCTGCAGATGGAGGAGGCGCTGATGGAGGAGGTGATGCTGCCGATGGAGGAGGTGCTGATGGAGGAGGTGATGCCCCCCTGCGCGCCCTCCGCGCCCAGCTTCAGCAGCGCGCCGTGGTCCACGCGCTCGTTCAGGCTGCCGGCGCGGGGCAGCGGGGAGCGCGCGGGTCTGTGCGCGGCGGGGGGGTCCGGGCTCGCGCCCATCTGCATGAAGAGGCTCTTAATGCGGTGCACGTTGGAGCCATAGGCGCGGCCGCCCCCGGCATCGCGCGGCTGCAGCGCGGGGCTCGAGGAGGAGGACGAGGAAGAGTCGGTCTTCATCATGGCCCTCCGAGCATCGCGATGCGGTGCAGATGTTTGGAACAGAAGCCCGAGCCGAGCCCCCCGCCCTACCCCGTGCCCACAGTTAATCCTCCGCGACTCGCCTCATCCTCATCCTCGGCGCTGCGGACCTCAGCCGCGCTCGCGCAGCCAGGAGGAAGATCGCGCGCAGCCGAGGAATCCTAGCGCGCGCCGGTTTAGTGGCTGCGCGTGTGTGTGTTTGTGTGTGTGCGTGTGTGTGTGTGTGTGTGTGAGAGAGAGAGAGAGAGAGAGAAAGAGAGAGAGAAAGAGAGAGACAGACTGTGTGTAAGGTTGTGTGTGCATGAGAGAGAGAGAAAGAGAGACTGAGAATATAAAAGAGCTCTATTTGCACTGCACACTAGACATCAGCAGAGAGTGGAGAACAAATGAAACACACAGCTCTGAATTACAGTGATTACCATACATCACTATCCATAATGCTGAATTACAGTACTGAATAAAACACACAGCACTGAATTACGGTACTGTACTGAACTGCAGTATTGAATTGAGACCCAAAGTTCTGAATCACACTGCTAAATTACAGTACTAAATTAATATCCACAGTTCTGAATCGCAGTTCTGAATTACAGGGCTGCATTAATACCCACAGTGCTGAATTACAGTTCTGAATCAAACACACAGTGCTGAATTAAAATACTGCATTAATAGCCACAATGCTGAATTGCAGTATTGTATTAATAGCCAAAGTTCTGGAGTACAGCATTGAAATAACACCATGGTTATGACTTACAATACTAAATTAATACCCACAGTTCTGAATTACAGTTCTGAAATAATACTCACAGTGCTGATTCACAGTGCTGAATTACAAAACTGCATTTATAGTCACAGTGCTGAATTACAGTACTGAATGCAGACTAAATAAAAATAAAAAACGAGTGACAAAAAACTGCATATTGGTTTGGATAAATTAGTGACATTTTGGGGCATTCGGGGGAGATCCTTTTTTGCCCCATGGATCAGTTTCATGTAAAACAATATTTTCACAGACCGGTATAGAAAACTAAAAACAAAGTGCATAAAAATTAAAGAAGTTCCCCAAAGATGTTTGTTTTTTACTCATTTTTGCAAGCTTCTGGGCTAAATTTGTAATGTACCCTATCACGTGATAGAGATGAGCGTTTTTTCAAAATAAAAGATCTTTGATAATCAATAAAATAGTTTTTATTCTGTCTTTCTTTGCGGCCCGGTACCAAATGGCCCGGTGGTTGGGAGCCTCTGGCCTAGTGGTTAGGCCCTAGTGGTGTGGGTGTTCGCCCTGCAATCAGACAGTTGGGAGTTAGAATGCCAAAAACTCAGTACCTCTGAGGTTCCCTGAGCAAGGTACCGTGCTTCCCGGGCGCTGTGTTCCTGGCTGCCCATTGCTTCACTTGGTGAATGGTTTAAATGCAGAGGAAGAATTTTGTGCTGCTCACACTGTGTGCTGTGCTGTGGTGTGTTCACATATGACAGAATGGCCACTTCACTTCACATTTAACACTGACCACTGATCTGATCTGCCCTTGGCACATCTGGGGAATACAGAGAGTATTTTCTGTAGCTGCATCAAGTCTTGGTATAGGAATTGTTCCGGTTTGGATTGCAAGATTCTACAGAAGATAGTGAGGACAGCTGAGAAGACCATCAGGGTCTCTCTCCTATCTGTCGTGGACATTTACATCACAAGCTGCATCCACAAAGCCACCATCAACACACCCTTCACACATCCTCTCTCTAATCCCATACAGGTCTCCACTGCCAGAATAGGAAACAGTTTCTTCTCCTAGGCCATCAGACACCTCAATCAGAACTGACACATGCACACACAAACCTGAACTGAAGTTCCTCCTTCTCCTAGCACATAATATACACACTGAAGTGTCTTGCCTTAAACAAACACTTCAAACTCCAACTGCCACTGTAAATGCTATTTATTATATACTGCACATGCTCTGCGGCTTCTGTTATTTGCACAATTGTTATTGTTGTGTCTACGTCTATTTATTACTGTCTACCTCTATTCTACATTTTTGCACACTTAATGACTCCACTGCTAGAAATCAGTCTGTATTATGTTGTACTCATTCAGTTGTGGACTGCACTAAATATTGTCTTGTCTTGTTGTTTTATTGCTCTTGTGTTTTTCTTCCTCTCTTTACACCCTGTGTATTTAAAGTTCCTATTATTTTCACACACCACAGCACAGCACACAGTGTGAGCAGTGTGAAATTCTTCCTCTGCATTTAACCCATTCACCAAGTGAAGCAGTGGGCAGCCATCAACGCAGCCCCCAGGGAGCAGTGTGTTGGAATTGCACTCTGCGCAAGGGTGCCTCAGTGGTGTCATTGGCAGTCCTGGGATTTGATCCCACAGCCTTCTGATCAAGGGCAGCTCCCTAACCCCCAGGCCACGAGCTCTACTCATGCAGTCTTGAGGTGTTCTGTTTTTGTTCTTGTGTTGCGCCATGGTCATGGAAGAACGTTGTTTTGTTTCTGTGTGTACTGTGTAAATGGCTGAAATTGCAATTAACCTACACTATATGGGCAAAAGTATTGGGACGCCTGACCATAACACCAACAGGAACTTTAATAACATTGCATTCAAATACATAGACTTTAATATGGAGTTGGTCCCCCTTTGTAGCTATAACAGCTTCCACTCTTCTTAGAAGGCTTTCCACAAGATGTTTGTGTGTTTCTGTGGAAATTTGTGCCCATTCAATCTGTACAGCATTTATGAGGTCAGGCACTGATGTTGGACGAGAAGGCCTGGCTCGCAATCTTCATTACAGTTCGTCCTAAAAGTGTTGGATGGGGTTGAGGTCAGGGCTCTGTGCGGGCCAGTCAAGTTCTTCCACACCAAACTCAACCAACCATGTTTTTATGGAGCTCACTTTTTGCACTGGGGCACAGCCATGCTGGAATAGAAAAGGTTCTTCCCCAAACGGAGTCCACAAAGTTTGAAGCATGCCGTTGTCTAAAATGTCTTGGTCTGCTGAAGTATTAAGATTGCTCTGGAAGCAAAGGGGTTTAGCTCAAACCCCTTTTGTCCTGCAGTGCTGCTCTGTTCTGCTAGGGGGTAGTAGAGCCCGGGTGGGCCGACTTACAGGACAGCAGAAGCAGTAGTGGTGTGGGCAGCACATGGAGTGGACTCGATAAGGGCTCTGAAAACTGTAAACAGAATTTCTTCGAATTTCTTCGAGTTTTAAAAGCTGTTTGATTCCGTTTCTAAGCTTCAGCGGCTTCTCTAACACCTGCTTTATTCCACACGGTAAGACACACACACACACAAACAAACACACAAGACCAAGCTGGAATTGGCTTCTTATACGAATTTGTCTGGTACACCTTACAGAATCAGACTCAGAAACTATTGACCATTGAGGAAATTGCTTATGGTATGTCTTCACAGACACACAGAGACAAGATCAATATAAAACATAAAGCCTAAATAATTTCAATAAAATAAAAAATCAGTAGGAAAACCTCAGTATGAAATGCTGTATACAATATGAAGTGCTGGGTATATATATATATACTGTGGCTACTGTAGCATTTATGATGGAACTGTCAACTTCTTGGTCTATGGCCACGTAGAGAACATTATAGGCATGCTTCTGTTTTGTCTTCTTATAACTGGAACAGGCCTAATTTTACTTTTATAGAAATTGGTGGACGAGAAAGAAGGCTGAATCCCCAGAGATTCAAAAGGGGCTGCTATAATTTAATACTGGACAAAAGTATTGTGACACGCCTCTTAATTCAAGGACTGTTCTAGCCGCTTACTTCCAGTGAAGATCAGTCTTAATACTTCAGCATACCAAGACATTTTGGACAACGCTGTTCTTCCAACTTTGTGGACACAGTTTGAGGAAGAACCGTTTTTATTCCACCATGACTGTGCCCCAGTGTACAAAGCAAGATCCATAAAAACATGGTTGGATGTGTTTGGTGTGGAGGAACTTGACTGCCCCATGCAGAGCCCTGTCCTCAACCCCATCCAGCACCTTTGGGATGAACTGGAGTGGAGACTGTGAGCCAGGACTTCTCTTCCAACATCAGTGCCTGACCTCATAAATGTTGTACAGAATGAATGCATAAATTCCCACAGAAACTCCAAAATTTTGTGGAAAGCCTTACAAGAAGAGTGGAAGCTGTTATAGCTGCATAAGGGGGACCAACTCCATATTAAAGTCTCTGTATTTGAATGCAGTAGCATTAAAGTCCCTGTTTGTGTTATGGTCCCAGTACTTTTGTCCATGTAGTGTATGAATGTGAGGCTAGTGGAATGTAAAATTGTTTAGTAGTTTTTGTGGAGTTGAAGAAGAGGTTGACTGGTTCATGATGATGATGATGATGATGATCTGAGTGCTTACAGAGGAAGAAAAGTATGTAATCACAGTAAAACTGCATTATTTTTTGTTTTAAATGACCATTTTCCAATTTTTGTCTCAGTATTAAACAGGCTGTTTTCATTGCTGTGCCTTTAAGAGTGGTTTATGTAAATGAGCTCTGTTCTGATTGGTTGCCCTGTATTCAAAGCTGTACTGGCTAAAGCACGCCTTACAACTTGAAAACAGCTTGAAACAGTGTATATAATCTGCTGTAGACAGATGGGTTTTTTTGTGGCATCACAAAAGCTTAGTTTGTGCGTTCAGACCCATGAATTGAATGTTTTTGGAACATTAACAGTGTTTACATTCTATGTCAAGCTCTTTTGATTAAAAGAGAATTTCCACCCCAGCTGTGTGCATAGTTAAATGGTTAAGATGTAAACAACGTAATTCAGAATTTGGTGTGAAACGCTGCATTCTAGAAAAATTCACCATGTCTGAATTGTTCACAGTGGTGAACAGAACCAGATTTCTGCCTCTTAAAGATCCCTAACAAAGTTATTCCATGAAATACTTGTAAATATGCTTTCCTGATGCCTCAGATGTTTTGAGAAGCAGCCGGACCTATAACTAAACCTGTGGTGGAGGGTTACATGCAAGATAAAGAAAGCTTTATAACAGGATATTAACTATTAACTCACCTCTTCAAACTTGCTTAGGGGCTTTGATCTTGTCCCTAGACTGCACTTGTTTTTAGTCTCACACTCTGTTTATTTATTGTCTATTTTAATAGTCTTCTTTCGCATTTTTCATTTTATGATTTGGTTCACTTGTCTTTAAGGTGTCGGTGAGTGCCTTGAAAGGCGCCTTTAAATTAAATGAATAATAACTTTTTGTCCCTGTCTCTCTCTGCAGTATGTGTTCAGTATGACCTCATTAGCCCATCAGCTAAAGCGGCTCGCGCTGCCCCAGAATGCTCCTGAGGTGTTCGCGCGAAGGGAGACTGCCTCGCTCCTGTTCGACCCGAAGCACGCTGCCAGTTTGGACAGAGCCAGCTTCTTCGCACTGGGTACTAGATGAGCTCTCACACACACACATGCACACAGACATGATGTAGGGGGACACATCCACGCATGCTCACCTTGTAGAATAAGCGCAGTACAGCTTGCCTTATCAGACGCGTGAAATATGCCTCTCACAGATCTGATTCCCCAGATACAGTGTCCAAAAAAAAAACCGGACCGAAATCTCTGCATATGTGAAGAACAGTAATCAGCTGCACTGCGGAAGTAAAAGAACCAGTTTGTCAATTAAGATGCTGCTCATATTTTTTGATGTTTAGGCTGCACAGGGCTGGAAGAGCTGTTGGGGATTGAGCTGGCATTTGAGGAGTTCCAGGAGACGCTCTTCAGTGAGGCGTCTTTGACCTTGGAGAGAAGCGTGCAATCCAAAGAGGTCAACCAGAAGCTGGACAAGAGCATCTCGCTCTTCCTCACCCGCCTGTCCCCCTACTTTCTGCTCAAACCAGCTCTGAAGTGTCTGGAGTGGCTAATACACAGGTAGAACATCTCGGCTGCTCCAGCAAGCATTACACCTCTACAACTATGGTGGAAGTCACTAGAGGCTCCCATGATACAATTAATCATTTTTGACATTGTATTATTAATATGTCATTATAATCGCATTATTCCCCTGCTGCACATGTTCATTCCCCTATTCAGTGTGAGCTGGTATGTGAATAAAATGTTAGAAGAGGCAAGGACTCTCATTAGGGTAGCAGTGGGTGTGCTCTCAGTGCATACAAAATGCATTCAATACTTGTCTACACATTTAGTAATATTTAATGATTAAAGCCTTGGGCCTCTGTATTAATGCTATTTTGTCATAGCATCATCGCTTTTACCGAACTATACTGTTTAGTGTGAAGTAAAAATTAGTATGAATCTACATTTAAGTGCTGCTTCTTGTGATTCCATTTCAGGTTCCACATTCACTTGTACAACGAGGATAGCCTGGTTGCCTGTGCCTTACCATATCATGACACCAAACTGTTTGTTCGAGTCATTCAGCTTTTAAAAATCGATGAGCCCACCCACAGATGGCACTGGCTGCATGGACTTCAGGTAGCCACTTTATTAGAAACATACCTTGTGCTTCCACTCAGTGGCCACTTTATTAGAAATGCCTGCCTGGTGCATCTACTCACGTGACTCTTTGATGTCTCTGTAGAAACCTGGAGTTCCTTTAGCCAGAAGCACTCTGCTCACCCACTGCTATAAAGATCTGGGCTTCATGGACTTCATCTGCACCATGGTGACCAAGTCAGTGAAGGTAGGCCACCTTACTCTGGCTTTACCTGTGCTTGGCCATGGCCATGTGAACCTGATTAACAGTGTTAATGTTCTTGTAGGCCTATTCAGAGTTTGTTCGTGATGGACAGTGTGCGCAGCTGCGAGTGTTGTTTTCCTTCTATGTGGCGGCTATCGTTCCTGCTCTGGAGGCTGTAGAGAAGGTCACGGATTCCATCATAGCTAAGCTGCTACCCTACGTGCAACTGGTAAGATCTGATCTCTAGAGACCATTAAGGGGCCCATATTATTAAAAGCTGATTTTTTTTCTCGTTAAATGAGCTGAAGTCACTGCTTTTCAGAAGACCCCAAAACCAAAATGGCATGAAAATGTGTAACAATTTGAGTGGAAAGTAGAAAAAACTATGTAATACTTAAATGTATGAGTTTATTAGTGTTTGGTTCGTCCCCCATTCTGTAATGACCATGTGCACTCAAGTTAGAATGGACCCCACACATTTGTTCATAATCTGATGGTCCAGGCAATCCCAGTGTGATGCCACCAAATTCCGAAGATCAGCTTGAGAAGTTACCAAACACTTGCTGCTCTCTGCCTTCAGGAACCCCTATACATTCTGGTTAGGCTTTAGCTCAGCATTCCTTGATGACCTTTGGTCTCCAGGTAATTGTTGCAAAGCTGTGAGGTGTTGTGGGACGACACCTCCATGAAGGTCTCTGAAGAATGGAGTGCTGCATCCAAATTGCTGGGGGGCATTTGATGGCTAAAGATGCCTAAACACTCCTGGATTTGACTGTTCTCTGTTGAGGTTGATGCACTGTGGTATCTCCTGTTCTCTTATGCTGCTGCGTAAATCTCCTTGCCTTGCCTGAAACTGATGGAGCTGTGTGTTTTCTGCAGGGTCTGAAATCTGAGATAGTTGACTATAAAGCTGCCACCTACATGATCTTGTCTCAGCTGGCGGTGAAGGTTGTGATGCTGGAGAAGCTGGTGGACTCACTGGCTGTCCAGGTGAGCAAGTCGTTGGGCAGAGGTCTGGCGCTGACCCGTGAGGGTCTGTCCTGCCTCATCGTCCTCCTGCAGAACCAGAAGGAAGGAGTCGTTGGACCAAAGTGAGTTAGACCAGAGTTAGTCTTTTTTTTTTTTTACAGTAATTTCAGGACATCTCTCAGCAGTGCTTCAGTGGTCACTGGGCTTTTCATGGCTGTTTCTACTCCTAGGCCTTTTATGCATCTGTGTACGGTGCCCACTCTAGTGCTCACCCTGCAGGCCATAGCAGCATCCTATGATATCAGTCCCATATTACGCTACCTTCTGCCTCATCTCATCCGTGCCGTCATCACACAGAATGGTGAGTATTTTATGTTTTGATTTTTTTCTCTTAATTTATTCATGTCCAGTTCCCACCCACTAGCCAGCTCTCCCATCACTTATTGCTACCACGCCAGCAGGGTGATGGCTATCATCATTTCTACAGAACGCTGAATGCCATTTCTGTTATGTCAGCAAGGTAACCACAGTGGCTAGCATCATGCTTGGTGCCCACTCAATAACCAGTTATGCTCTCTTGAACTCCTGATTGCCGATGGCTGTGGCATCACTTGCGATCAGACTTGCATATCTCCCAACAGTGTCCCGATGGCCACACGTTGGCGTCACTTGGGAGCCAATTTAAAAATATTTTATTGGTAAAACTGGGAACCCTTACAATCACAAACATGTCATGACGATAATTTATCCTATTATCTTCGTATTTACTTCATATACACCCGATTCATGACTGTAAGTAACATACTGGTGGGATCCTGCTGGTGTGGGTTAATGTGACTGCCCTACATAAAACAAATGGTAAAATGAACTGCTGAAAGGAGACAGTAGCAGGTATTTTAATGTGTTCTGATGTATAGTCTGCTCTGCTACAGATGAGTTGCAGGATGAGGGATCGGATGGCACCCTGCACAGCCGGCTGCTGGAGTCTGTCCTCCAGACGCTCCCCCTGACCAAAGACCTAGAGAATGCAGCGGCCAGGTGACCCCTGTTCTAGCCACTCGTGGTTTTGTGAAGCTTGGCAATTCAAGATGCTTGTGAATCTCAAAAACAAGATGCAAGAACAGGGCCTCGTCTCATGTCTAGCTTAACTTTCCCTTCCTTTGTACCACACACCTCTGTACTTTACATTACATTACAGAATGCTTTTCTAAGGGCTGTGCATTACACACTCATTATTTTAGTGCTGCACCATGGATTTAGCATGCTGCAGTGATTTAGCCGACTCCTAGAGAACTTCATTAATTAAAAGCTCCCCTTGCCTTGGGCCTGCTGAGGACCCTGCTGAGCTGTTATTTTACTGCTCTAACTAATGTTTTTGACTGGTGATTTCAGGCTCCTCCTGGAGGAATATGTGTCCTGTGGTGTGGAGATCTCCTCTGATAGGATCTCCTCCCTCAATCAGAAAATCCAGCCAGTTGTCCGACTGTTTGAGCACAGGTGAGTTACTCCACCTGGCCTTACCTTTTATGCAATTGCTTTGTTTCTTTTTTGATATCGCACATTCTAATGGCCAGCATAAATGTATTGGAGAGTGTATCTGGGCTGTTTGAATGAACGTGGAGCCTTCGCCTTGGTTGTGTTGCAGGTGTCCTGGTGCTCTGGATGCTGTTCTGGAGGGGCATGTTGGTAAACTGACCTCAAATCAGCAGAAGAACCTCCTCCACCAGTTTCTCTCTCTCACCATGAGCTGCGGCAAATACCAGGTGGGCAGAGATGCTTGGGTGTTTTACCGATGATCATGAAGTTCTAACTGTCTGTGACAGATGTTCTCACTGTCTTAACTGCTTTGAATGTTGTGGCCATGTTTATACCAGTGTCTATCTGTGTAGCTTCTAGCAGGTTCAGACACTTCTCTGCTGCTCAGTCTTAACCACCCTCTGTCTTCTGTGAGAAACATGGCTCTGGACCACGTGAAATGCATCCTCGCCTCAGGACAGGTGTGTTACTACTCTTCTGCACCTTAGATCAGGCCTTCACTTACGAATTTAAACAGAAAGTTTTCCATTCATAAGGCTATTATTGTTTGATGGATATGCATGTATGTGCCTTCTACAGGATGGGTTTGATGAGACCTTCCTGAAGGATGCCCTGCTGCAGAGGATAAAAGATGATGCTCCTGAGGTGGTCCTGTCCGCGCTCTCAGCCCTGCAGGTGATTCTGTACTGCTGATACCGAAAAAAACATGTTCTTCATTTGCATGTATCCCTCTGCATTTCACCTGCTCATCACTATTAATTGTTCTTTCTTGACCAGCTGTATTTGGACCGGATGGATCCAGAGGACACAGTTTCCAGTTTGTTTTCTCTTCTTCACCGGATCCAGTCATCAGATTCTGCTTGCTGGTGCGTATGACACAATGACACATGCATGATCCAGTTTGGTCCATGGTGACGCATTGTGCACTGTCCTTTTAAATTACAAAAAAATTGAGTTTACTATCTAGATCAAAGAGGGCGAGGGCTCCCTGTGCATTATAAAATGTGCAACTGCTGTATCTGTGCAGCTGGGAAGTGTCGGTAAATGCTGCCGTCCCTGCAGGTGTGCAGCACTGAAGGAGGCGGTCCGAGCCCTTGATGACCCACGGCTCAGTGAGGTCAGTGCTGACTTGAGTGCCCGAATCGGCTGGGAGCTGCTGCCGTTTCTGCTGGTGACCCGTTCAGAGCCGGAGTCTTCCGAGCTGCAGCTGGTGCTGTGTGTGTCTGAAATGCACCTCCTGAAACAGCATCCACTCACCCAGGACTGGGCTGATGGTACACACACACACACACACACACACACACACACACACACACACACCCCTAACCTCTTGCTGACTTTGTCTCTCTCTTTGTGTCTGATATACAGGGCTTTTTACTTTCATACACCTATATCTAGTCAGGATGCACTTTTCATGAATTTTTAAGTCTGCTTTATGTGCAGATTTCTGTTTATCCACCGTGAGCCTTTTTTTTAAATGACAGGCAAAAGTATTGTTTGACTTGTTTTTCTGAATAGGATTTCTGATTTACTTTAACAACAAAGGGTCCATATTGATTAATTATTAATTCAAATTTGCCAAATTTCTTTACCTGGTTTTAGCCAGTATTAAAGAACTGTCCCAAATTCGACTCTCCTACCAAAACTGCTACAGCTTTTACTGCATTGACCTCTAATGGGGCTAAGCTTTGTGTAGCTCCCCGTTGTGTTAAATATTCAGACTGCTGGACAGACAGCTTCATATTGACCTTAAGAAACAGTCTATAATTCCAGCTATATTTATTTATTTTTGTAATGCAATAAGTAAACGGGACCACCCTTAGGTCTTCCACCTGGCCTGACATACCAGTAATGCGTGTCTTGCTCTGTCTATGCTGTGTCTCCACAGTGCTAAAGGATGTTCTGCAGAAAACGCCTTCCTCTGATGTTGTGGGAGTGGCCAGCCAGGTGCTCATCAGCACTCTGACCAAGAACTTGTCCAGCATGGAGCCGGCGGCTAAACGCAACACTGTAAGAATATCATGCATAACGGAGGTCAAAACTCGACCATCTTGTTTCTTTAACCAGCTCCAGAGATCTTCCCTGCTGAATTCAGTGCATGTCTGTTTGTGTGTGTGTGTGATCAGATTGAGAGTGTGTGCACGCTGCTGAGCAGGCAGGGCAGCGGCATTCGAGAGAAGGCCGCGTTCGTGGTATTGAGTCACGTTCTCCTCCAGGCTCTGGACACACTGTCTGAGAGTCAGCATCTCCACACGGCTCAGAGACTCTTCAGCCTGCTGGAGCCCACACTGAAACAGCCGGACGCAGCACAGGTCACTGCACTGACTGATACACTGTAATCAGTAATGAAACTTATTTGCAGCTTATTTGCGTTTTCTACCCTGGATGTAGCCCAAACACGTTTGGAGTCTGAATTTTGTTTGGTTAGTTTTATAGTGTTTAGTTTATAGAGTTAGTGCTAACATTATAAGTAGGTGGTCATTCAAGTCTTTCCCTACACATCCCTGAAACTTCTCTCAAACCACGATCAGCTGTTGAGACATTCCCCAGCATTTCTTCCTTACCCTGACACCAGCACGTGTTGATTGTGTGTGATGAACCTCCGTAGGTCTGCGAAGGTCAGGATGTGGCGTTTCTGCCCATGTACGATCTGCTCAGAGACTTCCTTTCTAAACAGCACGCTGGAGAGAATGCAGAGAGGGAGCACGGCCTCCTCCTCCTCACTCTTCTCCGGCTCTTCATCACCGCTCTCAAATGCCCCGAGTCCTCGTTCAAAGGTATGGCTGGAGTCATATTCACCACAGGTTGTGTGTGTGTGTAAATTTAAATACGTACACTACCGGTCAAAAGTTTTAGAACACCCCAATTTTTCAGTTTTTTTGTATTGAAATTCAAGCGGTTCAATGTCTCATTGT
>JBBPCX010000114.1:31125582-31137162 GCA_037974365.1 Hydrocynus forskahlii | reverse complement strand
TAAAAGCAGTTTAGCAGCAAACTTTGTGAAAACTAATATTTGTGTCATTCTCAAAACTTTTGGCCACGACTGTACAGTATTCTGCTGGTCGAGACATGTTTAATTTTACTTTACTTCGCTTTTTAATTTATAATGCTGATCATCTCTCGTGGGCCTGTTGCTCCTTTGTCTTCCCAAGGCTCAGGAGGGTGCGGGCGCTCAGCCGGAAGGTCAGATGGAAGTTGTGGTGACCCACATCGTGCATGTTTTTGTTGATGCTCTCCCACATGTGCCTGAGCACCGGCGCCTGCCCATCCTCAAACAGCTCCTGGACACACTGGGGCCAACCCGGTTCCTCTGGGTTCTCCTGCTGCTCCTGTTCAAACAGCACACTGCCCTCAGCACTGCTGGAGCTGAGAAGGTACACAGTGCAGTTCAGATTCATACTGGATAATTTCCACTCCACACTGATTACTGTCAGACCGCACTAATTAAAATAAGACATTGACAAAAGATGCAGCTCATTGCATCTGATGACTTTGCTGTGTGGTTTAGGAGGCAGCTCTGGAGCGGGATCAGGAGTATTGGATCTCACTGTGTTGTGAGTTTGAAGTTCATGAGCAGCTCACCTCACTCATTAAGATCCTGCAGTTCCTCATGGCTCTGCCACAGGACAAGGAGGAGGGTAAGAGACGGCCCGTGAATCCCTTTCAGATTCAGTCAAGAATTTTCATTTAAGTGCATCATTTTATTCCCTTTCAAAAGTATTCAAAAACATGATAACTGCTACTAGTTATATAATAAGATCTAAATATGTTTTTCCCCCAATTTAATGAGTTTTTCCCTTCCTTTGTAGACGAGGCTATTTGAAAACGTATTTGATGGAAAGAAGAAAAATTGACATTATTACTATATTTTGAACACTAAGCTGGTCGCTTGTCCTCCTTTAATTCCCGTTGTCACTAAACCAACCGTCTTCTCTGCAGTTCCTGAGAAGAGAAAGACGAGAGGAGCGAGAGGTGGGAAGGTGGAGGAGAGTTCTTCGGACCTGATCTTCAGTGTTGAGGCCCACAGTGGAAAGGAGCTTCGTCATTTTAAATTTCTCTCTGTGTCCTTCATGGCCCAGCTATTGGCCTCTAGCAGCTTCTTGGGAAAGGTATGGGGCCATATGTGTGTGTGTGTGTGTGTGTGTGTGTGTATATATATATATATATATATGTGTGTATAATATATGTATATATATATATATGTGTGTGTGTGTATGTGTGTATATATATATATATATATGTGTGTGTGTATAATGTATGTATATATAGTGTGCTGGTTGTTTGTAAAACACAACAGTCATTTAAAACACTGAACACTGCAAATGTGTGTAAATATATATGTGAAAAGAGAGAGAAAATTTGTGTGTACAGTGGTTGTTTAAAGATTGAATGCTGGTTTTTGACTCTGGTTCAGGTGGCTGATTGTAAGGATTTGAATGAAAGCTCTCTGCAGGAACTTCAGCAAAGGTAAGAGTTTAAAGCACAGTTTTGTTTGGAATCTCCAAGCCACACGTTTTTGATTCATCAATGAAAATAGATAAGTAAGAATACTTACAAAAGTATATAGCTGCATGGGTCACATTGACCATTAATAATGGTACACTAAAGGGAGCCGGATAAAGGTTCAAAAATCAAATGGACACAATTTCCCCGTGACCTATATTGTAATCGACAGTCAAGACATGTTTGCAGTTTAAATTTTGCTTCATTAGCTGGTGTTCACAATGCAGGACTGATCTCAGATCAGATCCCTCTGTTTTGTGAGAAGGTCTTAATAACAAAAACTGATTTTACATCAGTGCTTCCCTGCAGCGTTTGGCTACATGCTAAACTTTAGTTCATTTTTACAACTCATACTGTAAGTCATACTATGTCTTAAACTACATCCACACGTCTGGTCTACCTGGGGTAGCTGGTACCCTAGTGGTTAGGGCATTTGCAGTGCGATCAGGAAGTCATGGGTTTGATTCCCAAGACTGCCAAGCACCTCTGAGGTACCCTGAGTAAGGTACCGTCCCCACACACTGCTCCCCGGGCACTGTGTTCCTGGCTGCCCGCTGCTTCACTTGGTGAATGGGTTAAATGCAGAGGAAGGATTTCGTGCTGTTCACACTATGTGTTGTGGTGTGTTTACGTATGACAGAACGGTCACTTTCACTTTTTCACTTTCACTTAATATAGAGCTGGATGTGCTTGGCGTGGGTATAAGAATAGTTTTGAGGATGTATTATACAGAAAATATTTGGATGACTATTCACCTCTAGTGTTAACGATATTAGCCTTGTAGCGCCAATTCTAAACTAAAGAATGAAAATGTGGACTCTGTCTCGAATGATTGACCATGTCTGTGCTCAGTGCACCAATGTGGACATTTTTTGTTGACTTATTCCTTTAGTCAAATCGTTGTCCTCCATTGGGCTTACATTCTTTCTTGTTGCACAGTTATGACATCCTGAATGTGCTTGTTACAACAATTCTTTTTCATAGTCCAGTGTGTATGTGTGTGCAGTGTGTTGGAGGAGAACCTGCGGTACATTCACACAGTGGCTCTGTGTGTGGAGGAGAACGCAGACAAACCCACGGCCAAGTTCTGGAGGGCGCTGCTCACCAAGTCCTATGATGTCCTGGACAAGGTAGGAGCACCACACTGCAGAGAGCCCTGTTGCTCCTGTTTACCTGGTTCTGCTGGGCTGGAATGTTCATGCTTTTGATTTTCCTGTTGTCTGAAGGTAAACGCCCTTCTGCCGACCGACACCTTCATCACGGTGGTGCGGGGGCTGATGGGTAATCGGTTAGCGTCTGTGAGGAGGAAGGCGATGGAGCTTCTGAACAACAGGCTGCAGCAGAGGACGCACTGGGAGGAGCAGCAGGTACACTCAGTGTGGCCCTCACACTAAATGTTAGTGCAGTCTTTACCAGAATCGGATTCATGTCCTGACCCTGTGGCTGTTTCTGCGCCAGGTAACCGTGCTCCTCGGACTAATCGACGATCTCCTGGTCATCACGGGCCGTGGCCGTGTCCAAGCCGGAGGTCAGGAGGAAGAGGAAGAGCAGGCCATCAACAGGCAGACTGCCCTTTATAGCCTGAAGCTGCTGTGCCGTAGTTTTGGCACCAACCACCAGCAGGCGTTCCTGCAGGTGCTGAATAAGACAGTGGAGCTGGTGGCAAATCCCGAGGAGGAGAGGAACGTCATGGGTAGCGCTCTGCTGTGCGTGGCCGAAGTGACCACTGCACTGAAGGCCCTCGCCATCCCACAGATACACAGGTACAGACATTCAAACAAACTAGATAATCAAAACAAGTTGTTTATTTGCTCTTGTTTGCAAACAGGCTGCTTGATTGTACAGCATGAGGTTTTGTTGCGCAATAATTGTCACTCCTGTTCAGGCTAGGATGCCACTGCTATCATAATAATGGTGGCTGATAATATAAAATAGGTTTGAATGTAAGGTAACAAATTAAACAGGACAATCAAAGCTGCAGTCAGAGTAAGTGGACTTACAAGTTCAACTTCCAGGTTCCCCCCCTCCTTTTACTGCTGCACTTTAACCCTGCCTCCAAAGCCCCATCCTCAGCAAAACCTGTGCACATTCTTATTCAGAATTTGTTTTTGAGAAGGATTTTTTTACATGAACGAAGCATGAACTAAACTTTGCACAGCTCAGTAATATCTGCTTTCTTGGAGGTGGGGGCTGTGTACAAGCTGTGACTGACCCTGATGGACAATTCTCCTGGCTCTGGGTGTTTCGATTAGGCCGCAGTGGATTCTTGCAAATGAAATTAGGAGCACTAGATGGCACCAAAGAAATCTAATTTTTTGTATACAGACTGAAAAGTCAGGGCACGGTGACAGTTTTAGTCAAATTGGCCAAAAATGATTTTTATGTCCAGGTTACTTACTGCAGTTTTAAGCAAATTAATTTGAAATATTCTAAACTAACTTAACAAATATATATAATATAATATACATATATATCTTTTATTGAAGAAATAATAGTAATAATGGGGGCTGGGGGGGTTGTTATACTAACGCAATGAGTGGTAGTACCAAAAAATGTAGTAGAATGGGTTGTAGAATAATAGCAGTAGAATAAGTTGCTGGTTAGAGTGTGCTTGACTCTGTGTCTGTGTGTGTGTCAGGTTAATGCCAGCCGTCCTACAGGCCCTAGAGGAGCGTAAGGACCTGTTGTCTAATGAAGTGTACCTGCTGAGTGCAGTCACAGCCCTGCAGAGGACTACAGAAACTCTCCCTCACTTTATCAGTCCTTACCTCGAGGGCACCATATCACAGGTGAGATGAACACACACAGCATAGATGCAAATAATCTGTTTCATTCTGCTGGGCTTTTCCTACTGAGGCGCTCCAGTTACGAGTGAGCATTTTTGTTAAGATGAAATCTGAAAATGAAATACTTTATGAAAATGAAAGCTTTTAAGGAATGGTTCAGTCAGGCCACTTTTCCTAGATGTCATTGATCAGCCATGACAAATTTGGCTTCTTCAAATCTCCAAAGATAATATAACTCACGAACATGAGAAGTCAATAGTACCAAAATTGTTTCCATAAAAATACAAAAAAGAAAGTTGTAAGGATTGCTCTTGGATCAGATTCCTCTGGATGTATGATTCTCAAAAATGAATTCTAGATTGCCTCTCCTGCTCCTGAGGTGGTTTGTGAAAACAGACTGTTGTGTAAAAGGCTGCCTGCACGGTTTGGCTATCTGCTGAAGTTTAGTTCATTTTTACAGCTTACGATAAATCTTAGTGTGTTCTAAACAACAGCTACAATTCTGCTTCACTTTAATGAAGAGCTGAATGGGGTTTGAGCGGGTTGAGAGAAGTTTTGGGGATGTAGTTAATTGGCTGATTAGATGTCTAGAGTTAGCATTGTTCGCCTCGTAGCTTCATAAAGCACATTTTGGACTCAAATCTTGTTTTGACTGATTGACTGCATTTGGGGTCCACTGTGTATAGGTAACACGTCTGGCTCGGGTTGCCGCACGTCTCTCCTCCTGCCCTCAGCTGGCCATCAGACTCTCTTCCCTCAGCTCAACGCTCGCAACCAAAGTGCCCCCCAGGGTGCTACTGCCCACCATTGCAAAGTGCTACAGCGGCATGGTGCACTCCAAGCAGGTGTGTGTGTGTGTGTGTGTGTGTGTGTGTGAGTGTGAGAGAGAGAGAGGAAAGAGAATAAAAAAACAGAATTAGGAAGTTCTGAAAGCTAACGTGTGCTTGTGTGATCCAGAGCCGTCTTGGCCCTCTGATGAACATCCTGAAAGAGCACATTGGTCACATGGAGAAGGAGCAGCTCATCTCGCACCACTCAGAGCTCACCTCCTTCTTCCTCCTGGCTCTTGACTTCCGCACCAGCCACTGCCAGGTAAGGCCCTTTCACCATTTAACCGTGTTTCCGCCGTATCAAGATGTTTCACTTGTCTGTAGCAGAAAATGCTTTGAAGATCTGAAATAAGATGATAGTGAATGTTTATCATGCTTGGACAGGGAGATCTGGAGAAGACTGCAGAGACCGAGGGTTATATCATCGACTGCCTGCTGGCCATGGTTATGAAACTCTCTGAGGTCACGTTCAGACCACTCTTCTTCAAGGTGGGTGGAAACCCGCAGACTTGATGAGCCTTTAGCTAAAATGGACTTCTGACACTTGATTAAAGGAATAGTTTGGAAAGCTTTACACAGTGTACACAATTTTGTGCATTCCTCAAATGTGATTGATCAGATAAGAGATTGCTTGGAGTCCAGATTTTGCTTCTTCAGTTTAGAACTGGAGCTACGAGCCTAACCGTAGAAGTCAATAGTTACTCGTTTCCATAAAAATACATCCAAACTTCTCAGCTTGCTTAAACCGCATCCAGCTTTTCTTTACGGTGCAGCTGAGTTATAGGTGTGGTTAAGGACACAATATAACTTGTACTACATTAGTCTGAATTGCACCAAAACATATAACAAACATCTAGGGACAGCCATGAGAAATAGATCGCATTAGGATGGGGACAAACTGAGGGTGCATTTTCTTAATCAGCCTAACACCTTTCTTTTTGCAGCTGTTTGACTGGAGTCACACAGAAGGAGCATCTAAGAACCGCATGCTGACCTTCTGCAGACTGACCGACAGCATCGCTGACCGGCTGAAGGGATTGTTTGTACTGTTTGCTGGGCAACTGGTGAAACCCTTCTCAGATCTTCTCCGCCAGCTCAACCCTGGTACACTTCTGTCTGACGTTCTTACTGAGAGAGAGAATATGTTTACCCAGCTGCTGTGTTAAACAAAACTAATGTAGACCATCTAGAACAGGGTCTGTCTGAACCACAGTTGGGCAGCTGGTAGTTAGGGAGTTGGCCCTGTGATCGGAGGGTCATGGGGTCCCAGGACCACTGAGGTATCCATGAGCAATGTACCGTCCCCACACACTGCTCCACAGACGCTGTGTTATTGCCTGCCCACTGCTACACTTGGTGAATGGGTTAAATGCAGAGAGCAGTTTTGTGATGCTCACGCTGAGTGCTGTCCTGTGGTCTGTTCTCACATGACAAATGGACACTTTACACCATTTATTTAATTATTTATTGCCACATCTCCTTCATAGACATGGCCTTCTTTGATCCTGAGGATGATGAAGTCAACATACAGAAGAGCAGTCTTCTGCTGCAGTACACACTGGACTGTCTGCATAAAATCTTCCTGTACGACACGCAGCGTTTCCTCAGCAAGGAGAGGGCCGACGCTCTCCTGGGCCCTCTAGTGGATCAGGTGAGTACAGCCACTGGACTGGTCAGGGCCTGTCTGTCAGTACCAGGCACCCAAGTCAACTTGTTTCAGAGCGCAGCTTTCAATGTGGCTGCTTAAGACCCTTCACACATCGTTAGTACAGCACAGGAGCCAGAGAGCAGCAAGAGTTTGAATTATAGTTTAGAACAGGGGTTTTCAACCTAATACAACTGACCAGGAAAGCTGCCCATCCGGATTTACTAGATGCAGACGTTTAAAATACAAATACGTCATTGGAGTTAATGCACACAATCCATGTCCAAAAGTTTCTAGACCTCTGCTCTTCAGGTGCTAGAGGGCAGTTTGACCTCCTTTGCGCCAGTAAAAACCTCTACTCTGCTGGGAAGGATTTAAATGATAGAACATTATTGGTGTGGATTTGACTGCAGCCACACGAGCATTAGTGAGGTCAGGTACTGATGTTGGATGTTTAGAGGATATAGAGAATATAGAATATCGAGATTCTAGTGTCCACAAGTTTGTACGTATAGTGCAGGAAAGGATTTTTCAAAGCAGTTTTGGATGTTTTTATTTTGCTGGTTTTTATTTTCCATTATGATATTTACAACTTGGTGTAAAAAAAGAATAATGAAAAATGTAAACATCAAAACAAACAAAAAATCTGAATGTTGTCTGTTTTTTGGCCTAATGTTTCTGCTGGTGTAATTTCATATGGTCAGAAATAATTCAGTTGTGTCCATTACACATTTTGCCAGACCAATGGGCGCAAAATTTTTTGTTTTTTGTTTTTTTTTTGCGAAGAATGATCAGAACAATATTTATTAATTACTAAATATATCATTTTGTCAGTGTTAGTATATTGTATCAGTATTTTCTTAATTGAATTTATATAAATGAATACATTTTTAAAAAACTGAAGCTAACAGTCCCCTGCAATACCACCGTAATTCACCACGGGGGCTCTAGCTACTGTAACATCTCACTGACACCAGTGTGGTCTGTTTTCAGTTGGAGAATATGCTGGGAGGAGAGGCGGAGTACCAGACCCGCATCACGCAGCACCTGGTGCCGTGTGTAGCTCAGTTCTCTGTTGCCATGGGAGACGATTCTCAGTGGAAAGTTCTCAACTACCAGATCCTGCTAAAGACTCGCCACAGCTCTCCAAAGGTGAAGTTCTACATCTACATCTATCTCATGTTGACTGCTTAACCTGAGTAAGGGTTTGGTGTCGTCAGACTGAAGGTGGGGGGCTGGATATTAAATGGTGTTGAGTGTGGAGGGGCTGATTGTGTGTGTGCACTTTGGTTCAGGTACGTTTCTCAGCTCTAATGATGCTTCTGGAGCTCGCAGGCAAACTGAGGGAGAACTACATGGTACTGCTGCCAGAGACCGTCCCCTTCCTGGCTGAGCTCATGGAAGGTAAGCAGCAAGGTTTTGCACGTCACAGACACCTTTTTGCACTTGTATGAGTTTCCTGATAACTGTAGCACAGGCGCACAAATTTAATTTGCTTTATAAATACGCCATGCACGAGTTAAAAGTTCTCTGTGAAGATTATTTATTAGTGCATATAGTACAACAGTAACCTGATGGACCACTAGTAGTAGTAGTAGTGATATTTCTGCTGGGCAAATAATTTACTGAATCATAGATGTAGCAGTGTAATAGAAAAACAGACCCAACTATCATGACATGCGTACCTCTGATTCTGAGGAACTGACTCATTCATTGAAAGGACCGTGTCCAACCCTGGTCCTGGAGGGCTGTGGTCCAGCATGTTTTGGTGATTTCCCTGCTCAGAAACACCTGGTTCACCTCACCAGTTAATTGTCAGGTTTAGTGAATGTTGAGGGAGAACCATCAAACTGTGCTGGACACCAGCCCTCCAGGACCGGAGTTGGACACCCCTGATATAGATGGATATGAATATAGATAGATGCTGCAGTGTTCGTTCATACTGCCCCATGGTCGTCGATGTGCCCTCATTAACTTTGTAAACGTGTCTTCTTGTAGATGAATGTGAGGAGGTGGAGCATCAGGTCCAGAAGGTCATTCAGGAGATGGAGACGATCCTCGGAGAGCCTCTCCAGAGCTACTTCTGAAAACCAGTAAAAAAAAAGAATCCGGTGTTGTGTTTGGGCCTTCGCCAAGAAATCCACCACCAAGGCAGATGTGAGCATCTGCAGGCGATGTGTCCGCTACCAGAGGGATTACACATTAACTTGCTTTTGCATAAGCATCCACAAGAGTAGACACTGATCCAGCCCGGCGACCAGAGTCCAGCAGGGTCGTGCTGGAACATCAGAACGACGGACATTCAAGAATAAGAACGTTACCTTGAACCCTGACGTAATGGACACCTCTGCTGTTAGACCTGCGTGCTGTTACATATATGGATGTTTTATTATAAAAAATGCTTTTATGCCTCAAGCTGTGCTTGCTGTCACCTTTATTATGAGGAGCTTTGCATTTATCCATGAAAGTGTGCATTATATTTTCATAGCTGAGGGATTGTGGCATCCTTACGATTAAAGTTAAATTGGGAAGTGAAGTTCTGCATGGTTTTCATGCTTTAATACTATTTTTTAGCAGTAGTGGTCAGATTATTTTACAAAAGCAGTTATAAAAAATTCCTTTTTGTTCAAAGGAAATTCCATAGACTAAAATTCCATAGGGTCCATGGACCTCTCGAAATTTAGTGGTTGGAGAACAAAGTCATTAAGAGTTGTGTAAAAAATGGTTCTTGGACTTCTTTACGTTATAGGTGAATGGAACCAGACGTCTCGTCTCTGCAGATACACCAGTGTTGACGCCAGTGGTAAAATATTGACAGGCATCAGGCAGCACATTCATAACTACTTCACGGAATAATGTTCTGTGAGGGAGCTTTAAGAGACATCTGGTTCACCACCACTCGCACCAGATTTGCTATTTACATCTTAACCTGTGATTTTTGGATAGATTTTGAAAAATAGGTTCTCTGTTAACATTCCTGACACTGGAAGGTTTGAGTGTTTCAGAAGTGAGCGTGTGAAAATCACTTTAGAGGAACAGAACCTACAGGTTCATTAATTTACATGCGCATATAAGTATCATCTGATGCAGTGGTTTGTAGACATGGGGATATGAGACAAACGTGGAGAGAGAGCCAGAGAAGGGATCCACTATATGGACAAAAGTATTGGGAGACTTCCGTTTTTCAAGGTATGGGCTAGGCCCCTTGCTTCCAGTAAAGAGCAATTTTAATGCTTCAGCATACCAAGACATTTTGGACAACGCCATGCTTCTAACTTTGTGGACACAGTTTGGGGAAGAACCTTTTCTAATCCAACATGACTGTCCCAGTGCACAAAGCAAACTCCATAAAGACATGGTTGAATGAGTTCAGAGTGAAAGAACTTGACTGGCCTGCACAGTGCCCTGAGCTCAACCCCATCCAGCACCTTTGGGCTGAACAAGAACGGAGATTGCGAGACAGGCCTTCTCGTCCAACAATAGTGTCTAGCTTAATAAATGCTCTACAGAATGATTGGGCAAAACTTCCCACAGAAACGCTAGAAAATCTTGTGGAAAGCCTTCCATGAAATGTGGAAGCTGTCATAGCTATAAAGGGAGGGACCAACTCTTTATTGAAGTTTGTGTATTTGAATGCAATGTCTTTAAAGTCCCTGTTGGTGTGACGATCGGGCGTCTCAATACTTTTGTCCATATAGTAGAAGAGAAATGAAGCGAGTGGTAGAGTCTGGGAGGGTGTGAGTGTGTGTGATATGGGCGGTGCGCGCGCTGAGGGATTTAATCCACGGCGAGAGCGCAAAGGTGTGTCTCCGTGTCCGGACTCGGGTGGAGATGATGCAGCGCGCGCTGGGGCAGGTGCGGTCGGTGGGGCTCATCGGGGCTCCTTTCAGCTGGGGGCAGGTGAGGACAAGGGGCCGAGACCCCCCGACAGGGGTGGGGGTGACTGGATTCAGGCTGGTCTGTACTGTCACTGAAGCAGTGGTGTTCTCCAGCGCAGGGACGGAGTGCAGCTGGGACCAGACTTGATCCGGGCAGCTGGACTGGCACACAAACTCAGAGAGAAAGGTAACACTGTCAGAGACACCTCCACTCACACACACATTGTGTTTAATACACTAAATGGAAAAAGTACTGTGACCCTAATCATTACACCCACAGGGACTTTAATGACATTGTATTCAAATACATAGACTTTAATAAGGAGTTGGTCCCCCTTTGTAGCTATAAAAGCTTAAGCTCTTCTTGGGAGACTTTCCACAAGATTTTGGAGTTTCTGTGGGAATTTGTACCCATTCATTCTGTAAAGCATTTATGAGGTCAGGCACTGGTGTTGGACGATAAGGCCTGGCTCGCAATTTCTGTTCCAACTCCTTCAAAATTGATGTGTGGATGTGGTTTTGGACACAATATGACTTACTGTAAGCTTTCAAAATAAACAAAAAATGACATTTACAGAAAAAATTGGGTGACTACTGACCTTGTATTAGTGACATTAGCCTTGTAGCTCCAGTTCTAAACTAAAGAAGAAGAATCTGGACTCCATGTCGCAGCTGCTCGACTATATGTAGAAGCAGTGGATAGATTTTAAAAATGTTTTCGCCAAAGTATTCCTTTGGGATGGATGGAATAGTTGGATAGTTGGTGAGTGTAATATATGGAACATGAGAGCCTTGATTTGATAGGACAGGGCTTATTGACCTTGTACCACCCACAGTCTCTGTGAGAGTGTGTGTGTGTGTGTGTGTGTGTGTGTGTGTGTGTGCGTTGGGGGGGAGGGGGGGGGGGGGGGG
>JBBPCX010000114.1:31059913-31125482 GCA_037974365.1 Hydrocynus forskahlii | reverse complement strand
GGGGGTTAAGCAACCATAATGGCAATTCTGAGAAACCATGATGGTGAAAACACAAACACACCTCCCATCATGGAGGTGACATTAGTGCATCGCTCTCTGGGCTGTGTGTACACAAGAAGTCAGCAGGAAAGTTCTGCAGGTTCAATCAATAACACACACCGTCTCATCAGTGATGCATTGGCCTGCAGTCTGTTTATACTGGGTTATTCTTTTATTTTTGGTTTTTCTTTCACGAGTTAGACATAGAACCCTTCCGTCTGCTGCCCTCATCACCTCTCTACTAGGAACACGGCTTTTAAATCCATATTTACCAAACACAGGTAAGAAATCGCATCCAGAGGAGCTCTAGCTCCAAGCTTTCTCTGTGAGAAATAAATGAATGGAAAAAAAAAAACCTTTTCCTAAATGTCCTTGAAGAATTTCAGTAAATACAAATGTTCAATTTTCAGAAAATAGAAATTTCAGTAGACTCATTTTGCAACATGAATAATGCAAGCCAACATTGTGCACTAAATTGAGACAAAAGTATTGGGATGCCTGACCATTACACAAACAGGGACCTTAAAGGCATTGAATTTAAATACATAGACTTTAACATGGAGTTGGTCCACCCTTTGCAGCTATAACAGCTTCCACTGTTCGTGGAAGACTTTTCACAAGATTTTGGAGTTTCTGTGGGAATTTGTGCTCATTCATTCTGTAGAGCATTTATGAGGTCGGGCACTGATATTGGACGAGAAGGACTGGCTTACAATCTCTGTTCCAGTTCATCCCAAAAATGTTGGCTGAGGTCAGGGCTCCGTGTGGGCCAGTCAAGTTCTTCCACACAGAACTCATCCAGCAATGTCTTTATGGAGCTCGCTTTGTTCACTGGGACACAGTCATGCTGGAATAGAAAAGGTTCTTCCCCAAACTGTGTACACAAAGTTGGAAGCATGGCATTGTCCAAAATGTCTTGGCATGCTGAAACATTCTCCTTCACTGGAGCCCAAACCCCGAAAAACAGGTGTGTCCCAATACTTTTGTCCATATAGTGTACTCAGAATTTAAATTTGAAGCATTAATGTAAAGTGGACAAAGCATGGCTTTGGGAGCGTTTCGTTTTATCTGAGTTTGGGTACTGCACTACAAAACAACATCATGACCTCAGAGGTCTATAGCCTTTACATCACATGGCTGTCTTTGGCAGGATGGGAGGTGAAGGACTACGGGAATCTGACGTTCGAGGACACGTCCAATGATGAGCCTGTTTTGAGGGCGAAGAGGCCGCGGGCGGTCGGTCGGGCCAACCAACAGCTCTCGGACGCTGTGCAGAGGGTCAAGAGAGAGGGCCACACCTGTGTGATGCTTGGGGGTGACCACAGGTATGAATCATCCATTAATCATACAATGGACATAGTCACAACTGATGATGAAACCCACAGAAAATATATTACAAGTGCTGTATTGTTCAAATCTTTTTTAATTACATAGTTAAATTCAGACTCAGTCGCCTCAAAATTCAAGACTAAACATAACAGGAAATTCTTTCTCCCAAAGGCATAATTCCTCTGTCCTCTGTAGGTGAATTATTCTGTTCTGAATGGGTTTTGTGCGATATACTCAACTGCTCAATTCTTAAATCTGTGAGTTGATTGAATGTTAAGCTCATCATCTCATCATCTTCTGCTATTTAACTGCATTTATTACTGGAGCCTATCCCAGCTGCAATGGGCGAAGGCGGTATACACCCTGGACAGTCGGCAGCATGTCGCAGGGCCACATACAGAGACAGACAACCATTCACACTCAGTCATCTATTGTTTATTGTCTTATCTTTTTACTTTTTTCTGTTGTCTTATTATCATTTATTCTTTGTTGTTGCTCTGAGCATGCTAATGACACAACAATGATCAATGATATAATTATAATTATATAATTATAAATAAAGTTCTATCTTATTTGAGTCTTGCACATGTTGCAAAATAACAAAATGATGGAGTAACCGGACTGTGAAGACAACAATAACTTTTCATTCAAATCATAATGAGAAGGTTACAGCGTCTTTTTTCTTTTGTTCCTGCAGTTTAGCAATCGGTTCAATCCATGGCCACGCGGCCTTCGGAAGTGAAGTGAGTGTTGTGTGGGTGGACGCCCATGCTGATATCAACACACCTCTGACCAGTCCAACCGGCAACATCCACGGACAGTCCATGTCCTACCTCATCCACGAGCTGCAAGGCAAGGTGACAGGCTTTAGTCATATAGGTCAGCTGGTGGCCCAGTGGTTAGGGTCTTTCTCCTGCATGGGTTTGATTCCCAAGACTGCTAAGCACCACTAAGGTACTCTTGAGCAAGACAAACTGCTCCCCGGCTGCTGTGTTCCTGGCTGCCCTCTGCTTTACTTGGTGAATAGGTTAAATGCAGAGGAAGAATTTCATGCTGTTCACATTTGACCGAATGGTCACTTTCAGAGTCATACCCATTAGATATTATGTAATAAACTGAAAATAAAATAAACATCTTGCAGTTACTAAAAGGTCTGGGGTAAAAATATTGAATTAATTGAGATATAATTGTGAGAAATTCAGGTTTAAAAAAGTCATTTTTAGAAAACAATGTTCTACCTCATAATTAAGATATTTTTACAATACACTGTTTTGTGGTAGCAAGGCAGTGTCATATTTCCTGAGATCATGACAACTTTGTCTTATTATAACTAGACACTTTATTGAAATCACCAGTTTATTTCACAGCTATGACTTAACCTGTTAAGATCCAGGCAATTCTAAATGTTTTTTTTGTGTGTGTGGCAGTAATACACCACTGTAATTTGGGCTCTGCAAAGAAAATGAATGCGTTAAACACAAAGAACAAAACAAAATGCAAGATTTAATTTTTTTGTTATTTTTTGAAAAGGATGTTTGGATGGAGTGTGCTTCTAATGTTGGAATGAACTTGTGCCCCCCTTTGGATCTAGCTTGTAATAACTATTTAAAATGTTCCATTTACATTACTTTTTTCTGCCACGTTCAATAGAAATAGCCCAAAATGACATTACATTCACTTATATTGAATGTTAAGAATACTTTCCCTCGCCTATAAAGTTTCTGTTTTGAGGTATTTGTCAAGAACATTTTTGCCTCTCTTTGTCTCCATCAGATTCCTGTAATACCAAACTTTTCATGGGTGAAACCTTGCATAGCAGCTAAAGACATTGTTTACATTGGACTCAGAGATGTCGACCCAGGGGAACAGTAAGTTATGAACTAAAACAGTCATTAACAGGTTAATTAATTACTGATATGTTTTAAAAGTAGCATTCGAGATCTAATGAGACAACTAGTCTGGAGTTATTATATTGTGCTCCAGTTACATTTTGAAGCACCTTGGTGTCAAGACCTTCTCCATGACGGAGGTAGATCGGCTTGGAATCGCCAGAGTTATGGAACAGACATGCGATCACATCTTTTCCAAGTAAGTACTGCAGGTTCGGTATTGTCACACCTACCTCAGTGTGTATTATGCCCTGTGGAGATCTCCCATGTTATAAAAAAAAAAACAAATCTGCCACTTTGAATGTATTCAGATAAGGTTCTGCATTCCTTTACATTTCTTCACTGTTTTTGCCCAACAGGGTGAAAAAGCCCATCCACCTCAGCTATGATATTGACGCTCTGGATCCATCTGTGGCACCTGCGACGGGGACACCCGTGATTGGAGGTCTGACCTACAGAGAGGGGGTTTATATTACAGAGCACATCTGTCAAACGGGTGAGTTTAATCAGGGTTCTCCATTAAATAAACCTCCCTGTAGAATGGCCTAGTAATTTACTTAACATGCAGTCAGTATTTGTCTGTAGTCTTCGGGCTAAAAAATGAATAAAACACCTATTAACAGCTCATGCACTGCATCACCACATTTGAAAGCCTATTCCAACTACTGTAGTCAAATAATGAGCTAGATAGCCACCAGTCATATTCAGATGTTTAAAGATTATTATGTATCATTAGCTAAAGGCTATAACGTCCATGAACGTGTTATGCCGAAAAAGGCATGCCTGCCGTAGATTGCATCCGGAGCGCGCACCACAGAAACACAGAAACAGCGACTTGCTGCTTAGTCAATCACACGTATGTTATTGTTGATTTCGATCGTTCAGAGGAGCAGACATACATTTGGTAACATAACTGTTGTTACATTATAAGCGTGTATTACATGTACAGTAACACTGTACAATTGTTTTAAAACTGCTGGGTCTCGGTATAATGTATGGCTGAAACAGCATTGCACCACACAGATGGCACTCACTGGCCTCCAAATGACTAAAAGCATTTGATGTGAGCTACAGAAATGAAAACTCCCTGCTAAAAAGAGGCATACTTTCATTATTCTGGCCGTACTGCAGCTACAATAATAAAACTTGTACAGGTTATTCATGACCTTTTCAGATAAAAAGTATAAAAAGCACTTGACAATGGGAGCTACATTATCAAGGGCCTGAAAATGCAGTAACAGCTGCACTGCCTGAAAATGCATCCCCTAATAAATTTGTCTTTATTGTAGCGACATCAGTAAAACGTACACAGGGTAGTCATGACGCACTCAAATACAAATTACTAAAAGCACTTGAAGATGAGAGTTACAGAAATGCAAAACTTATAGAGATGCCTTTTTCGGCACCACTCTGCCAGAAAAGGCTTCCCTTATTTATTCTGGTTGTACTATAGCTACAGTGATAAGACATACACAGTTTAGTCAAGACACTCTTAAATACAAATTACTAAAAGCACTTAAAGATGAGAGCAACAAAAATGTCAAATTTAAATGAATGCTTTTTCTGACACCATGTTGCCAGAAAAGGCATCCTCCATTTATTCTATTTGTATTGTAGCTACATTGGTGAAACACAGTTAAGTCATGACACTCCCAAATACAAATGACTAAAAGCACTTGATGATGGGAGCTACAGAAATGCAAAATTAAAGGGGATGCTTTATTTGGCACAGCACTGCCAGAAAAGGCATCCTCTAATAAAATTGTCTTTATTGTAGCTACATTAGTACAACTTGCACAGGTTAGACAAGACACCCTCAAATACAAATTACTAAAAGCACTTGATGATAGGACAACAAAAATGTCAAATTTTAAGGGATGCTTTTTCTGACACCATGTTGCCAGAAAAGGCATCCTCCATTTGTTTTATTTGTACTGTAGCTACATCAGTGAAACTTACACAGTTAAGTCAGGACACTCTCAAATACCAAATAATAAAAGCACTTGATGATGGGAGGTACAGAAATGCAGAATTTATAGGGATGCCTTTTTCGGCACCACACTGCCAGAAATGGCATCCCCCATGTATTCTGGTTGTACTGTAGCTACATCAGTGACACTTACACAGGTTAGTCATTACATGCTCAAATACAATTTACTAAAAGCACTTGATTATGGGAAGTAGAGAAATGCAAATTTTAAAGGGATGCCTTTTTCGGAACCACACTAACAGAAATGGCATCCCCTGTTTATTCTGGTTGTACTGTAGCTACATCAGTGAAACTTACACAGGTTAGTCAAGACACTCTCAAGTACAAATGACTAAAAGTACTTGATGATGAGAGCTGCAGAAATGCTAAGTTAAAGGGGATGCTTTTTTTGGCAACACGGTGCTTTTTTTTCTGTCTGTATTGTAGCAACATCTGTGAAACTTACACAGGTTAGTCATTATATGCTCAAATACAATTTACTAAAAGCACTTGATGATGGGACCTACAGAAATGCACACTGCCAAAAAAGCCATCCCTATAAATGTTGCATTTCTGTAGTGCACATCATCAAGTGCTTTAAATAGTTTGTATTTGAGAGTGCCTGGAGTAACCTGTGTAAGTTTCACTGATGTAGCTACAGTACAACCAGAATAAATAGGGGATGCCATTTCTGGCAGTGTGGTGCCAAAAAAGGCATCCCTTTAATTTTTGCATTTCTGTAACTCTCATCATCAAGTGCTTTTAGTAATTCGTGTTACTGATGTCACTACAATAAGGACAAATTTATTAGGGGATGTATTTTCAGGCAGTGCAGCTGTTGCTGCATTTTCAGGCCCTTGATAATGTAGCTCCCATTATCAAGTGCTTTTTATACTTTTTATCTGAAAAGGTCATGAATAACCTGTACAAGTTTTATTATTGTAGCTGCAGTACAGTCAGAATAATGAAAGTATGCCTCTTTTTGGCAAGGAGTTTTCATTTCTGTAGCTAACATCAATACAAATGCTTTTAGTCATTTGTATTTGAAAGTGTCTTAACTAAGCTTTGCAAGATTCACTGAAGGTAGCTACAATACTGCCAGATTAAACAGGGGCTGCCTATTCTAGCAGCACAGTTGTTGATAAGGCTCTGTAGCTTCCATTATAAAGTGTTTTTTTTTATTCTTTTTATGTAAGAGGGTAATGACAGTGCAGCCAAATTTAAGAGGCAGTGTATTTCCTTAGAAAAACATATCATTACATCGCTTTGCCATTACATTAAAATGTCTGTCAGCATAAAGCACGTTTTTATACAATTTGGAGGCCAGTGAGTGCCATCTGTGTGGTGCAATGCTGTTTCAGCCATGCATTATACCGAGACGCAGCAGTTTTAAAACGATTCAGCAACATTTTTTTTTCAGTGTTGCTGTACATGTAATACACGCTCATAATGTAACAACAGTAATGTTACCAAATCTATGTCTGCTCCTCTGAACGATCGAAATCAACAATAAGATACGTGTGATTGACTAAGTAGCAAGTCGCAAACTGTTTTTAGAATCGCAATGCCATATTTATTTGTAATTTCTTATCTGTATTTAGGCAAATAAAGTGTTGTATAATATGTTACCTATTTTTTATGAGCTTACATAAATAGAAACGATAGTTTTCACACATTGTTTCTGTGGTGCGCGCTCTCGAGAGGGGGATGCAATCTACGGCAGGCATGCCTTTTTCGGCATAACACCTGTGCCCATGAGTCAGGTCACAGGACGTGTTAAAGTAGGTAAACGTCATGTTATAAGCAGCATATGTCCATTTACAGCTGCTGCTGCAATACTGCAAATCCCGTAGAGGTGGCAATAAAAATGAGCCTTACTGCAGTTGTGGAGAAATACAGGCTTCTAATGAAGTAAATGAACATATTTTTGCATTAAGAAACTACTATGTAATGACACAGTGTAAATGTGTCTGCTTCTTGATGTAAACACCCACTAATTTTCTGTAACTGCTTAATCCACACTGGGGTTGTGGGTACCTGGAGCCTATCCTGCAGTCATAAACATTACTAAGTTTGCAATTATGAGCAGATGCAGTATTTTATGGTGGCTTCGAGTGAGCCAATCAGAGTTTAGAACAGAACCTATTAGTACTGACCACTGCTTGTTTCCCATTGACCTGATGAACGACACACGGATGTGCATACTGGGGCAGCTGGTTGCCTGGTGGTTAGGGATCTGCCCCTGCAATCGGAAGGTTGTGGGTTTGAATCGCAGTAAAACCACTGAGGTACCCTTGAGTAAGATACTGTCCCCACACATCGCTCCCTGGATGCTGCGTCGGTGGCTGCCCACTGCTTCACTTGGTGAATGGGTTAAGTGCAGAGGCAGAATTTCACTGTTCACACTGTGTGCTGAACTGTGTGTTCACATATGACAAATGGACACTTTACATCCATATGTCATACCTAACAAAATTCTATCCTAGCATACGGTTGCCACGGTTGAGACTGAGACTAGTGAGTATTCAGTACCAGTTATTATCAGGGACTGATCCAGTACACACTGCTTCACTAACAGGGCTGCTGTCTGCTGTTGACATCGTGGAGGTGAATCCAAAGCGAGGCAGAACAGAGGATGAGATTCGCTCTACAGTGGACGCAGCGGTGGATCTCGTACTGAGCTGCTTCGGACAAGTCCGTGAAGGATCACACCCAGCTGACTACAAAATCCCTGATCCCTGAATCACTTCTGCAGGACAGCTGGACTGTACTCCTACAACTTGTACTTCATAGCTGCCATCAGATTAAAATCAATGAATCAATCAACTTGAGAATAGTATAAAAATAACCCATTTTGTGATGTCACAACTGCACGTATCGGCACAATATGCAGTTTAGCTCCACGTATAAGTAGTGTTTTGGCCTACCATTTCTTGAATGAAAGGCAATGCAGTGCAGCCAATTGGATGAGAGCTCTGTCTTAAAGGCTCAGTAATAAATGCAATTTAATTCTATAGGGTATTGAAAGGGAGGAAACTTGCCCTATGAAATCAAATGAACTGTTTGATAGGGTTACAAGTGTCCTAAGTGCACCTAGGTTTGGGGCGGGGGGGGGGATAAAAAAACAAATGTAGAATATGAGCCTTTTAATAATCGATATGAGGAGGAATAAAAACACAAACTGCAAGAACTAAAACAAAGGGATTTATTCTTGTAGAAAATGTAACGTTCACACATTCAGAATAGACGACCACAAATCATAATTTGTGATGTGGCACAGGATGCACGACTGCATGTTGGAAGATTATAAATAAAGGCTTTCACCTTTTGATATGTGACGGAATTAGACTACGAGAGCTTTAATTAGCCTAGGACCTAATTAGACTTGAGTTGTACGGTGGAGTGAAGGCCTTGAAATGTAACTCAAGTCTATTTTTTTTTACATTCTCTGCTGCGTCAAACTAAGGTCATGGATGAAAACTAGCAGAGGTCAGGTGATGTGACTGTATGTCACCCTTGTATGTGGGAGGGTGTGTCATCCTGCATTTTTCTGTTTCTGTGTAAATGACCTCAGCGCTCAAACTGAGTGCCATACTGGTTCAGGGAGTGTGAGTGTGTGTGTGAGCTTTACAGTCAGATTTCAGGATAATCACAGTGCTTTAGCTTCTACCTCACACACCAGCAGTGGTTCATAAGTAACAGTAATGGTGATAACTAAAAAAAAATGTTTTCTCTATGATGGAGAAACTGCTGTATACATTTCTTTAAAGCAAAAAATGATTCTATTTAGCATCAAAATGGGTTCAGCTGTTAAACACTGTCATCGGAGCTGGCACCAATAGCATTTTAGTCTTTCAATGTTTGTTGGTATTTTGGAATGCTCATTTTTATAATCAACAATAAGTATTTTTTGTTACTGTGTATCTAAATAAATCAGTATTGGGCCACAATCTATTAGCTATCTGCTCATGCACTGTACACTGCTGTAGAAGCCTTAATTGTAGCTCCTCATTCAAATTGGCAACAATCTTGTAATATCCTGTCAGAACTTACAATATAGAATTTAGGGTGTAATTCAAAGCTTTTTTAGCTCCAGTGTTGCCATTTGGTGACTCAGCACCAAAAATAAACCCACTATAATTTAGAATTTGTTTAATTTCTGTAAACTGTATCATTTTATACAGATAATTTAAAAACCTCTGTCATTTTTAAATGTCTTTGCTGACATGTTGCAGTTTAGGCTACAAATTTTGTGGCCTAAAAAAATACTTAATATACAATTAAATAAACCATTCAAAACAAATGTTCTAATAATTTGGGCCAGCCCTAATTGTTATACAACCTTTTTGATACTATATAAGACCATTTATGCAATTTCAGTGCATCCAAGCAAATGTCCCATCTCAAGATTGTGTGGGAAGAATCGTATAAAGCAGGAATTCTCAGTAAAGCAGGATAATTTCAGCATGAAGTGTGGGCTGTCCAGTAGAAGCATTCCTTACCTCATCGTTTTGGACAGGCCTTGACCTTAGGCTTAAGCAGTCTGGTTAGAAAAGTCCAGAGTTGTAAGAAACCTCCAACTTCATAGGGTTCTGACAAGTCCTCGTCCAGGAGAGCGACTTTCTTGCTATGTTTAGCATCTAACAGTCATCTAAAATGCTGGCCCCACCCCCTTAGTTAATACTCCAGCCAATCAGGGACTTCTGAAGTTCATTAGTCAGAGCAGGTGTCACAGATTGTGGCTGGACTTCTCAGGAAGGTAGATCTTTTGGACCAGAGTTGGTAACCAGTGCTGTAGAAGATGTGAATTTATTCCTACTTAGAAAATCAACTAAAACATGCAATTTGACATGGGATGATTGAATTTGACTATACTTTCATATCCCATCCCTGAAGGAAGAAATGTTTTTGACTTAGGGATTCATGAATATCTGCACCTTATGAATGCCAGCTGAACGTCAGCAGTAAGTTTCATGTTACTGTTTTTTTTCTGTGGATTGTCTGTGGTAACTGAGCAGGTGCTTCAAGTGGGGTGGACAGAACTTAATTTTGAAAAATGCTGGAGTTTTCCTTTAAGGAACTCTGGAGCTATGGAGTGTTGTACAAACAAAAAGGCACTAATGGCATTAATGCAATTCAAACACAAACACATGATCATCAAAAAACAAAACAAAAAACAAACAAACAAAAAAAAAATACAAGGCAGACACATGTTGGCTGTGCATGGCGGCGGGGAGTATCAAACGTCTCAGCTCTTAGTCTGAGGAGGGGAGGAGACAATGAAGGAAGGATTAGTCAGACTGGAGCAGGCTGCAGGGCCTTCTGAACTCTTGACCCCTCTCGTGGATCCATTTATTTGAAACTTGAGGAGAAAGACAAGAGAAAAGCACAGTGATTGTTCAGCAGGTATCAGAATGATGAGATTTTTCTGATTACTGTAGCAAGGGTGCTGTTAAAGTGTTCACACCTTCCTGGTTTCCTCTATTATTGTGTATTTGTTGCATGCAGGAGTTTTTGAGCATCATACAAAATGTAAGATAAAAAGAGAACACAAGGTAACGCACCACACAGTTGATTAAATGATCATTTTATTTAGCTGGAGGAACAGAAAAGGTTCTTTAACACCTGCGTAACAAAACAAACTTCAGTTGGTGTGCTGCTTTTAGCAGCAACAGCTTCAACTAAACGCTTCCTGTAACTCGAGATCAGTATTTTACTACTCTTGATTCACATATCTGAGGATACACAATACATTGCATTTCCAATGAAGGAGATTCTGCAATAGTTTACAAGCTTTGTACATATACAAAGCTTGTTTTTGTGTCAGGTAAGGACTACTTAGTGTCTTATTATGGCTTGTGGCAGTTATCATTTTTTTTAAACAGCTGTCAGCCATTCATTACAGCCACAATAATAAATGTCAGTTATCATGGTAACTTCATTATATGACATTGGGCACAGGCCTAGGATGAACTGAAGAAAGGTCTTACCCCACTTGTTGCCCACCAATACTGGACAGGCCGCATGCCTCGTGCTGTAGTCCCCCTCTCCACTGGGGAATAGATTGTACCAGAACACTGCTGTTCCCTTCAAAACACACACACACCACGACAAAGTGAGCAGTGGTTAAGATTTAAAGGGCCCATATCTTAGAAAACACAAACAGAAAGCCTGGTTAATATCAAGGGACAGAGAGGTTAGAAAATGGTCATGTAAAAATAAATTGTTTTAAGGATACAGATAAATTGTATGATTTCGGCTCTTGCAGCTGGTGGCCTAGTGGACAGTGAGTGCTCCTATGATCGTTGTGGGAAGGTCATGGGTTCAAATCCCAGGACTGCTAGTGGCACCACTTAGGTACCCTTGACCAAGGTACCGTCCCCACATACTGCTCCAGGGCGCTGCGCCATCACTGACTGGCCATTGCTTCACTTAGTGTGAACAATGTGAAATTCTTACTCTGCACTTAACCCATTCATTGTGTGCTGTGGTGTGTTGTGTTCGCATGTGACTGTAAGGGCCCACTTCATTTTCTTTAATACACAAAAGATCAGCATAACCAGTATCCAATCATACCACCCACATCCAATCCTCATCCCATTTTATCATCAGAATCACACGCATGGTGTACCTTCATTGGCTTTACTGCTGCTCCGACATCAGGGAAGACTGTGGCTCCCCCTGCTGCCACATCGCTCATCTACAAAACAGGAGCAATGCCATTACTTAAAGAGATCTTCATTGAGACTGGCTATTAAAAAGCAGGTTTTTCCCAATCAGTTTTATGTATGCTGCTTCCACAGAGGTGACATAAGTAAGCATTTTCCATCAGGTGCAGCAGTGAGGCATGATGGAGGAAACGCAGGGCTGGAGTTGGTCCCCAAAAAGTACACAGATACTGTTCAGAAGTGTAAACAGCTGATTCAGTGTCCAACTATTTTAAAACTTTTAATATGAAAACTTTTAATTACTGAAATTATTTTACTGCTGCATTGTAAAGCCAACAATCAAAATAACTCAGTAAAAATCTGATAAGTTGATGTTAAGCACACCATAAACTTTTAAAAGGTAGGCCTAAAAATACCAAATGTGAAAAAAGAGTACATTGTAGCATTTTAGATTAAGCAGCTTATGAGGCCTTACCCAAATGTCAGTGGTTTTACTTATTTTGAACATTAAGTGTGCAGGACTTCCTACGGAAAAATATATTTTTGAGATATGAAATGCATGCTTGTTTTAAAATCACTCACGTAGAAGAGCCAGGTGGCAATACGATTCCCTGTACCCAGCTCCTTGAAAGCATCCGGCTCATCTTTCTGCCAAAGGTTGTAAAAAAGAGATCAGCACAGATATGAGAACAGAAACTGGCACAAGAGAGCAGTGCTGACACATCAGACAATAATGAGCACCATGATGAACACAGAGATCATCAGACATGAGAACTGGCACAGAGATGAAAGCACAAAGATTGGTACAGAAATCAGTACTGACAGATTGACACAGAAACAAGCACCATGATCAACACAGAGATCAGCACAGATATTACATGGGTCATTGTGTTTCTTCTGCCTATCAATGTGAAAGCTTTTAAAGAGAAGGTGAAACCTTTGTTTACCCTTCCAAAGTCGAAGTGTGGTTCATACTGGCCTCCTACGCCATAATTAGCCACCTGGACATGGAGCAGGGGAGGCAGAGAGAAAGAGAGAGAGAAAGGGAGAGATTTACAGATAACTCAACAGTACTCAGTGGTTATTAAAGCTGTGAATCAAGAAAATGTTCTAAAATTCTACAAAACATTTCAGATTTTCTTTAAGGATAAGAAGTGAAGACATGTAATTTTAATGATCAAAGGAAAATCAACATGATTTATTTTTGTAAATGAAAATTAATTTAAAGAACTACATGGTAAAGAAAACAAAAAACATCACTGACAAATCTCTCATAGCAAGTATAATAAAATGCTAATTCCACCCAGTCCTACAACACTGAACAGGTAAATGGCAACATTTGAATGAGTTTGCAGTGGACGAGGAGAGAACACAGCGTCAAACACACAGACGCACTTTCACACTTCAGTGCCGCACCTGTAGCTCCTCTGCTGTGGTGACGTCGAGGCCTGTGATATCCTGGATCCTCTGGTTAATACGGTCCACCACTGGATGCTCATAGGCAGCTAACCAGGCACTGTGCGCATAAAAAACATCAGAGTGAACATGGCTCAGTGATAATTTTAGACATAAAATAGGTGGTTAGCATTTAGCATGTAGCCAGCAGGCAAGGGCTGTAAGATTAGCTGTCGGTATGTAAAGTAAAGTGGCCCCTTATAGTCACGCGTGAACACACCACAGCACAGCACACAGTGTGAACAATTTGAAATTCTTTCTCTGCATTTAACCCAAGTGAAGCAGTAAGCCGCCACCAACCAGGGAGCCGGGGAGCAGTGTTAGGGGATGGTACCCCGCTCAATAGTATCTCAGTGGTGCCACTAGCAGTTCTGGGAATTGAACCCACAGCCTTCTGATCACTGAGGCAACTCCCTAACCCCTAGGCCACCAGCAGCAAAACTTTTCCAGAAATCATTGGGAACTTGTGCATTTCCCTTTTCAAACCCCCACAAAAGCAAAAATGGGATACAAAGCTGTTTATTAGCCATCATAAATTTCACTTTACTAATACATTTCAAAATAACATTCAGTGTGGTGTGTTTGGACTGGGTTATCAAGTAATCATGTCCTTATTTTTTATGTTTTCATTATGGTTGGTTAAGAGATATTGGTGGATATAGGTTGGACCTAAAACAATAGTGGCGAAGGATCCAGGAGGTGTGATAAAGAAAAAATGGGTGTCAGCTAAGTTGAGAACGGGTGAATAAAGATGGGACCCCAGTGAGCCCAAAATCCAAGGTGGATCCACAGATCGCGCAGCATTTGGCTGGGTGTCATTAGCTTTTTTGCTGTCTGACTGGCAAAATAAAGGAAACTGCCTATATCACTTTCTGTTGTAAAGTTGTCTTCATTTTATTTTGTTTAGAGCTAAAGATTCTTCCATGACATACACAAGATGAATGCTACGCAACTAGCAACATCACGATAAAGGTAACCAAAGCATTGACAGAAAAAGCAATTCACAAGTTTGACATGCCATGCCCATTTGGGTTATGTTTAGACTTTCTGCCTTAGAATAAGTTTCCATGGCTTCCATGTTCCCTCGGGCTAGCCTAGTAGAGGGTGGGTGTATTCTGATTGAAAATACCCCACTTAGTGCTGCGTGCAGGTGGCATGAACTTGTGAGTCAAAGTTGGCAAGGGAACAACTGAAACAAAGTTGCACTATTATCTGTTAACGTAGACAATTTAGGCTTCACCGTGGCTGCTCTGGCTGTTTTCAGGTATTCAAGTTGTTTGAAATGAATTCAGAAAGAATTCCAAATCAGTCTTATGTTCTTTGGCTGCTAACTTTTTTTTTTTTTATAGCTAACTGTATATCATACAATATTCAAAAAGCAAATTAGTTTGTTGTCTTCCTTAACAATTTGTGAGGGGCTGAGGTAGAAACATGCACACCTGGTTGCCTTGACAATGGCTCATTAGTCCTCTTTTGCCCTTTTTTGGATTTTGTGCTAGTACTGCTTCACTGCTAAAGTGCCATGTTATTTTAATTAGTAGCCATTTTGACAAACACAGGGTCATTTTATTAGGGCAGCTGGTGGCCTGGTGTTTAAAGAATTGCCTCACAATCAGAAAGTTGTGGGTTTGAATCCCAGGACTGACAGTGGCACCACTAAGGTACTGGTGAGCTTGCTCATAATGATGGAATAACGCTGTATTCTGCCACAGAACTGTTTTTATTTTATTTAGAAGCGTGTCTTTGCTGTCTCTGGCTGCATTTGGAGCAATTGTTTAGTTTGTTTACCAAACAATTTGAGGCTTTTTCTCTTTTGTTTGTGATTGAGGTCATTTCTTAGGAAGTGTCCACAGTTGGCTGTGCTAAAACTGAATGAATGAATTAACAGGCGCTTCTGGTTTGTTCCTCGTTAGGCATCCACTAGACATTCCACACACAGCTGTCGTCTGACCACAGACACCACACTGACTGAAACACACTCACACACACACATACACACACACAAATAAAAACTCACAGGACCAGTATTTATACAGATACTCAGAAGTATCTGGGAGGGTCTTTGAGCGTTTTCTCTGCATGACTGGATATATTCCATTTTGATATGGTGCTCTGGGTAGCTCTGATATATGCCATTCACTCGTAATACAGTCTATGTATGGAAACTAAGCTGCAAAATAGCCTGATGGAGTTTTTTGATGTCACCAAATTGTCATGTACAACCATTCTGAGTTCTTTCTCACTCGCCTGAACTGTGTGACAGATTTCCTCAGGACAGTGAGCTCAATTACCTGTCTGTTAGATCCAGCCACCACTACACTTCCTAAACAGTGTCTGCCAGTCATTTTCTCCCTATTATTAAATTGCTCTCGTCACTGGCATGGTTGCTGCCAATTTAAAAATTGCTGCAGTTCCACCTGTTTTCACATGGAGGATAACAACCTCTACAAGCCATTTCAGTCCAGTTTTGTGCAATGCATAGTGCTGAGACTGCCCTCCTTCTGTTCACTAATGATATACTACTTAATGCTGACAGGGGTTCCCTTATTGTTCTCCTTCTCTTGGATATAGGCTCTGAATGTAATACTGTTAATTATAACATTCTTCTTTCATATTTTTCTGCTATTGGATTTTCTGGCACTGATCTTTCCTGGTTCTCTTCATGTCTTACTGATGGGAAGCAATTCATCTCCATCTGTCGAAGCAGATCCCATTCTGTTATTGTTAAGGAAGGTGTGCCCCAGGGCTCTGTCCTTGGCCCTTTGCTTTTCATAATTTGTATGCTTCCCCTTGGTCACATTATTAGGTGTCATGGGCTCAGTTTTCACTGTTACACTGATTTATTTATTTTACCACTCCCCCCTGCAGCCACCATGCCCCATTCATTTACAGCCTGCAATCATGATTTACATGCTTGGTAAAGTTAAAGATAAAATCAAACTTTTACTGGTTGGCATCAAGGCTGTAATTTCTAAGCTCTCCCCGGTTTTACTATCGATAATGCCCTCACTGTGCCCTCCCCCTTGGAACTTGGATGTTCTATTGGGACTTCTCTGACATTTGAGCCTCAAATTAATTTTTTGGTCAAAAGTGCATTTTTTTATCTTTGTGATATGTCTTGCATCTGTCCATCTCTCTCCATGAAGGATGCTGAAACATTTATTTCATAACTTCTCATGTTTCATAACTTCCCTTTCATAACTTATCTTGATTGCTGCAGGTGCTCTTTTTCCTGTTCTCCCAATGAAAACCGTTGCTAGGGTTCAGTCTGAACAAAACTTGGATTCTCACCTTTACTATGCCTGAACACATTATGCACATTTACTGGTTATTCATATCATACTGTATTCAGTTTAAGCTGCTTCAGTTTAAGCCACCCACTATCTCACCGACTTACTCATTACTCCAGTTTGTTCTCCGTTTGTCTGGTACTGACTTGCTCCCAAACTATGAAATTCCCTCCCTCCGAATATTTGCAATGCTTTCTCTCTTGCTTCTTTCAAAACACAACTCTTTTCTCTCTAATTTTTTCTCTTGACTCTTGATCTATTTGTGTCTTTCTGATACTATAATCTGTGTTTGTTTAAAGCAATTTTTGTTCTACGTCTCAACTATTGGTGAAGTAACCTTGGGTTTAAGAAAGGGGCTATATAAACAAAAATGATTAAATTTTTCCAATGTTTTAAATTCCACAAATACTGGGGGATGTGTACTTATTTTTTTCCCAGAAAATAAACTAAACATGTCATGTGACTGTGGGTGTTCTAGCCTGTGCGTGCAAAAGAATCAGAACTACCTCATCCTGAAAGAGATGGACACATGCCTGGCCTTCATGCCTTTACCTCTGGCCCCTTACCTCTTGGAGACTCTGTACTGGGCTGTGGTGAGTTTCCCTGTTTCGGGGTCATGCACGGTGGCTCGTCTGAGCTAGGCACAGATTGTGGAGAGAGAGAGAGAGATAGAAAGACAGAGAGAGGGACAGCAGAGAGAGCCAGAGGAAGACAGCAAGTAAAGGAAAGACAGAAAGAAGGGAGGAAAGAGTACGTCACAACTTGCCAATCCCATGCCATGCCCATGCGGAATTTCACCAATGTTTAGAAAAAGTTCTACATAATTAAGTGGTTAAGATGTAAATAAAGTTGTTCAAAGTGGGTTTGGTGTGTACTGGAGAAACATACTGTCGTCGTTCCCAGTGATGGTGAATGGAACCAGATTTCCATTTCTAAATCCTCCCTTCAGGAAGTTCTCACTCACTCATTTTCTGTAACCGCATACTCCTCATTAGGGTCAAGGGTTCCTGGAGCCTATCCCGGGATCCATGGACGCGAGGCAGAGCCCAACACAAGGCGCACACACCATTCACTCACACACTCACACCTATGATCAATTTAGAATCCGCAATTCACCTGACGTGCATGTCTTCAGACGGTGGGGGAAATCGGAGACCCTGGAGGAAACCCACACCACCACAAGTAGAACATGCAAACTCCACCCACACACAAGGGCAGGACCTGGATTTCAGCCCCCCAAAACTGGAAGTGTGAGGAAACAATGCAACCCATGGCACCACCATGGTGCCCCCTCAGAAAGTATTACATGAAGTGTTTATTAATACAATACCTGATGCCTAAGAAACTGTTATACCACACTTTTTAGAATATTTTGGCCTAAAAGTAAACCTATTTATGGTGGACAGATAAATGCAAGGATAGTTGTGCTGTAGACGTGACAACTGGTTCCACTCCCCATTGTAGAAAGTGAGTGACTCATTCTGAGTGACTTTGTTTACATCTCAACTGCTAAATTATGCAGAATTCTTTTTTGGGTTTAATTCCCCTTGAAGTTCTCTACATATAGCCCACCAAATTGGACCTGGTCCTCAAAATTACAGCAGCTCAGGGTGCAAGTGGAAGGCTTCATATTAAACATGAGCACCTGCTTGATTTATAGTTATTCCAGTGAGGGCTATTATTATAAGGAGAAGAACCCTTTGTCTCCTCTGAGATATGAAATTTGTAGCAGCAACCTTCCCACAATCAAGAGGAACAGCCTGCACACTCCTTTCAAAACTGATTTTGCAAAGCTGTTTTTGGATTCTGCAACAGGAGTGTGTGACGTACCCTCATGCTGGGTCCGTTCTTGCTGAAGATGCTAGCCTACAATGCGGCGTGGAGGCGAGCTGGCTGTGTGCTTGGAGGCTTCTTACCTTTTGCTGATGCGATAGTGGGCAGTTTCCAGCACGCCAGTGATGGGGTTGGAGATGGTGGCTCGGCGCAGCTGTGGGGCCAAGCGGCCGAGAGGACACGAGTTACACGCGGCACTCACACCATCCCACCCCGCTCACTGTGTGCAGGGGGGGCTCTGGGATTTACTAGGCTCCCATTAATTGTACATTCCCCTGAACGTTTCTTCAAAAATAAATATTAGCAGGGAAGGAAAACTGGGGTGCCCTAGTCACTTTATGTCTGGAGCCCTTATATCTTTACTTTTTCCCCCCACTTAAAGTTGAGTGCAATTTGAGTTGTGCATTAGCACACTAACTTCATTGAGACAAAGCAATAATACGTTAACAAACAAATTACCTTGTTTTTCAATTCAAAGAATGACAATTTGGTGAAGGGGGGCTATGAGAAGCCCCACAACATCCTATTTACGCAACTGATTCAGGGACACCACAAGCCTTAGTTCAGGCCCTAGTGTTGTGGGGCCAAACGTAATCTCGTAACAAGACTGTCTATTTAACATATATGAAAAAAAAAACTTAAAATGTGTTCGGGGCAACAGCTGTGGCACACTGTATTGTAGGTTTCATTTTTCCAGTGTGTTAAACTTGGCCACTAAATAGAAAATTGCTAAAAAGCCATATTTCAGCTAAACTTGTTCTGTAAAGGATGTATTGACTTATTTGCCCCTAAAAAATCAACAAAACACGTGATTTGGGTGTTGAAAATTTTGCATACAACCAGTAATGCAATTTATGTAGTTAAAATTATGGATTCATAATCAGAATAGGCAGGGTTTTGCTCTACACTTGAAGTTGGCAAGTGGGCAATTTATTATTTTTATTGATTGGAGTCTGAGTCTGTTGCAAGTTGCAATTCTATGATTTAAATAACATGTGGCAGGTAAAAGCACTCGCACAGCATTTGATTATGGCAACTACACCTGTACCACGATGTCACAGCACAATTTTGTTTTATTGGTTGTATGCTGGATGTTAAAATAGCACAGTATAGAGGGGTGGGGTTTAGAGGGATATATACCTTTGTTGGCACCAGATTTTGAAGGTTAAACAAGTTGCCCCAAAAATGTATTCTCATTATGAGATCATGTCTGGCCTCCACAAGGGTGATCAATGAAAAAGCATGTAAAGATATGCAGAAGCAGCTGAACTCACCCTGGGCTTGGCCAGTTCCTTCACCTTCTCCATCTCTCCTTCACTGATGATATCATGAAAACGGACAATGTTCGGCCGGTCCCACACGTCCTCCTGTTTCACTGGGCCAAGCACGTAATACGGGTGTCTGTTGTTGTCAAAGAAACGGCAGAACAGCCGGCTCTGTCTGCGTGGGGTCTGTGTGGAGAGATGGACAATAACTATGAACACGGGAATGTGTAATTGAACAGCCTCTGTAGAACAATCAGCTGTTTTTAATTTGGAGCTACTCCAAACAGCAATGATGCTTCAGATTTTGGTAGTTCAGTAATATCCTTTTTAAGGCATTTCCCTCAAGCAAGCATGGTTTCTTTACATTTTAGCTCAATTTAATCTAACCCTAGTCCTTGAGCACATTTTTATTGTTTTCCTGCTCCAACACACCTTTTTGTCTTGGAAGGGGCTCATTACTGATGTTCCATACCAACACAGGGGTTTGAAAATATTTTGTCAAGCACAATGCCATAAGACAGGAGCCAGGTTGTACATATATATTTGTAATTTATCAGCACATTAAGGCGGAATGAGGACCACTACGTCTCTTGAGTTCATGCAAAGGTCTTTGAATTTGTCCTGCTTTGATGTGATTGTAAAAAAGTCAGGTAATGCACATACATAACCACTGCTGCCACCCAGTGAATAAGCACAATGAGCTATATCCACACCTATCAATGGTGCAGCAGCCGAGGTCTAGGCATTGAGAGAGGGTTGGGCACTGCCAAGCCACCTGACTCTTTGTGCCAACTCAAATAATAAGACTGTGTTCATATTACAAGCCTTATTCAGACTTTTTGCTCAGACCCACATCTGTGCTTGGTGTGAACTAGACATGTCACCTATCTGATGGCAGATATACTAGGGAAAAAAAGAAAGAATCCAATTCAGCAGCAAGTCAAGTATGAAATAGCACAGGTTACATTCACATGAAGATATCTCTGCTGATACAATTCAACTGTCATTCAGAGTGGGCTTGGTGTGAAACGATTCATTTCACACAAGTGTTCCAGATTTCTTCATAATAGTGATGAATAAAACAAGCGGCCTCATCTCAAGATGTTTTACTTTTAAATAGCCATCTTATTTACTCCACCACTGAACCTCCACCTGTCTCACAGCATACTATGAATGGTTTTGGTTTTAGGCCAAAAACTCCTAAAGTGTCTGCTGAAACAATGTCTGAGGTATCAGGCAATGCATTTAAAACAATGTTATGGAATAACTCTGTAAGGGAGTCTCTGTGTACTGAATGGCTTTGTAAACCCCTTATTAATCAGTTAGCTGTGAACAGAAAACATTGTTAGTTTCTCACCATCCTGTTTCCTTCTCCTCTGCAAAGCTTTTCGTACTTCCTCTTCTCTGAAAGGAGACCCCTCTTCTTCTTCTCCACCTCTCTCTTCTCTCTCTCCTTTTTCTCCTCTTTTGTTCCTCTCTGCTCCCTCTCTGCTTTCCTCTGTTTCGTCAGCTGGAACTCAAAGTACTTCAGGTTGCCATTAGCTCTCTGATGGTCTGGATCTGGACGGTAGGAATTAGCATGTTAGATGCAATAAGCACCTTGAATTAGAAAAGTAAACTGCAAAGCAGAGGCCACACTGAGACTTACTTGAGATCAGTTATTATTAGTAAACAATGTGAATTGTCCTTTAAGAGGACCCCTATCTTTTACTTTTCTCATACTTTATTGTTGTTTTGAGGCCATTGGTTGAGAATTGCTGTTTTTTTAACTGTTTTTTTTTACTCCACTCTGATTGGCTAACCCTGTTTTGTACCTTGTTCACAGGCTGAAACACTCCTTACAGTCAGTGTTAATAGCTAGGGCTTTGCTCCTATATATGTAAATGCATTGGCTTTTTGTGACATCACAAATTCAAAATGAGCTGATTCTGCAGCCAAATCTCCATTTATGAACTGTATGGACTGGGGAGTATACAGTATGTTTTAAAACTTTAATATCTACAGACATCAACAGTTTACTGAATTGATATTTCAAATTTGCGAAGTCACAAAAATAAACGGTTATATCTGCGTTATCAGTCCACAGCAGTTCAGCCCCGTCCATTCATGGTGAGCAAGGCAGGATACAGGGCAGCCAATCGGAACAGAGCTCAGGTATCAAGGGGTTGGAAATGGTCACTTAAAATTAATTGACTCTTTTTGGTACATAAAAATACCATTAACGTCATGCGTGGATCTCAATATAAAATAGCCAAAACAATAGGCTATGCCTACTTTAATCATCTGTAACTTACCCAGGGTCAGTAGTCTCTTGGTGTGCTTCAGGGCTCTCTCTAGCTCACCCTGCTGGTAAACAGAATAGCTTAGGTAGTCCAGAATGGTCACTGCTTCAATGCTGGATGCTTCTCCTGCGTCTAGCTGTCTGAGAGCCTCTCCCATCCACAGTTCCGTGTGGTAGTAATCCGTTTCTGAATATGCGATCTTCCCCAGCTCAAAACAGTCCTCCACCGTTAGAGTGCTCTTATAGGGCAAATCGGAGACGCCTGGAACAGCATGAGTTAGAGGGGTTTTTAATAAAGTGGAATTCAGAGGCTGCTGTTGCGACATAGATCACCGATACATTGTGAACGCTCTAGGCAACACTCACCAGGCAGGTTGCCGGTAGAGATGGTGTGTGTGTCCAGGTTGTAGGTGTCCTGCAGCCGGAGCAGAGCTTTGGCTGCTCCTGTTTGGTCCTCATCATTAGGGAAGTACTGCCGCTGGATGGTCAGGTTGGAGATGAAACCTGCAGGGAATTCAATAGTCAATCACTGGTGAAGTTCCTGGACACTGGTGAAAAGGTAAAGGCGTGTGTACCTAAAGAGGCTGATTGCTTACAGACAATATTCAGTTTCAAAAACACCTCTACAAAATCTCAGAACTTTTAAAGAAACTTAACAGCCATGTGAAGGGTTTCTCCAAGCCATTACACACAGAGTAAACTGCTATGATCACTACGTAGAGGGCCTATATCGTGGAAAATCTTTGTATATGAACAAATCTGATGTAGTGTGTAAACACTGTTAAAGCTTAAAAGTTTGTAAACTGAGCTACAAAAAAACAGTCCATTTTGAATTCTCTGATGTCACAAGAAGCAACTTATTTTATATATATATTTCAGTCCCGACCACTTATGACAGAACTACAATACAAGGAAATCAGTCAGAACAAAGTTCATTAATAGGCATGTCAGTCTTAAAGGACACAGTAACAGAAAAAATAAAATACAACTTGTAGGATATCAGCCCTGTAATGTTAAGTACTGCTCTCCTGAGGGTCAGTTACTTTAGTTTGTGTCGCTAGCTATCCTAACATGTTTTTGCCTTGATAGAAGCTGTTCAGTGGAATAGAAATCTCCCTGTGGAAGTCCACTGTCTGTTCTGCATGGAGATAAGAGCTGTGTGCAGCACTGACCGTCCGACATGTCTCTGAGAACCAGGTCCTCCACCTCGCCCCACTCTGTGTTCAGCCTCTTCATCAGTTTGAAGGCGTTGACTGGGTGGCCGAGGAAACCCTCAGGGTCCTGCGTCGCCGTGGCAGTTAACGTGTCTAGTTTCTCTGCCCATCTGAAAGCCACACACAGTGGGGTCAAGTTACTGCATGAAGACATTTCCTCTGAACAGACTGTGGCATGACTGAACACAGTCAAGAAAGGGAGCGTGTGCTCATCTTCACCTTCACTGCTTGGTAGTGTCATGTGACTGGCCAAGTACCAACATTTGACAACTGATTACACATTCTGCTCAATTTACAACAGTTTAAGCAGCTTGCAGGCAGCTTGCATCAACTTTTAACACCAGGCGTAAATTTGTGCTGAAGTCTCAAAAGACTAGATGGAGACAGGAGCCTTGAACACAAGCAGAAATAACTTTCATCAGAATAACACCGTTATTGTTTCATCACTGAGCTTTCATTTTCTGTTTAGTCTCAAGCTTATGCACACAAGCTATAGACATAGTAAATCAAACATTAAATTCATGACCTTTGTGAGCATGCTGCATTTGCTTCAAGGCACATTTTGCGCTGCACCTGCACTTAGACCTTTATCTGGCCTAGAGATTTTAAAATATAATTTACAAAACACAATATTTTAAAATCGTATACCATACAGAATACATCCGTTTTCTGTGAATCAACTGAGGTGTCAGGAGTCATATGCTTCTATGAGCCGTTTGGACGGCTCCCCTATTGTGATGTCAGAATAAGGAAAATTTGCATAAAACCATCCCTCATCTGTCGAGCCCCCACCCACCCGCCCACCATTTTTTTCTGCGGGTTTTCCAAGCACGCATAAGACGCCGAGCGTTATGGCTACAGGCAAGGGCAAGTCACACATGGTGTTGTGTTCAACTTGCTCTGGGTCTGACTCAGGGTCAAACATATAGGGCTGGATAGCGCCTCTGTTTCATGTGTGTTAAACACTCAGTTAGCATGGGATGGGTGGGGCGTGGCCAGCAACAGCTTATTTGCATAAAAGTGACAGAGCCCTTAAACAGCTCATTTTGAAAGGGACTGAAACTGTCAAGAATAAAGCTGGTGAGATCGCTTTATGTGAGAGTGATTTTGTGCAAAGAACTTCATGAACATGTTTTGTATAGCCCACAGACCTATTATACCTAAAGTGAGTTTTGCATAATATGTACCCTTTAAAATCTGCATGGTGACAGTAAAACTTTTCTGGACATGGTTTGAGAAAATGGCTGTTTGTGAGAAGTGGCTCGAAGTGGAGCATTTGAGACTGGGCTGGTTTCAATGTGTGTGTCCCCCATAAAGCAATCACTTGGGTGGGGATGGGGGAGATTTTATTTGATCAACCTCTGGCAAGGTTATTTTTGGTTAAATTTGGTTAAAACCCGCTTTGACATGAGGGGGAGTCGGGGTCTTACATAATTTGCCCTATGCAACCTGCCTAGTGAGCGACCAGCACTTAACTTTGGGTCACTGGAAAATTAAGCTGACTGTAAATATTCAGGATAACTTCAGCAGGCCACCACTGTGTTATCCACTGATTTCATGCCTAGCTCATTTGCTAAAGCCTGAGCCAGAGTTTATTGTGACATTCTTTTTACATCCTTTAGTTCGGTTCATACGACACTGCAACAGTTTAAAGTGCACCAAATAACACACAGTGTTTGTTGACTGGTGGGATTTGGCAGTACAAGCGTTCAGTCGCTTTCACATTGGTCTGAGCCTTAAATCCTTCACTTTCCCATCTTATACCTGCTATACACCAAGCTGGCCACAACTATGGGGGTTTTATTGCGGGGCGTAACTCACAGCTTGACCTGCGCCAGCTTGCTCTCCTCTGCTTTGATGTAGTCTTTCAGGGATGTCACCAGGTCCTTCTCCGTGAACAGCAGGTCCGTCATCTGGCCTGCAGACAACAGGGTGGAGAAATGAACAGGGCCAAAGTGTCCATGTTAAAACCACTTGGGACCTTTCTTTTGGATGGGTTTTAAGCACTATTAGGAGCTATGGAGTGGAGGACAGACATACTTTTTTTAACTCGTGTGTATTATTTCCTCCAACTTCTATTGATTGGTTGGCACTGATCCAATGCAATGCAAGCATGATGTGTTTTGATTGGTCAAGTGAAGAAATGAAGTGGATAACATCTCTCTCATCTCATCTGGTGCATGAGAAATGGTCTTCACAAGTCTAACATGTTTTGACACCAAGGGGCAAGCTGAGCATTTGAAGTTGCCAGCAGCTGGTCTGATGTTTGTGGAGGTACATGCAGTTTTGCAGCAGATGGATTTAGGCTGTTTCTACAGTAAGAAGAAAAGGAGGAGGATTACTCACCGATGGAGGTGAAAAAGTCATTGTGGGCTGAGCACTCATGAAGCAGACAGCTGACCAACAACAGACACCACACGCTCTGAATCTCCATCTACACACACACACACACACACACACACACACACACACACAGAGTTACAGCAGCACCTAGTACATTCTTATCTGTGGCATGCAGTCTTCTCATTTTCTCTCACTGTTAGACATGTAATCTAGAATCAGTTTTGTGGAAAACCACCATAATAGATTCATATATTATTCGAGATCAGTGTCCCTTACAACACCAGCCCTGGTGTCATCAGAAATGGTCTGTGGTTCCAGTTCTGAAGCAAAATTTGAACTCCAAAGTTAAGAAACATGTCTTAGCCGATCAACCGCTGGGTCAATTTGCTAAATTGCCAAACGATTCCTGTAAGTATTCTTGGGGCAGCAGGTGGCCTGGTGGTTAGAGTTGCCCCTGTGATCAGAAGGTCATGGGTTCAAATCCCAGGACTGTAAGGAGCCACTTTATTTATTCAATCTTTTATGTAAATGTACTGACTTTTGCCCCACCTATAAAACATCTTAGATTATTTTTTTATGTCACTGCGCACAAGCATGCAGAGCAAAATACTATTTAGCAGTTGTGTCATACTTCACCTCCCCTTCCCACCACCCCCACCTACCATGGAGAGAAATCTCGGTCATAAAACTCATCTGTCCACCAGAGCCGGTCTGATATATCACCTAGCTGGTAATATTGATACTCCATGGTGCCTGTGAAAATATTGCTAATAATGTACTGATAATAAGTGACGTTTTAAGATCTGAATCCAGATTAAATATTATCCCCTCAGGAGTAACTAAAACCTGTAAAATGTATCTAGACTTAATTTTCTGCTTGAGATTAATATAATATAAGGAGAACAGACTGAAAAATGCTGAACATGTTGCGATGATGCTAACAGAGCTCTTTCATCACACAGCTTACAGGAGCCTGGCAGGCCGGTCCACTCTCTAAACCAGACTGTCTTCAACAATGCAGCAGCTTTTCAGAGCCTCTGGCCAGAAAGAACATTGTCAGCTCCCTTAGCGCCCGCAGCCAGGCCGCAGCTGTTCATGTAGCCCTGACCTCGATTCCTGAAACAACTACAGTGAAGACCACACAAACGCTGTCCTCACTTTACCAACTCAAGTTACCTATTATACATATAAAGTTGTTTGGAGGTTTTGTGAAAGGATCAGGGCGCCAGAGATGAAAGTGAACATGGAAGAAGCAGGTCATTTTGTCAACAAATCATCTATGGCCAGAGGAAGAAGGCACCCTCTCTTTGGTGGGTTTGGTTTGCTAATCTATGAGAGAAATTCCTGCTCAGAATGTCAGAAAGGTGTCTTCAATTCAAACGAGCAAATCAGCATGAGTCGACTGACCACCTGTTTTGACAAAATCATGTTATTATTCATATCACTATCGTTAGCTGGCTAACTGCTAGCTAACGGCTGGTTGAGAGTCCTGGTCTAGACTTTGTGGCCAAAAGGAATAAATCCTACATTATGTAAATAAATCCTGCATGTTTATGTAAATGTGAAGTTCTACCATGTCTTTTTTAACTGCCGCCAACTCAGCGTCACTGGACAGCTCGATATACTCACTGCTAATTCTGTCATGTCAGCTAAAAGATGCCTGTCCAGGCTAGAATCAACCTGAGTGTGGGGGCACTCCTAACCACTCTGAGGGAGTGAGAACAGTCATGCTCTCTTGGGGTCCTGGTTACAGATGGCTGTGACGTCACTGGGGACTGAACCCCACATTCTCTGGTGAGGTCACACAACAACTGATGACAGGGCCCACTCATGAGCCCCCTTTCTTCAGTTTTATGTTAAAACATGAAACTTATGATCCAGTATTTATGTCTCTGTCTCTGGGCTTCAGGACATGCGGTCTCAAAAACTTTGGGTGACTTCTTGGTGCCAAAAAAGTCCCTATGATGTGAAAATGTGTCTAGTACACAAGGTTCTGGGTCTGAAAGGCAGCTTCAGGCCAGGGCCTCCTCTGCTCCACAGCAGGATGCAGGAATGTGATCAGGTCATGTGACTTGCCTGGACTGTGAGGACCAGTAAAGGCATGCTCAAACAGCCTGCAGGTAATCCCACAGAGAAGCACGCGGCCAGTCAGGGTAAAACAGGAGAGCGGGTGCAGATTAAGTGTTCAGCCTTTACACCCTGATGATGAGATTATATGAGGAAGAGGGACTATAATGAGATTAGAACTCCAGATTAACATTTATGTGTAACTGTTTAATTAACAAGAGATTAAGCACTTCATAAACACATTTACCCTTACTAACCTACAATGACCCACAGTAACTTTATACTGACCATTGGTGTGGGTCAGTGCGGATCACTGTGTAATGTTACTGTCTTCATTGTGGGGCAGCGTATAATGATAATCTGGCTCAGGGTGTAATGTTACCGTGGGTCAGTGTGGATCAGTATGTAACATTATTGTGGGTCAGCTTGGCTCAGGGTGTAATGTTGCAATAGGTTGGCATGGATAAGCATGTAACATTGCTGTGGGCCAGCTTGGGTCAGGGTGTAATATAACTGTGGATCAGTGGATACTGCTCCTCTGGGTCAGTGTGGGTCACTGCAGGTCATTGTGTAGTGTTACTGTAGATCAGTGTGGTTATAATACAGACTGATGTTAAATGCACTGACCTGCAGTGATGTTTCATGTTGACGTTATGTTACGCACACTGATGCACAGTGATCCATGGTGATATTCCACACTGACCCACAGTAACGTTACATACTAACCATGGGAGTGAGTCAGTGTTTATATTGTTACTGTTGGTCAATGTGTAAAGTTATTTTGGATCAATGTGGTTCAGGGTTTAACGTTGTCTTCACTGTGAGTCAACGTATAATGTTACTATGGGTCAGCGTGAAATGTCATTGTGGGTCAGAGTGTAATAAAATTGTGGGTCAATGGGTACTGTTACTGTAGGTCAGCGGTGATCACTGTGGGTTATTGTGTAGTGCTATTGTGAGTCAGTGTGGTTATATTACACAATGCCCCGCAGTGATGTTACGCACTGATCCCTGGTGACGTTTCACGTTGACATTACACACTGACCACAGTAATGTTGCCCACACTGACCTGCAGTAACGTTATACACTGACTCACGTGGCGTTACTTACTGGCCCTTGGTTACGTTCCACACTGACCACTGCACATACTGACCAGTAGTGACGTTCCACACTGAACCTCGGTGATGTGACACATTGACCCACAGTAACATTACACATACTGGCCCTCTGACCCGCAGCAACGTTCCACACTGACACACAATGAGGCTACACACTGACCCACAATAACGTTACACATACTGATCCACGGTAACGTTACACATACTGACGCACAGTGACCTTACACATACTGACCTACAGTAACGTTGCAAATACTGACCCACACTGACCCGCAGTGATGTAACACATACTGACCCACAATAACGTTACACCTACTGATCCACAATAACATTGCACATACTAACCCACAGTGACGTTATACACTGACCCACGTCTCGTTACTTACTGGCCCTTGGTGACGTAACACACTGACCACAGTAACGTTATACATTGACCCACAGTGGCTTACAGTGGTTACAGACTTTAGCTCACAAGACAGTTTGCGCGCGCACATACACACACCCACAAACACTGGGCAAACACAACACCCTGAACACACACAACACCCAACTCCCGAGCTCCAGTGTCTGAATCAGTCCCTCAAGCGGCGGCTTCACCAGGCTGCAGAATGCGAAGCCGCGGTGGAAATTTCTAGACTCTGTCCACTCTAAAAGAGCACAACAGGAGCAGTGTATACACACAATCCTAAACACACCAACATATATACACACACACACACACTCACTCACTCACCGCGCCTCTTAGGACCCTCTTCTCAACACAATCGATCTTTTTTCCTCACTGGCTCCACGTACACTCCACTGTTTTTTTATTTCGCACCCGTATTCTAGAAAGCTCTACGAAACCCCGCCTCTTGTGCTGGGATTGGGTAATACAGTCCCACTTCCTGCACTACGATTGGTTAGTTGTTCATATCTGGGCTCAGTGGCCACGGCCCAGCCTGCCGAACCCAGGGCTTTCTGCAATATGGGTGGAAAGAAAACTACAACAGCTCTCCAGCAGTGCAATACAGTCTGCAAAAAGGGGGAACTGAAGCTCGTGCAACTTTTGTGTGATGTTGCTCAGGAAATATATGTTTTGATTTCAACAGGAAACATGAGAGATATAATCTCTGTGGTTTACAGACAACGTTGCTCCACGTTTCAGTTTGTTTGCAGGAGGATGTGTGTCTTTAGACAAGACACTATCTAGACAAAAGTATTGGGACGCCTGACCATTACACAGAGGGACGTTAATGACATTGCATTTAAATACATAGACTTTAATACTGAATTGGTCCCCCTTTGCAGCTACATCAGCCTCCACTATTCTTGGAAGGCTTTCCACAAGATTTTGGAGTTTCTGTGGCATTTATGAGGTCAGGCACTGGTGTTGGATGAGAAGCCCTGGCTCACAATCTCAGTTCTAGTTCATTCCAAAAGTGTTGGGATGGGGCTGAGGTCAGGGCTCTCTGTGGGCCAGTCAAGTTCTTCCACACTGGACTCAAGCCTTAAGACTGTTCTTCACTGTAAGGAGTCTAGCCCAATCCCTGAAATCATGTGTTTTCCAAATACTTTTGTCCATATAGTGTATGTTCAGTGAATCCGAGCATTTATTTTACACTGGATTATTATATCCAGAAATGTAGATGCGTTTCCTGAAACAGATCGTGTCTTTTTTCGCTGTTTGTAATGTAGCAGTGGGCTACAAACCAAAAACACGTTCCATAAGCCCTCATACACATCTGGCGAACTTAAGTCAGAAATTACGGTGTAATTTGTCAATAAATTCTCTGATTTAAGGTGATTTTTAGAACATTTCTAAGTAGGGAAATGTTTATACATTCATTCAGTAGTGTTTAGCTGGAATACCCGGATGAAGCGGCGGCATCTGATTTGCCCGGACGGTCGCCGCGTTGCCCGACGGGATATGTAGTTCGCCAAGACCGGTTTCACAACGAACAACAAGCTGTATACCCTTAGTGTCCTTCGCAAAATCTCTAATCCTTTGGTGTGTCTGGACATTTCGGGGTACACACGGGCCAGTCCTGGATCCTGGCTGAAGAAAAGTGGCCCTTTTGTTTCTAAACCTCCTTGTTCGTGAGGAATGACCTGCAGTCTACACATTGGACTGTGGTTCCAACAATTATAACCCAGTAAGAACATCACTACTAATAATTTTTCTTCCTTTGAGTAGTAATGAAGTTATTATTGTATCCACGCTGTCTCTTCTCACTCTTGTGACATTCAAAGAAAGGCCATATACACTGTCTGGACAAAAGTGTTGGGACACACCTCTTAATTATTGAATTCGGGTGGCCCCTTATTTCCAGTGAGGGGCAATCTTAATGGTTCAGCATTCCAATACATTCTGGACAACACCGTGCTTCCAACTTTGTGGACACAGTTTGGGGAAGACCCTTTTCCATTCCAGTATGACTGTGCCCCAGTAATATATTTAAGCAATGTCCTTAAATATATGGTTGGATGATGTGGAGGAACTTAACTGGCCCAAACAGAGGCCTGATCTCAGCCACATCCAACACCTTTGGGATGAACTGGAACTGAGATTGCGAGCCAGGCCTTCTCGTCCAACATCAGTGCCTGACCTCATAAATGTTGTACAGAATGAATGGGCACAGATTCATAAATTCCTAGAGAAAGAGTGGAAGCTGTTATAGCTTCAAAGGAGGGGGGAGGGTGGTCAACTTAAATTAAAGTCTTATGTATTTAAATGCAATGTCATTATAGTCCTTGCTGGTGTAATGATCAGGAGTCCCAAGACCTTTGTCCATGTAGTGTATATTATACAATGATACAACCCACAGCTCATTTTGGGTTTGATTGTGTATGTCAGCAGGCCTGTCCATTGCAGATCCAGGGAAATGCAGTCACTCAGGCCTCTTTTCAAGCCAAAGCTGATGTCTCTGCGGCCCTTGTCCACTCATGTGTCCCGGATAAGGTTACTCTTCCCTGTGTTTTCATACATGCATGAGAAACAACTCCTGTCACCCTTGGAGAATAGCTCATGTGACTTATTGCCACCCTGACTGTGTGTTATATATGGTCCATTTGTGCAGATATCTGATGAAGCTTAAACAGGATGATGAAGCGTGTCGGGAGGCGCTCAGATCTGGAAGCCTGCTGCTTTATCACAAACTTGCCCCACTGCTGCAGAAGAACAAGGCTGGCATGTTTCAGCTGCTGCCTCTGAAGGCTCCGGGTACTGTTCCTTACGCATGGCTACTGGAAAGATGAGCGTGTGATGGCTTGTTTTGCAACCATCTGTTCCACTGGTTTGTCTCAGGTTTACGGACCCACTTTACCCAATGAAAGGATGCTTAATAACAGTAATAAAGGTGTTAATAAGGAACCCTTTTTGTAGTAGCTGTAAAATTCAGTTTCACATTGTTCACCCAATCAGTGTAGGATTATTCATTACATTAAAAAATGGATTGCATTTTCAAAAATTGTTTCATGCCAAATTTTTTTTTAAACATACATAATGTATGCAGTAAGGGGCTAAAGTCTTTCAGCTATTAATTTATAGTTTTTATTCATAAAATCCTTATTCCTCCTATTGTTGCAGATGTTGAGGGAATTCTGGAAAAGCTTGGGCTGGATAAACAACTCATCAGTGAGGCTGTTCTCATTGACTGCACAGAGACAAATGAGCCCCGGTTCTGTCTGGACGTAGGTAAGAACAGACCATGGATATTCATCAAGAAGGAATACAGAATGTGTCCATCCTTCTTGGTGAACTGATGTCTTCTCATCTGGGGTTCTAGGTCATTTACAGCAGAAAGTCCTGGAGCAGCTTTGTGGTGGTGTTTTCGTGGACATTCGAAAAACCTTCATGTTTGCAGGACCAGAAGCCCCTTTGGCAGCTAGAGTATGTCCTACACATTCCCTATATCAATGATATCCACTTGCCTATCAGGTTAGAGACAAGCATAAATAGGATAAACTGAACCTATGGTCCAGACGGTGACATATTCTGCTTTTAGTAATGAAAGCATTTCTATGGACTTTAGTTTTGCATGCAGCGCACCACTCCTGCTGTGTGTACTCATTTTATGTCTTTGCAGAATGCAAGAATACAGTTGTAAGGCTCTGATATCCTTCTCAGGGTCAGGCCCTATTGCGGTGGCACCAGACCCACTGCTTCTGCAGTGCAACCGGAAAGCCCACGGTTCGGAACCAGTCCGGCAGCCAGCGAGTATGTCCCAGCGGTGGTATCATCTACTACCCTCAAGTGAGTGATTTCAGAATGCAGATGCAACCCACAAACTGAAAATTTGGTCCAGTGCAGGTCATTTCAGGCCAAGCTGGCTGTGAGGTTTGGACCTCCATAGTTTTGTAATAAAAAAAAAGTTTCAGTTTATTTCAGTTTATGTCCTGGTAAGTTTTCGGGAACTCTTAAGCAATTCTGTGACTCCCAGTTACAGTAAATGCCATCTCATGCTTATACAGCTTGTGGTGTATAAGCATGAGGTGGAACAGAGTCCAAATTCTCTTTCATCAACCTGGAGGAAAACACTGTTAACTCTGCATACATATGGGCGACGGATAATACAAAATTGCCTGAAAATATCTATTGTTAGGGCAGTAATTTAAAAAAACTGGGGCAATAGTGAATGTGCCTGGATTATGCATGTTTATGAGGATGGTAAGAGTAATTTCTAAAATTTCTGCAAGGGTCACTGCTGAGGCTCGGCAGAAGATGGCAATATTTTAGGGGCTCTATGTCTCAAATTAGAGGACAACTGAATTGGGCAAAAATTAGGAGGAAAAAAGGAAAAGTACTTCGGGTTTTATGTGTAACAGAAAAGCTGTTTTTGTTCTCTCCTCCTGCCTGTTAACTGCAGTTTTTCATGCCTCTTTATTTTTAAACATTGTCCTCGACTAGTCCACATCTTGCACTGATGGATTTAGGAGTGGATGCAGACTCTAATGTGATATAAGTTATGGTCCTGGTTTCAGAGCAAGGGTTCCCACAAAATGCAGAAACACCTTACTTATACATGTTAACCTTTAATTAAGCAGCTACAACAGACCTGTCCAAAGTCCAGCCCACCGTCAGATTTCATACGGCCCGCAGCTTCGGTCTTATAAAGTGTTATTTATGGCTCGCTACCTCTGTCAGAATAAATAAATCATAAAACTTTTAAATGCTATCTGCCTCTGCATCCGTGCCGCAAACCCTCCACTCATTTCTGCTGTGGCGACTGCAAAGCATTAGCAGCAAGTTATCTGTTCCTTGATCAGTCTGAAATGCAGTGTTTTGAACGGTAACATCTGTCACTATTAACAGTGAAAAGCCTAAAGCACACTAATGAACTTGGACTTACGGCACTTACTTCATTAAACTCTTGAATAAGATTTGGTTATAACTGTTGATGTTGTGTGCCTGTAGATGTGACACAAACTATTGCTTTCTGAAAGATCTTGTTAAAGACAAGGGCAAAATGCACTTGCTTTAAAATTTAATTTGCATTACCTATTACTCCTGTATAAAATGTTCATGAGGCAAAGATATTTATCAAACTCATGGAAATGTAAGGTATTCTATACAGTTTGTTCAATGTTATCTGACTCTCCAGATATGAATGAAAGGCAGAATTGTGTTTTTGGAGTTGTTCACAATGGTTTGCCATTTGAAAAATAATGGACACTGTGATAATGAAAGTTTTTTTATAACAGTGTGTATTTTCATGTAACTTTTGTGGTTAAAAAAATGTCAGAAGGAATTATTGGCCCCCGGGCATCTTCACTTTATCAAATTTGTCCCCCTTTGCAAAAAGTTTGGATACACCTGAGCTACAATAATGGAAAATTGTCATCAGAATCATCACAGTAAACTCTGTTGTGATACAGTTTCATTACATCACATTTTCCCTGATGATTATATAATTACTATAGTTATCAGCTCAATGCTATCATTAAAGGGGTCCATGAAAACATTCTTAACTTTCAATGAAAGTCAATGGGCCAAGATTTTATTTCAAGTAATTTTGGAATATTTCTACTGGTGCATTTGTCATGAAATGTTGATACTGTGTGAATGACAGCTAGCACTTTCAAATGACATGAAATAAATACAAACTGGACAAAAAGTGGACAAAAATTTGGCTTGTAATTTGTTCTGCTGGCTTACAGATGGCACCCGTGGTGATTTTTCTGGTGTCCGATGGGAGCAGGTGTCTGTTGGCCCGGCAGAGCTCCTTCCCACCAGGCATATACAGCGCGCTGGCGGGCTTCTGCGACCTGGGTGAGTCACATATGGCAAGCCGTTTTAACATTTAATGGCCAGAGTGGATATGTACGTCAAATATCCGTACTTCAGTTCTTCCCAGTCAAAATGAACATTACAGATATCCAGAACGATGTTCTTCCTATCTACAATGAACATTACAGATATCTCAAGCGTCACATTCCCTCATTCATGTCTATTGGGTTTTCACTTGTAGATATCCAAAACGACATTCTTCCTATCTTCAATGAACATTACAGATATCTGAAATACAATTCTTACTAGGAGAAACTTTCGTTTCAGATATCTTGAATACAGTTGTTACTAGTCATAATTACATTATAGATATCTGAAGCCTAAGTTTTTGATATCCGAAATGAGAATTATGACTAGTAACAACTGTATTGAAGATATCTGAAACGAAAGTTTGTCCTGACATCATTTGTACAAGGAAGAATGACACTTGAGATATCTGTAATGTTCATTGTAGATAGGAAGAACGTCATTCTGGATATCTGTAATGTTCATTTTGACTGGGAAGAACAGAAGTATGGATATCTGACGTACATATCCACTCTGGCTATTAAATGACAAAACGGCTTGCCATCGTCACACGCACACTCAGCAGCAGATAGCAGTGCTTCAACACAGACAGCTGCTGAGTGACGTCACAGGATTGGATTATTGAACATGTCCTGCAGTTTTCTCTGAGGTCAGATCATTTTACACACACAAACTTTGCTGGTGCTCACGGCTGTTTTTCATGCTGCTGCACACAGGGGAGACGCTGGAGGAGGCCCTGCGGAGGGAGCTGGCCGAGGAGGTGGGACTGGAGGTGGAGACGCTGCAGTACTCGGCCTCGCAGCACTGGCCTTTCCCACGGAGCTCCTTAATGATGGCCTGTCATGCTACGGTTAGCCCAGACAAAACACAGGTGAGATGTTCTCCGTGAACCTGTGTGTGCGTGACAGGACAACACGGCCCATCTCAGTGTTTTGAGTGTTGGTGTGTGTTCCGATAAGCGCCACGTTTCTCAAAAACTCGTGGGGGAACCCAAAAGAACATCTGCATAACAATGGAGTTCCTGAGGAGATGGGTAAAGCAGTGTGATGAGTCCAAGTGTTTAACTCAGTGTTGCAGCTCTTTTGAAAGACGCTCAAACTGACAATCTCCTCAGTAGCCGTGGTGTTCTGGACTAGTACTTATCATTCACTGAAAATCAGTTTTATTCCACTTTACCTAAAAAATGGAAAACGCTGTATTCCAGGGTCTATAAAAGCTTATAAAACGTATCCAAAGATATTTAATGCAATTTGATCCTTTTTGCATCAAAGAGGCTTGTGACAACTCACAAAATGACGAGTGTATACATTTTTTAAGGTGCTGCATTTAGCAAGGAGTGTCCTACTGAGTTTGAGAATCAGGATTGTCAGAGCAGTAGTGGACTTAAGTAAAAAGAAAAAAACCCTGAAATTTCATTTGAAAGATGAGTGAATTTCAATATTAAAAGAATTAAGTCATGCCAACCAGTTACAGCAGAAGCCAAAGTGAATCGTCCACATGTCCTGAACACTGTGTATGCTAAATATATATATGTATTTTTGTACTTTGCAATGGAATGTGTTTCTGAATGCATTTAGGCCAGTGGCTTTAGCCATCACTGCTTCTTCAGGGTATTCTGCACAGCTTTGTCCCAGAAAGAGACAATAAAGATGTATCTACTTGTGGGCTTGGGTGCTTGTCACAATACCAATTAATCCACAAAGAGTTGGTGTGCTAAACTATGCTAAAACATGAACTGTCGGTGTAGACCGTGGGACAGTCCAACCAGTCATGACTCCAGTTTGAGATCAATGGAATGGAGGAACCACTGTTGGTTCCCTTGAGAACCTTTCAGTAAACTAAAAGTGGTTCTTCTCTCAAAACCTTTTTAGGACCTTTATTTTTAATCCCTTCCAGCTAATTCATGTATTCAAAGGGGTGGTGAGGTTTAGTTTTCCCTGAAAGGAGAACCACGCTAGATGCACTGCATGGCCTAATTTTCCTGGGGGTTATGTGAGCATTTGCTGCTTGTGTTTTTTCGGCACTAAACCCATAAAACTTTCACCACTTACTCTAACAACATTAAAAAATGCAAGTTCCCCTGCCTAATCCCTTCAATCCATGCGCTGTTGTGTTTGTGCTCAGGTGAGTCTTGATAAGGCCGAGTTGGAGGACGCTCGCTGGTGTACCCTGGAGGAGATCCTGGCGGCACTGCAGATTAGGAAACCCCCCAAAGACCCCACACCAGAGGCGCCAGGGTTCTTCGTGCCGCCTTCTTTCACCATAGCCAATCGGCTCATCCAAGAATGGGTCCATCAGCAACAGCTGAAAAGGAAGTAGCTCTGGACTCAAGGTGGAACACAACTTGTATAGTGGGCCTTTTTTACAGCAGCTGTGTCCGCATCAACTGTACACAGAGTTCACTGCCAGACCAGAGAGGGCGTAGAAGTTCAAAGTGCCTGCAAAACTATTTCGCAGATGCACTCTAGTGGTTACACATTATGAGGCATATTTTTAAAAGCAATAATTCGATAAAATAATCAAATGTCAAGTGTCCCACGGACCCTAGATGTGGTCGATCACCTAAAACAAGTTTGGAGCCGAGATTTTGCTTCTGTAAAACAGGATCTAATAGGCTGACACTAAAGGTAAATAGTCATCCAAATCTTTTCTGTAAATACATCTCCAAAACATCTTCTCAAACTGCAGCCTCATCATAAAGGTAGAGCAGACTTGTGGACAGATTAGAAAACAGTATGATACTGCCACACTGTGTGTGTTAGTATTTCTGCAGCTCACAGTAAGTCATCCTGTGTCCCAAACTGCATCCACAAGTCTGTTCCATCTTAATACAAAGCTGGATGCAGTTTGAGAGTTAGAGTGTTTTGGGGATTTGGGTAACTATTGACTTCTGGTGTTAGCAACATTAGCCTTTTTTTTTTTGGAGATGTCTTGGCTGATTACATCTGGCTTCACCGGAACACTGTGGACATTTGACTTTTAGTCTTTTTAGACAATCTACATTAGTTTGCTGAAATTTGAACATTTGAATTTTAATTTCAGTAGAAAATAATAATTTGATAATGTGGATGTGAAAAGGATTCAGATGCATTTACACTAATTCAGTGCAGGTATAGCACTTAGTCCAGTCTTGATAACTTTTGACTTTTTATTGAAACCTGTTCTCAGAAGTAAGACTTGTCTAACACTTAGTGTTTCTAATCACTAATCACAAAAGTCTTTTGTACTTCTGCAGCTGCGATAGATGAGTTACATGTGAATGTGGACAAATATATGAAAACAATTGTGATTCAGGCCATGGGCTGTAGAAGTGAAATATTAATACATCGTGACCCCCTGAATTGAAATCAAATGAAATTCCCAACCTTACTGGACACATTTTCCTTTATCTGCTGCTGTATCCTACAGAAGGATTCTGATAGACTGACCACTCCTTCAACTGTAACAGGAACCTTCTGATGAATGAAAGACTACATAAATCACTGGACTTAAGGGTGCTAAAAGCAGAAAACCTCACAGATGCCACATGTCTACCTCCACAGTGGACCTTTACCGAGAACTAGTGTTATCACACCTTTAAGGAATGGTTCAGCTAACAGTCAAATGGCCAGAGTTCCACTGACCCCATGTGTAGCAAAGACAGGTTTATAGTCTAAATTATGTTTCTTTAGTTGTTTTAATAAAATGAATCAAAATCCAGCTCTTCATTACTTTGGAACAGACTCTTACATGTGGTTTAGGCCACAGAATGATTTACATCGAACTGTAAAAATTAGCTCACTTTTGGGCTGGTGTTCACAAAGCAGTGATGAATTTGGGGATCAAGTCTTGGATCACATCTACAAGCCTGTTCCACCTTAATGAGTATCTGGATGTGGTTTCAGTGAGTTTGGATAAATTTGTGATGTACCTTTTCAGAAATAAGCTGTTTTGACTTCTATGGTGCTGGCAATGTAAAGAAGCGACATTTGCACACATACAAATGTGTGCAAATGCATCTGGGGAACTTGGAAAATTCTGTAGAGTATGGTTTGCTCAACTGTTCCTTTAAGGTGGTACAAGTTAGGCTTGGATAAACCATTTTATTAGTTAATACATTTCTTCTGGAGAACTCAATGTTTACATAAATAATAAACGAACACTTACACTGCTTGTAGATCAGTGACTGTATGTGCTGAAGGCAGTCTACTCCCATCCAATTAAATCCAATGCTTGTGTTCAACCATATCTATCTCAGGACAAATGGGCGACATGAAGGCATAATGTTGTCACGATTCTGTCTCAATATGCCTTCCTGGATTCATTTAAAATGATTTGTTGTACAGAAACTCATTGACCTGAGTGGTGTTGAATTGAACCAGGGGTCTCAATGTCTACATCACAAATATAACCATTTTGTTTACTCTCCAAACCCACCAGTGAACCTACCTGTCTTTATTGCTCACTTAATGCATGAGGAGTATTTCTAAATGCACATGAAACGTATTAGCTGTGTAACACCCCACGCTTACTCCTATCAGTGCTGATACTCTCTTCCCATTGAGGAGCTGTTTTTTTTTATACTCTGTATTTCAGTAAATTAAGCTGTAGCAGAGTTGAAATCACACTGGATCTGCTGCTTGAATGTAGGGTGCTCAAGCCCAACTCTGAGGGGGAAAATTGAAAAACTTTGAAAGCCCAGAATGGGTACAGAATGTAGATACCCTGTTGAAAAACAGCAAAAAATTTTTTTTGATAACTGCATGCCTGCAGTCCTCAGGGATTTCGGTGTCCTCGTCCGATTAGGTTAACGACCTTTCACTTTTTCCCTGCCTTTTTCCCGCTAGAGTGCTTCTTGCAATACTTGGCCTCCAGATCTGCGATGAGTGAGTTGAACCCTTTCTCTTTGGACTTCTGTCTTTGCTGTGGGACGAGAGAAGAAAAATGACCTCAAATCAAGAGTCAAGTACTTTTTTTTTTACTTGAAATGTAAAACGGTAAACCTTTGCATCCTTCACTCTTCTTGTCACTTCAGGCACAATCCCACCCAGCCCCAGCCCTCACAGCAATGTTCTAACATCTAAATCCTTTACAGATTAATAGAGGCTGTTACCGAAGGAAATGCTAAATTATTAATACCCTTGACTTCAAAAGGAACATTGGGGTTAATGAGGCTGGTCGTCTTCTCACCTGAATCATGGCCACCAGACTGTCCTCGGCGTCCAACCCCATCTCTTTTCGCATCTCATCGGCCTCCTGCTGTTCCTTCTTTGCCTGGGCAAGAAAGACCAGCGATGTTAAAGCTACATAAAACATGCATGGATAGAGGACCGGTTGCTACAAACTACCGACCTTCCTCTTGCGGTTGGCTTTCTTCTTGGCACTTTCGTGAGTGAAGACTTTATAAGCAGGTATGTCTTTAGCGTCGATGGCTCGCTGCAAGATGTCTCGGACTCGAGGCTCATCGTCGTGCTCGCAGCACAGTGCAGAGTCCATGATGCTGTCCATGTCTCCCTCGTGAAACAGGTAGAGTCTCTTTAGGTCCTGCAGCTCTTCCTCAGAGTCCTTATACTGCTTCTCAAAGTCCATGATGTCCTTTAGCGTAATCTTTAACAAGCAAATGCAAAGGGGTTTTAAATGTTTTGACATTTTTTAAAGCCGTCATTTTACTTACTTTATCTGAGACTTGACAGCAATTACGTCTAGCACCTCATAAGGTTTAAAGAAGCCACACCACCAATGCTATTTTACTAATATCACCTCTTTTACATCAAAACACTTTATTTCGGTCAGTTCTGACCACAGGTACCAACTATCTGCAGGGAAAATTTTTTGTCCGCAGAAACATTTGCCCCTTGGTTTAGGTCCCTCTATGAATGCCATGATGGTGAATATTTATTCAGATTCTGATATTCTGTGTGAGCCCTGCTACATGACCCTGACAAACATGACATGGCATATGACATATGATGTCCCAACAGGTTATGCCACATACTAGTTTAAAGTAACTATATTAAAAACAGTGTAGTTTCTTGTGACGATTACTGGTAATGGGAAAATGATACGGTCACAATTTATATATTATACACTAACGGACAAGGTACAGCGTGCTCCAAACAACTACTTGTGATAAACTAGTGAACAGTTTCAGCAGTTATTTTGTTAATTTAACTTAGTATTTACTGGCCACATCACTTTGTTTTCAGGGTACTTTTTGGAGTTTTTTTTTTACTTTTTATATTCTTGTCTTTGTGTCTCTGTGCAGTCGTTGATTAGGCTTGGGAGTGGCTGAGCTTGGGTAAATGGATGCACCCACTCAGTCGCTGGCCTTTGTTTCTGCAATCGCAGAAGTTCTGTAGAACTTCACTGATATTGTGTTTGTATTAGTATTGTACCTTTGGAAATAGTCGTCTCCAGTGCTCCTCCCAGTCACGGTCTTGATTTAAGGAGTCCGACTCTTCATCCACAACACCCTGTTCATCATACACGGCCCTTTGTTCCTTGTCGCTTAACACAGCGTACACCTTTCCTAGTATCTGTTATCACAACCGATATTTGATAAGTCATGTATATGATACACTTGGCAGCATTATAGTTGATGTGAAATGATCTGTGCAGGCTGTCCACAAATGTGTTCTATTGTAAAGTGGCCCCTATTGTCATGGGTGAACACAACACATGGTGTGAACAATGTGAAATTTTTTCTCTGCATTTAACCCATTCACCAGGTGAAGCAGTGGGCTGCCTCCAATGGGGGGAGCAATGTGTGGAGGTAACTTGCTGAAGGATACCTCAGTGGTGCCACTAGCAGTCCTGGGATTCAAACCCATGACCTTTAGATCACAGGGGCAACTCCCTAACAACTAGGCCACCAGCTACTGTTACCTGGTTAGACAAGCCTTAGAGTATGCTGGAAAAAATCCCTTTAAATGTACTGGGAAACTGTTTTCAGAAATCTGGAGCATGTTGTTAATCATCACAGGCTTTTGGAGAAGAATTGCACCTTGACTAGCGCAAGGACCAGCTGGGTTAGACAGCATTTTAAACTGGAAATGGAACATTAAGTGGCTAATCTATCTTCCATCCCATTCAAATATGGTATGTTGAATGGGATTTGGCTGATGTTTTATTATACTTGCCCGCCCTAGCAACAGTAGTTATGAAAGAATGCATTCATGGGTGGAGCATGGAAAAGTTGATCACTCCGAAATGGTCACACAGTGATGTTTTGTGAAGGTATTTGCTTGTACCTGAAACTTTTTGGTGGCTTCCTCATCTCCAGGGGCTCTGTCGGGATGCACCTGCAAGGAGATTTTGTAGTAGCCACGTCGCACCTCAGCATCTGATGCCTCCTTCGGGACCCCCAGCACCTCGTACAAGTTGGAGGTTTTGAAGAGCTGCTCACACTGCTCCAGCAAACCCATGACTGCTGGAATGATGATCTTCTGCCAGATGAGCTTTAAGGGTTACAAGACATGGAGCACATTAACTGTACCATCACAGTGTGATATCCTACGTGATTTAATTAAAAATAAACTATATAAAAAATATTGGGACACCTGACTACACCAACAGGGACTTTAATGACATTATATTCAAATACATAGACGTGAATGTGGGTCCCCCCTTTGCAGCTGTAACAGCTTCTACTATTCTGGGAAGGCTTTCCACAAGATTTTTGAGTTTCTCTGGGAATTTGTGCTCAGTCATTCTGTAGAGCATTTATGAAGTCAGGAAGGCGAGGAGGCCTGGCTCACAATCTATGTTCCAGTTCATCCCAAAGGTGATGGATGGGGTTGAGGTCAGGGCTCTGTGTGGGCCAGTCCAGTTCTTTCACAATGAACTCATCCAACCATGTCTTTATGCCTTTGTGCACTGAGGCACAGTCATGCTGGAACAGAAACGCTTCTTCCCCAAATGTGTCCACAAAGTTGAAAGCATGGCGTTCTCCAAAATGTATGCTGAAGCATTAAGTTTGTCCTTCACTGGAAGAAAGGAGCCTAGCCCAAACCCTGGAAAACAGGTGTGTCCCAATTCTTTTGCCCACATAGTATGGATCTTTTAAGGCTAGCTGTATCGTATCGTAATCATAAACGGAATCAAAGCATTCACTCAAAATCACCAAATACAACAAATATCATCTTATCTCTGAACAGAAGCTGTAATTTTTCAGTCCACCTTAACTGGTATGTTATGAATGTAAATGCAGCACCAGTTAGGTGGAACGAAAAACAAACAAGCCTCTTCTCTGGCCTTATTAACACACAGGCTGAGTAAAACACACACGGACAGTGACATCGACCTAATGAACATAGACAGCAATTTTAAAGCTCACTCTGGTTTTCTGTGCTTCTTTCTCTCGCTCCCGCTGCTCACCACTTTTGCCGCCTTCTGCTCTTCTTCTCCCGCGCAGACTCTCCGGAGTGTGGGGCACGCCAGCACACCCTCCAGGCCTAAATTATACGTATATATTTATGTAAATAAATAATATATAAATAATGTATATAAATAACATACGTATTTATTATTTATTCGAATTTAAATGGTATTTAAGTTCTGCATTATATTTGTTCCATAATTTATTAAAATATATTTAATTGTATATTTACAATTAACATTTAACATTCTGTTCTATCAATTGGTTATCTAAATTTATTTTAATTTATTTAAATTCTGTACAAAAACATTTTAATCTCTCTTTAATAGCTATACATTTAAATAAAAATCTGTATTTAAAATGTATCTAACCGATGGGTTTAATATCTAAACAGCATTTTTATTTAAATATAACACAATTTGAAATGACATTTTATTAAAACTTTTAACATCAAAATAACATTTTCTTTAAATTATGTATTTGAAATGTATTTACAGTCATGGCCAGAAGTTTTGAGAATTATACAAATATTGGTTTTCACAAAGTTTGCTGCTTCAGTGTTTTAGATCTTTTTGTCAGATGTTTCTATGGTGTACAGAAGTATATTTAAAGTCACGCCTGAACACATCACAGTACAGCACACAGTGTGAGCAATGTGAAATTCTTTCTCTGTATTTAACCCATTCACCAAGTGAAGCAGTGGGCTGTCACCAACGATTGGTGCCTGGGGAGCAGTGTGTGGGGACGCTACCTTGCTCTAGGGTGCCACTAGCAGACCTGGGATTTGAACTTACAGCCTTCTCATCACTGGGGCAGCTCCCTAACCACCAGCTGCCTCAAAAACAGGACTGGCCCATATGGCATTTCATTTCACAAGCATTTCATAAGTTTCAGTGTCTTTTATTGACAAGTTTATCAAGTTCATATTTGCAGTACTGGCCCTTCTCACTCAAGACCTTTGCAATTCGCCCAGGCATGCTGTCGATCAACTTCTGGGCCAAATCCTGACTGATGGCAACACATTCTTGGACAGAATCAGAGTTTGTTTGTCCACCCGCCTCTTGACGATTGGCCACAAGTTCTTCATGGGATTAAGGTCTGGGGAGTTTCCTGGCCATGGACCCAACAATCTGAGGTTTTGTTCCCCAACCCACTTAGTGATCACATATCCCTTACAGCACGGTGCTCCATCATTCTGGAAAAGGCATTGCTCTTCTCCAAACTGTTCTTGGATGGTTGGGAGAAGTTGCTCTCTGAGGATGTTTTGGTACCTTTCTTCGTTCATAGCTGTGTTCCCACTCCCCTAGATGAGAAGCAACCCCACACATGAAGGGTCTCAGCGTGCTTTACTGTTGGCATGACACAGGACTCACCTTTTCTTCTTTGGAGAGTTACATTTCTGGATGCCCCAAACAATCTAAAAGGGGTTTCATCAGAGAAAATGACTTTACCCCAGTCCTCAGCAGTCTGATCTTGCTGTACTTGCTGCAGAACATCAGTCTGTCCATGATGTTTTCCTTGGACAGAAGTGGCTTCTTTACTGCCCGTTTTGACACCAGGCCCTCCCCCAGAAGTCTTCTCCTCACTGTGCGTGCAGATGCACTCACACCTGCCTGCTGCCACTCCTGAGCAAGCTCTGCACTGAAGATGCCCTGATCTTTCCCCTGGATCACCTTTAGAAGACAGTCCTGGCGCCTGCTGGACTTTCTTGGACGCCCTGAAGCCTTCTTCACCTCAATCGAACCTCTCTGTTTGAAGTTCTTGATCCTATAAATGCATTGATGTAGGAGCAATCTTACTAGCAGCAATACCCTTGCCCGTGAAGCCATTTTTATGCAAAGCAATGATGTTGCTCGGATTTACTTGCAGGTAACCATGGTTAACAGAGGTAGAACAATGATTTTAAAGCACTGTCAGCATGACAGTGATCTCCAGCCTACTCTCTGTGTGAAGGCGAGGATCACTGTGGCAGGCCTGAAATGCAGTGCAAATGTTTGTTTTTTTTAAATTAAGTTCATTTTTATGCAATTAATTGCCATTCATATGACCACTCTTTATAAAATTAGACAACATATAAACAATATATTTGTGTCATTCGTAAAAACGTGTGTCCACGACCGTATATTTCTGTGTTTTGAATGAAGCTTTTATTTTGACAGAGCGACCCGGATGTGAAGCTCACGCTCCCCCGGTCCTGCGCGTCTCGCTGTGTGTTCTGTAGTGAGCGTGTTTCTGAGCGCTCGAGGATTGATCAGTATTATTAATTAACTTATTAATTGGCTGCCCGCTCGCGCCCGCGCCCATGCCTTTGCCCGCGCTGCACGCGCACCTGGCGGCGGTGCTGGAGGCACTGGTCCGCGCGGCCGTGGCAGAGATTAGCACTCTCCTGCTGCAGGACGAGCACGAGACCACCACCACCACCACCACAGCAACAACAACAACCAAACAAACAACAACAGTGTTACTGCACACGGAGACCGAGCAGAGACTGGTGGGTGATCAGGACATTATTATCTGTTAATTATTGCTATTTATTGATTGACAGAAAATTTAACAATTGTTATTGCTGGGAGACCATAAAAAGAGCATTATACTACATAATTATTGGTTCATTATTGACATTTGATTGATTTATTAATGACTATTAGAGATTAGAGTAGGATGTTCAGGAAGAGTTCTTTATTATTCATAATGGAAACCAGTGAGCCAACAACAAACAGGCATACACCACAACAACAGTATTACTACACATGGAGAACGAGCAGACTCTGGTGGGTGATCAGGACTGTACATTGCAATAATAATAATTTTTATTTATACAGCACTTAACAGAAATGCAACGTCGCTTGACGAAATAATTAATACATAGAAGAAGAAACAGCATATGACAGTTGTAGACAAAACAATTTGAAACAGGACAAATTACAACAGCACAGAGTACAATAGCAGGGTGTTCCATAGTTTGGGGGCCTAAAAGATCCACCCAGAGAAGACAGTCGAAATTCGGGGACTTTAAGAAAGCCAGGACCAGATGAACATAAATGCCGGGTCGGCGTATTTCAGTGAGGTAGTTGGGCGCAGAACCAAGGAGAGCTTTAAAGGTAATGAGACGTATCTTAAACTGAATATGAAACATTATGGGTAGCCAGTGAAGTTTGTGGACAATGGGGGAGATGTGTTCAGACTTCTTCGTAAAGATGTGAACACGAGCAGCAGAGTTTTGCGCAGACTGAAGTCTAGTAATGGTTTTTGTAGGGAGACTATACAATAGAGCATTACAATACATCGTTATTTATATTACTGTTAGAGATCAATGTGTGGTATTCAGGAAGAGTTCTTCATAATTCATAATGGAAACCAGTAAGCCTTTCTATTCCTGCAGAAGAAGTTTGCTTCAGTGATGGAGGTCTTGGGAAACGAGGCTCTGGGCAAGATCGTCAAGCTTGTGGATGAGACCAAGTTTCTGCTGGACCTGGAGTGCAAAACATTTTCAGGAAAAAGGGCTAAGCAGCCAGGGAGGGTCCTGAACATCCTCTCAGTCGGGGGGCTGGGTGAGGGTCCACTACTGGAGTAACTAAGAGTGTCATGAGTTTCCTGGACAAAGATCTGGAGTCAAATATGAATCTGGAGGGGCTCTGGAGACTACATTGAGGACCACTGGTCCAGGAATTAGTGTTGTCATGATACATTTTCATTTTCAGTACAGTACTGTGAAAAATACAGATAAAGAATAATATTTTTGATACCAAATGCGAGACTGACCAGCTGGCAAATTAGCCAGCTTGTAAGCTTTTAGCTTGTAAAATCAGCCAGTAATTGAATACAAATGTGTTGTGTAGTACATTGAAAAACGCTGATATTTGATACCATTTCCGATACACATAGTGATTCCTATAGCTTCTAAAGTCATTCACTCATCCATGATGAATTTGTCTAGACATTGCTATGTGTATGCAGTTTAATTACCTGCATAACCTGCAAGGAGCAGCAGGCAGCACACGTTTAGTTAGCAAGCCACTCCCATAATGTTAGTGGTTAGCCAGTAAGTTGAATCTGTTTATATTATGATCTGCATGAGCCTGTTTGGCTCAGCTAAGTTGATATAACATATAAACTGATCGTGTTTATGGAGGAAAATGTGATACACATCTTTTAATCATATGTGTTGTCATGCTACATGTAGCTTCCTGCGAGAGTGCAGGTGTGTCCCAAACAACCCACCTTTGTTTATATGCTACACTACTGAACACACTTCTTATCTTACTATTTAGTGTAGTAGTACGCAGCTTGGGACACAGCACGCCTGAAAACAGAAGCCATGGCGCGCCTAAAATAAATGCATGTTATGTGAAAAGTATCGGTTCTACTTGAAGTTGTTTTTGCAGTTTTAGCCAACAGTTAGATTAGTTGGGGTTTATTATAGTGTGGTAGTAAACTTTTCATGGGATGTCAGTTCAGTGGTGGGGCGGCTGGTAGCGTAGAGGTTAGGGTTCGCCCTGCAATCAGGAAGTTGTGGGTTCGGTTCCCAAGACTGCTAAGCACCTCTTTGGTACCCTGAGCAAGGTACCGTCCCCCATACTGCTCCCCGGGCGCTGTGGTCCTGACTGCCCGCTGCTTCACTTGGTGAATGGGTTAAATGCAGAAGAAGAATTTCGTGCTGTTCAAACTGTGTGGTGTGATGTGTTCCCGTATGACAGTGCACAGTGCATTTCTATTCAAACTGCTGCTCAACACGTTTAGAGGAGAATGCTAACTGTTGCGTCAGCAAACAGACGCACATCCTGGCTAGGATCATATTGAGTGATGGGAGGAAGGGGAGGGCCACCCTGCCTGCCCTCAGAGAACAAAGCCAATTGTGCTGTTTTGGTCTCCCGGCTAATCAATACATTTTAAAATGAATATCTGACCATGATCTTGTGTAATACCTGGAAATATTTATCGTTACACCTTTGGGATGTACTGTGCTTTACTGCATATTTGTCTGGTCTAAAGGATTTAATGCAATTTTGCCATATTTTCCTATGATTGAATTGCAGAAGAGGAACATTCCTACAATGGATGTGGAAGAAACTCAGACACAACAAGAAATGAGGTGGGCTACTGTAGCTGTACATTTTTCAGGAATGCTAATATAATGTTAGACATTATTTTTTTGCTGCATGCTCATTGGACACTATGATTAAACCTCCTGTTTAACATTTTGCTCTCTCAGACTGCAGACACTGAGGATTCTCAGCGTCCTGAGTCTCCGTTAACCCTGGCTGTGACAATCAAAGATGAATTTGGAAACATTGATTTGAAGTCCATTATTGCAGGTAAGTATGGGATGGGATTGTTGTGAGGATTTGATTGCATTCAGTCATGAGAGTCTTAGTTAGGTCAGATACCGATGTTGGGTGATTTAGTTCTGGATCACAAACTCAACTCCAACTCATCCTAAACGTACTGGATGGAGCTCAACCACTCCAGAAAACTCCACAGCCTAACGCTGGGAGGCTTTGTAGCAGTTTAGCCCACGCTTAGCACAGGGCAAGCTGACCATAGCCTAATTGGTCTTGGTCATTGCTTCTCTCTAGAAATAAAACAAGTTTTTATGAAGTTTGAATAGAATTACACCAACTGACAATACCTCATCTTAGATCAACATGATCTTCACACTCTAACTTTAATTTGAATTCAAACTGTAATCCTCTAACTTTTATTTATTTGTCTCCTACAGGTCACTTAGAGCTGGCGTCCGGGGAAGGGAAAATCCAGGAAGAGGGCAGTGAGGGTTGTCAGGATACCGTTAGCTTTGGAGGAAGGCGATCGTTTATTTGCACAGAATGTGGGAGAAGTTTCTCCACCCTGAGTAACCTCAAATCACACCATCGCATCCACACGGGCGAGAAGCCGTTCGGCTGTGTTCTCTGCGGCAAGGCCTTTGCTCACAAGCAGAGCCTCGTGGATCACCATCGCGTACACACGGGGGAGAAGCCCTTCATTTGTAAAGTCTGCGGCAAGTGCTTCGGAAAGGCCGCCCACCTGAAGACGCATGAGATAATCCATACCGGCGAGAAGCCATTCAGCTGTGACGTGTGCGGCAAGAAGTTTAACATCGCCCAGAACCTGGCCCGGCACCAGCAGACACACACTGGCCAGAAGAGCTTCACCTGCTCCGTCTGCCAGAAAAGCTTCACGCGAGCCAAGACGCTGATCACTCACCAGCTGATCCACACGGGGCAGAAGCCCCACTCTTGCATGGAGTGTGGCAAGGCTTTCCGGCATGTGGTCAACCTGCGCAACCACGAGCGCATTCACACGGACGCCCGGCCATACGCCTGTGACATGTGTGGCAAGACGTTCCGCCAGGCGGTCAATCTCAAAATCCACAAGCGGATTCATACCGGAGAGAAGCCTTTTACTTGCAAGGAATGCGGCAAGAGCTTCAGCCAGCAGAGCAGTCTCATTTCTCATGGCCGCACACATTCGGGCCTCAAGCCGTTTGGCTGCAGGTACTGCGACAAGTGGTTCAACAACACCAACAGCCTGAAGCTCCATGAGAGGATTCACACCGGCGAGAAGCCTTACAACTGTGAGTACTGTGGCAAATGCTTCAGCCAGGGGAGCCACCTGCGAACGCACAAGCGCCACGTCCATGGAGGAGGGAAGCAGTATATATGTGACAAGTGCGGAAAGCGCTACGCAGATCCACGCAATCTGAAGCTGCACAAGTGTGTGTATGCTTGAACTCTGAGAAGTCCTGGGCTGTCCTTTACTCTGGTGGCTCTCAAAACCAGTCCTCAAGGACCCCCAGAGGTTCCACATTTTGGGTTAGTTCTTATTTAGAGCACACTGGGAGAGTGCCAAAACTGGTGGTTCCTGAAAACTTGTTTGAGAACAACTGATATATGCAACGTGCCATGGTTTCTGAAACATAGAAACCCTAAACGTGCACAGCTAGGGAAGAAGTGCCAGAGTGTTTTGAGTGACTTTTGGTTTCCTAAAGAACCATATTTTAAAGCTTTAATAGGGACTTCACATGGATTCTATTCCAGTGTCATGGTTCTTCTTTACATTAAGCTGATTGGAAAGGTTCTTCACACTCGCATGTCTCAGTGGAAAAATTAGTTCTCAACCTGGTTCTTTGCATGATGGCGTAGAAGAACCACTTTCTGTTCTCTAAAAAACTGTCGAGGGAGGTTTCCTAGAACTGGTTTGAGAACCATGTTTGGAGAAGAGATTTTGTGAATGTGAACTCTTTAGAGGTTAAAAGAAGCTTCACATAATGTAAACGTGTAAGGATTTTCCTTGAGCTTTTACATTATTTGTGTTTTTAAAAACGGTTGGTTCTCAAACTGGTCCCTGGGGACCACTAGATAGTTTACATTTTTGCTGTATCCCTGTGTGTTGGGATTGGGGTATGAGCAATGTATGGGTGTCCCTGAGGACAGGTTTGAGAACCATTGCAGTAAAAATAACTTTCACGATTGGGTTCCTTACAGTATTGATTCTCAAAGCAGTCCTCAGAGATTCCTGACCAGTCCACATTTTTCGTCCATCCCCGCTCTCATCACATCGGGTTGGAACAAAAACATCGACTCGAGAGCCGGTTTCAGAACCACTGCCCTAGTGAACCATGTCTGGCAACACGTGGATTGTGAATGTGAACCAATTAGAGGTTCTGAACCGGTTAAAAGTCTCAATCCTTGGCATTATTTTGAACTTTAATTTCTGTTGTGCTCATTGCATCTCATTTACAAAAGTGGTTCTTCGGAGCAGAGGTTCTCAAACTGGATCTCAGGACCATGTTTTTGCTCTTGTGTCAGGAAGGAGAAACAAAGTGGACTGGCTGGGGTGTCTGAGGACCAGTTTGAGGGCCACTGGAGCCATTCTTTGAAAGGTTATTTAGGGAGCTAAAGGTGGTGGTTCTTTGGCAAGGCACAGGGAACGCTTTCTGGCACAAGTTTTTAAAAGTGTTGCGGCCTTGGATAGGATTTCACCATGGTGTCATGGTGTAGCGATCTGCTGTTCATTCTCGATGCAGAAAAGTATTTCTCACAGGTGTTAGTAATCCTTAGACTGTCAAAAACAAATGTGTATATGATCTTAATATATGATATTTTGATGGCATTTCTGATTCATATGACACTTTGGCAGAATTATCGAAAGAACTATTTTTTGCTGTAATATTAAAAGGCTGAAATTACACTTTGGTGTACCTTCCTGCCGTAAAAGAATTACAAAGGACTCACGGCTGCCTGTTCTTGAGGCCAAAGCAAAGTAAAAGCTGTTGTACTCTGCACACATGTTCTGTCTTTTGTAAAAGTATTTGGGAATGCCTCCCACCTCAGGCTGATTATAGGTATGTGACTTGAGTCACGCATTTGTTTTGTTTTTATTTGAATAAAAATAATTAACTGAAGGTTTGATTCTTCCTGATTGGTCAAATGTCCCGCTTGCTTACACACGGAGGCGTGGCCACGGAGGGTTGTGGGGGGGCTGGTTTAGCACTAAAATGCATTAAAAATTATATATTGCCATGAAAAAAGCAAAAACAATGCAGAGGATATTTGTGGGGGTTTCCGCGAACAATTATTAATTTAGTTGTAAGTAAAAATCCGCAAACGAGAAATTTTGTCATTCTGGCACATGAGAAAAATATCTCTGAAAATCTAGACACGAATGAAGTTCTTTCAGAATTTGCCAAGATACTGGTCCTGTAATGTCCAGGTTAAACACTGGAAACTGATCTCTTATAGCCTCCCTAATGACTACAATGAGCCACGTTTCTGTTCTTGCTCTCATATGTTGTATACATTTGACTTTGTTGATATTTACCTTTTAAATGTAGTTATATATTTGTTCACAAAAAATAAACGTTCCATTGCCTCTGTTAATTTTATTGAGCAATAGGTTGTGATTTCTGGCCAAATTTTTGCTTTTATAAGTTATATAAAACTGTTATTACTGCCCACCCACACATGCTGTTCTGGTCACACCTCTGCTTACACACCTCAATACGCTAATCATGGACTTGTGAAGGCCATAATTACATCAGGTGGTTTTAGAATCTATAGGAAGCAGGGTCGGCCTGGCCGGATCTGTGCATGCCCACCCTGATCATATTATGTAGTAAGCAAGAATGAAAAGGAATGAAGTCTTTATTCGTTTTGATCCTGAAAATGAAGGTAAACAATTAAACGGTAAACAAACAGTTATTCATATACTAGATTAATATACAGTGTCAATATGAGGACGGGTCGCTTACCCAATCGTACTCTTTACCCAATGCGAGAATCAAAATACTGTGTAAAATAATAACAACTACACTTGTCTCCTCAACCGCTTATAGGAAGAGTCGGCCCTGTGTTTTGAGGACTGCCAGTCCAATCGGACATCAGTAAAGGTGCACCGACTCACCAAACACGCTTTAGCATGGCATAACGCTTTAGTAGCTCTTTTAATAACCAGTGCGGAGCGCCACTAAGCTGCCACTAGAGGGTGTTCCATGCATCCTGAGATCCTGCGGGTGGCGAAGAGAGGGGTGGCAGAAAGAAAAGTAGTTTCTGCACATTTGCTTGTTTTTCCACTTTTTAATCATTAAATCCACTCTAAAAAGACAGATGTCAAAAGACTTAGTGCTTAAAGAAAAACAGCAGTGACATTGATGTCAGGACTAACCCTGAAAAATATATATATGGACAAAACTATTGGGACACACGTGTTTTTAAAGATTTGGGCTAGGTCCCTTAGCTCAATCTCAATGCTTCAGCATACCAAGACATTTTGGACAACGCCATACTTCCAACTTGGTGTAAAACAGTTTGGGGAAGATGAGTTCGGTGTGGAAGAGCTCGACTGGGCGGCACAGAGCCCTGATCTCAACCCCATCCAGCACCTTTGGGATGAACTGTAACAGAGATTGTGAGGCAAGTCTCATAAATGCTCTACAGAATGAATGGGCACAAATTCCCACCGATTTTGTGGAAAACCTTCCAAGAAAAGTGGAAGGTGTTATAGCTGCAAAGGGGGGACTAGCTCCATATTAAAGTCTATGTATTTGAATGCAGTGTTATTAAAGTCCCTGTTGGGGTAATTGTCAGGTGTCCCAATACTTCTGTCCATATTTGTTATTTATTTATTTATTTATTTATTTAACAAGGAAAATCCCACAACATACACCCTGCGAAGCTTCCACCACTGTGTTACTGCGATGTGTTGTGGTGTTGTCAGTAGGGGGCATTGTGGTTCGGTGTGTTGTGTTGCCAGTAGGGGGCACTGTGGTGATGTGGTGTATTGTGTTGTGTAGTTGTCTGTAGGGGGCGCTCTGGTATGTTGTGTTGTTGTCAGTAGGGGGCGCAGTGGTGTGTTGTGTTGTCAATAGGGGGCGCTGTGTTGTGTTGTGTTGTGTTGTCAGTAGGGGGCGCTCTGGTGTGTTGTGTATTTTCTGGATCAGCTGTGATTGGGTTTCAGTGGCAGATGCCGCTTCGCTCCTCGGTAAATTCTGTGTTTTTTTATTCAATTTGATTAATATCTCTGTGCTGTGAGCGATCAGTCCGTTTTTAGCGTGAGTGTCTCTGAGTTGTCCGGTGATTCTGCGTTTTGGCTGCTGCGTGTGAGTTGTTGGTGAAGGACTCTCCAGGTAGCGGGTGCTGCTGAACGCGTGGCCGGCTTCGAGCTCTCTGGGCGGCGTGAGGAAGAGACAGTCCGGCCCCCTTCTCCCCCTGCTCTGGAGCTAAAAGCAGCCTAGCAGCGTCATCTTCAGTGCAGATATCATTACAGTCATAAACGAGGTGTGCCTTATCTCATATGTCGACGTGGATCAGCTCGCCTATCGTTTTATTTTCGAAATTGTAATTTTTATCTTGATTTACAGGAGCCTCTTCCTCTGCTGCGCTTCACATTTCATAGATTTTGATGGACTGAGTGAAGGTAAGCACCTGAAACTTATACAAACACCTACCTTTTTATGCCTGCCCGAAACATTTGTGCTTAAAACTGACAGCTCAGACCACGCACTTCAGAAAATACTTGTTTAGTACTCAGAAGGCTGTGAAGTGTTGCCTTGAATGAGGACTGCAGTCTTGGGTTAAACCCCTCATTAAGACAGCCCATCCTCACGCAGTCTGCTTAGTCATTAAAGGGGCACTAAGGCCAAGGTGCAAAAATGTTCACCTTCACTTCATTTTGAGTATACATGCCTGCTATGATGAAACAGCGGTCTCTAAAGTGAGGTTTTCTTTTTCAAAAGACCGTAAAACTCCTTGATGATGATGCAACTTGAAGGTGGGAGGAGCTTTTGTGGATACACGTTTATTGTTGATTGGCAAAACTGGGTGCCATTAATTCTAGGAAGCTGAACATCATGTCTATATTTATTACATCAGTGCATTCTCAGTAGTCGGGTGATGTGTGTGAACCGTGCATACTGGGAATCGTAGTGACACAGAAAGGACAAATAAAATTTAATTCTAGTTCTCAGGTGTGATGCTCCCTGGAAAGGGGAAAAAGGGATTTCATGCTCTTTATCTGCCTGCATGATTTTGATGGCACATCTGTGTTCAGAGATGGATGTGGGGGCTGGAGCGGTGCTCTGAAGGTCAGAAAGTGTCCGAGCGTGACGCGTCTGAGGGCCTGTGGAGATCTGCTGTGGGTTTGTCTGTCGAATCCTGTTCACCCTGCCGTTACAGAGGCCTGTCTTATTCTTGCTGGTGTGATCCGGCATGTCCATGATGGGCCGCTGATCTCTGCACTCTCTCCCGTGTGTCTTTAACAGCACTGAGGGGATTAATGTGCTTTCTCCATGCCTGCTAACAAGATTAGTGAGTAGCTCCTTACGCTGCCAGGAAGGAAACAGCTGAGCTTGGCCAGCTATGCATTTACTCCAGGAAAATGACAGGGGCCTTGTCATGATAAATCGCGTCATGATACGCCTTTTTACAGTTTTATTGGACCATGATGTTGATGTGTAAGGAGCCATAAATAGATATGTTTTTCTATAAGGTTTTCTCGCCATAAAGGTTTTGCTGGAATGAGCCCCCGGGGGAAATAGCCTAATAAAACCAATTCTAAACATTATGTTTAACTGGGCAGACTTGAATGGCTGTGAGGTTTTATAAGGCCAGGGACCGGTGGCCATAGTACAGAACACAGAATGGCTGCATAAGTCATTTTAAAAAAGATTAAAATCTGTTATACACTTTGTTTTTCAGATGGCTGCTGAATTTCAACATCCTTGTCAAAATACCTGTAAAGCTTTCTAAATGGGTGCTAAATCATTTCATTATGTGCCATATCTTATGTGCAGTAGTCCTACCATGTGAATATCACTATTTATGTCAATATTACTGAAATACCACTGAACATACTCCTAACTACTATTTGTGTTATTAGTAATTCATTTAACAGTAAGTTACTTATTTATAGTATTTATACCCAGCTTTGTGTAAATGGTGTAGTATGTTTCATATTGAGTATTTTTTCTACAGATTCACATTTTGGATTTATTCATATTTTATGTTATTCTTGTCTCTGTGTGTCTGTCATAACATAAGCAATTTCCTCCGGAATAAAACAAATCCTAATTCTGACTTTGTAAAGGACAGTTCAACAAAAAAAAATCACATTTACAAAATTGTCCACTGACCCCTGATGTAGTCAATCAGGCATATTTAGAATATTTTTTTGTCCTCTTTAGTTTAGCGCCAGAGCTATGATGCTAACATTGCTAGCAAACGCTACATAGTCGCCAAAAGTGCCTCCATATAAAAAACCCACCACATCTTCCCTCGAGCCGTGCAAACTGCTTCCAGCTCTTCATTAAAATGGAGTAGATTCTTGCATGTGGTTTATTACACAGTAATGATGAGCTGGATGTATTTTTGGAAGGTTTTGCTGAGGCATTTTTGGGTGACTAATGCTTGACAAAATTAACATAATTGCAGATCTTGAGTTCAAGCCTTTACAAAAGTAACTTCAAAACCAAAACAAACCAGATGTTTCACTTGCATATTGTTTTGAGCTTTAAATGTCTGTAATTAACCTTAACACAGACTTCACATGTAAATTTAGTGCAACACCCCACTAGCTTGGTGCTAGGATACCACTTCGGAATAAATTAGCATTGTAATAGCACATAACACTTTCATGTCATTTTTATACACTGCACACATCTTTCAGTGCCTAATAAAGTTCATGACTTTTTGGACAAACATCTTACTGAAGCTAAAGTTTCTCTCACTCAGGTTCAGATTTCTGTTGTTGGATCAAGTAGCAACTTTGGCACAACTTCAAGCAGTCAAACCGTAATGGTTATCCCTGTTTATTTATTTGCTCTCAAGCAATGTACTAACACCCCAATAGCTTGGGCCTAGCATAGTTCTATAGCAGAAATCAATGTTATCACAGCAGTGGTTTAAATAATAGGTGAATAGGTTTTTACTTTAAATAGTTCAACATGATATTACACTGGGATTTTTTTCTTTTTCTCACACTAGCTCTGTGCTAACACCTTGCAAGCTAACAAACTGTTATAGCACATGTACATCGCTACAGAATTACACATTTCATGATGTAATTGTATCTGGCTGTCAATGTAAAACAAATTGAAAAATGAATGAGTTGAAGAAATTTTGTTTAGAAACCTTTGGTTAAACATAGCCTTTCTCTCGAGCGGGTTCAGGTTTCTCTTGACAAGGTCAAGTACCAACTTCGGCATACGTTCAAGCGTTCAGAAAACACAGGTTTTCAACATTTTACTTATTCCCACTCTAATGTGGCGTTAACATTAGTTTAGTACTGTAGCTGAAATGAGCACTTCTGTCATGAAGTTTCTCTCATGCAGATTCAGCTTTCTGTTGACACACACTGGCACACAAACGTTTAAGCATTCTCAGTCAATAAAGATAAATTACATGTGATTTATTCCCACATTTCAGTCATGTTTAGCATTTTGTGTATTGTTTGTTTACTCTTCACCAGTCATTCTGTCCATGAACCCCTTCAAACATCACAAGGCGCTACTGTTGCTAGCTTTTTTTTTTCTATGGAAAGTAGCAAAAATTGCTTATTGGTATTGCTGCGGACAAGGACAGGATACTGGTCGGTTGGAGGGAGATTTTCATGTCGAAAAAGGGTGAACAGAGACGTTTGCAGCTCTGTCTGAACCAGCACACTTTCATGCTTTACCTGCTACACTACTGAGTGCACTGCTGATGGTGTATTTTTTCTACAAGCTGTTTACTGTGGTGGTTTGCAGTTTGGGTTGTGGCCAGTTTGTTCACGTGCCTCTTTCTGTGCAAGGTGGACACAGAGCGGATAGAGATGGGTATCTCTCAAAGGGCAGTTTTTTACAACTTGCTTTGGTGGAAAGTAGCTGAGGTTTGTTCAGAAAGTTGCTCTAAGGCGCTTTTAAATGCATCTTGGGTGAATAAATCACAAGTGGACAGCTGTTTACACCTGTTGTCCATCATGTGTCTCCCAGCCATCCAGCTGACCAAATTTCATCGCTGTGTCTCGTCATGACTTTATATGGGAGGACTTTCACGCAGCACCTAGTCCAAATCATCAACTTGAACTGTTCTCCATCCAGTCCTTTCCGGACTTGCTTTAGCCTAGTCTTGTAGACCAACTTGGCAAGTAGTTTGATCAGGGCCTGTCTGTTGCCTAACGTAGGTGAAAAGTTGACAACAGTGCGGGGCGCAGGAATGATGCCAACCCATGGCAATTGCTTGGCAACAAGTAACTAATGGGATGTCAAACCTTTGTAACATCATTATACTGCTTCAGTTCATTTGTACCGGTGTTTTTTTCTCAAGTGACTTTGGCAAACACTGTGGTATTTTTTTTTACTGTTCTGAAACATGAAATATCACACATTTTAATAACTGTTATGTACTATTTTTGCTGTGTCATACATCGTTAAATCGATTTTAAAAATGTCGCTTCTTGTGTCTCTGCACTGGCGTCCTCTCTGTGACTTTCAGTGGTGTCTCATATCCTTAGATAATTCATGTTCTGGGCTCTCTGGGTGTGCTGTGGCACGTGTGTGTGTGTGTGTGTGTGTGTGTGTGTGTGTGTGGTGCGGCCTGGGCATGCTGGGGTGAGTCTGAGCATGATGACAAAGCTCCTGCCGATCCCCCAGCTGTGCTCCTGTTGTTGGTTCATGCAGAAGTGAAGCTGCAGTGCCTCCACAGCCAATTCCTTGAACGTGTTATTGAGCCCAGGCTCTCCAGGTTGGTGATATTTGTTCCTTTTCCTGATTAAACAGAGGTCGGATTATCCTGTGCCCGGCTTGGTGGGGATCATGTGACGCCCTGCACTTGAAAGCATGGAGGTGCGTGGCCTGTGTTCAGGCCAAAGTCTGCCTGAGTTGCACACGCTTTGCAGGTGTGATAAGAGAGGAATGCCCACCCCGAAGTTCTTGTCAGAGATCAGGCTGGTGTCTGTTTCCGGTACCTGAAAAGTCTTTTCCCCCCTCCCTCCTGGCTGTTTACCTTGAGTGTTATTCCAGCTGTGGGGCTGTGAGGCCTCTTTGAAGGCTTGGTTGTTGTGATGTGTTTGTTTAGGGCTGCTCCTCTTTAAGTTGGCAGTTTGTGGCGGCCGAACAGGCCACGTGCAGCTCTGTCTCTGGGGCTGTAAAGGGTAGTGAAGGGTGTGGCCCTGACACTGAATGAGCCTCAACTTGTTGCCCATATTGCTCACCAGCATTACTGATAAAGTTGTGATTTGATTTTAAAGATAGAATTTCGAATACCTTAGTATTATTATGACTTTATCATGGATGAGGTCGTTCTTATGCCTCTTTTTTGTGATATTATCACTGTAACTCAGCCTCAAGTCGCTTATTGCTCTTATTAAACAGTGATGATGTAAACAGAAACACAAATAATGGATTAATTATTAGCTCAGTTATTAAGTTAGTGCTTTTGGAATATTTCGCTCTTTCTGTCTTATGTTCACAACTAATTTTATTTGCATTAAAATCCTTAAAATAAACACACGACACAATGCTATCTCCAACACTCTCCAGATTCACTTTGCTTCTTGCACGTCCCCACATGTGATTAGGGTTCCCATATATATCAGTGTGTATGTGTAACCATATGTATTTTAATTCCGAACACTAAAATGTAAATGTTTTCTCATTAATCTACTTTATTATTACTGTAGTTTAACAGTGAATCATGTCATACCTTTGTACAATGTCTGTGATTAAGCAGTGATTATTGATGAAGCAGACGGTTATCCTGTTAACTAGCGAACCTGTATTGGCAGATTTGTAGAAAGTGATAAACTGACTGATCGCCGATAAAATCTCTGTGCGTCCTTAGTCAGTACCATAAAAAAACTGAATCTGATCCCTAGCCGTACTGGGCAGGCAGCAGAGTTGCACTTCCTTGTACGTCCTTTAGCCAATCAGCACTGATGTGTATCCCAGAGCAGGTGCATTTTTTTTTGTCCTCCCCTTTTTTGCATAAGCTTCTATTTAGTCCTTCCTGTTTAATTCCCTTTTCTATCCTCTGACTGTTTTATTTTCTTTTGTGGTATGATGTATGATGCATTATGTAAATCATGAGGAAGCGCCTCAGACACAGCTGGGCTCAGTTTTGGATGTCTGAAAAGTTATTTGGATAGATCCAGCCAGAATAATAGATGCGATTTTGAAACAGCTTGTTTAATATTTATATTCTGGCAGCTCTGTGAAACCCCCACCCCCTCTACCTTTAAAGTACGGGTGTATGTACACTTTCCTCGGATTGCAAAACACAAAATGTTGACCACCAGGTTCAATATGACGCAAAAAGACCAAGCAGCACCATCGATGAGGAGGATCTAGTTCACTAGCATGTGACTGCACACTTGGATTCAGTGAAGTAGGACGCTGCAGAAGGACATCCCCGAGCCCAAGACCCACCAAACTGGGCCACAAAATGGGCCAGTCTGATTATTGAGCCTGCTCCCAAGTGGCCGTCTCCCTCTGCAGCCTCCGTGGCACAATGTGATCGTTGTACAGGAGCTGAGCACCGTTCCTCCATTCCCCCTCACTGCACATGCACAAAGACCTTCATTCTTGTCACAGGACCACCACGCTCCTGCCTCGGGCCCTGTCACACGTGCAGAGTGACTGTGAGTGACCACCAATAACAGTGTTTAAATTAGGGGCTGACCCAAATAATTCAAATATTTTAGTTTATTATGTTGGTATTTGTTTACATTATGTTGCTGATCTTTAACCCTTTAGACCCCAATGGAATACCGGAACATTGTGCCAGATTTTTTTTTGTGTTAAGGTTATTTATCAGTATTTTAGATGAAAAAATAAATAAATAAAAACAAACTAAGTATATTAAAAAGGCAAAAAATTGATTTTATTGATTCAGCTCTATTTCAGCTTCGCTTTTGCATGGATACATGTTTGACTGAAGAGGTCGAGCTCAGTCACTTGTTCAGACGCTGCAAAGCCAAGAGATGGATGAACAGAAACAGCAGCACAGCTGGGTGCAAAAACTGTATGAATTTGTTATGAAAAACAAAACAAATTGGAAGGGGCTTTTTTGACTCCACCTTAAATTGCATCTTATTTTCTGTTGTGCCTTAACTGGTGCAACTTTACATTCTGTCTGCCGCACCATTTGAAAAATTACAGCAAAATGAAGGAAACCTACCTAACCTGGCCCTCCATTCGGTAAAGTAGCTAAACTGTCTCTGATAATATGTAAGTGAAGTGTCCATTTGTCACATGTGAACACAGCATGGCATAGCGTGAAATTGTTCTTTATAAACCCATTCATCAAGTGAAGCAGTGGGCTGGCACCCAGGTAGCAGTGTGTCAGGACTTTAACTTGCTCAGGAGTACCTCAGTGGTAGCAACAGTTGTCCTGGGATTTAAACCCACAACTTTCCAATCACAGGGGCAACTTCCTAACCACCAGGCCATGAGCTGCCACATATATATGCATAAACAAGGAATTTCTTTATAATTGCCGTTTTCTAAGTGGGCAGGGAAAGGCGCTGAGGTGGTTTGGCATCTAGTCAGAATGTCAGCCCTCCAGGGAGCCTGCTGTTGGCCAACTGGGAGGAGATGATGGTGAAGACCTGGGACACTCCGAGAAGACTGTATGTCTTGGCTGGTCTGGGAATGCCTTGGGATCCCCAGGAGCCTGTGGACGAGGCCAGGGAAAAGAGCGCCTTGCCTGCCCTCCTCAGCAAGCTACAACCGTGACCTGGCCCAGGACAAGCAGCAGAAAATGCAAATTAATATTCGGAAACACCAACAAGCATTTGAAGCCCAAGAAATGCTATTCAGGCCAGTGTGAGTGCATCTGACAAACATGCATCTGTTTTAACTGACCATGCAGCTGGCCCACCCGATTTGGCCAGTCTGTTGATTTAAAAGGTAAAAAAAAAATACAACCCAGTAACTATCAAATCAGCTTTTCCATGACAGTTGAATTACATTTAATCAAAATGTGAAAATAGAAACAGAACTAGTCAGCCAAAATTGTTCTTTCGGTAAGTTTGCCTTGAGTATAATGTTTTATTTCTGGAAATAATTGTCACTGCAGGATGTTTGTTATTTTTAAAATGGTATATGTAGTTTTAGAGTAAAAAAAAATGGGCCTGGCACAGTACCACCAAGCTCCACTGTGGGACCGAAAGAGGGTCTTCTCGCAGCTGTTTTCTAGTGATCTGTTCATTCCCTTTGGCTTTCGCATCCTCTGAGGACTTTTTTTGAGTTGAGTTTTAGTGTTTGTGACATATGAGCATTTTTCCCCCCTGTTATGCCATATCTCATGACTCATCTTAGTGGTTTAGGACATGGCATTTTCCTGAGCAGTGAGGCGAAGGTGATGGCTGAAAGTCAAGACCCCCCACCCACCCACCAGCAGGAAGTCACACTCTGCTCACTGTCTCAACGTACGTTATGGCTCATGTAATATGGCAGATTCATTTTCAGATGCTTGCTGCTCTGGGCCCGGCTGGGGGACAGCGCTATATTAGGATCGTCCCACACACACACCTGAGTGTCCAGCGCAGCCGGATCGTTTACGGGTTCCGGTGAAGGTGACCTGAGCTAGCACCATCCATTAGCGCTGAAAACGTGGCCTCCTCTGACCAGATCTGCAAGCAAGGGTCTCCCTTTGACGAGCGTAATCTGTTTAGTCTTCATTTTCGAAAAAAGTCACTAATGCTAACTGAGTGACACTGCAGTGACCGTGTGGTCTTGACCATCTGTTTGGACAGATGGTTAGTGCAGCTCGGGTTCCTTGGAAAAGATCTCACTTTACTCTTTCACTTTTTTAGGGTCCAAGCTATTCAGTCTCTCTTCTCACAGCTCGGGTGGATGAAAAAAAAATTAACTTCAACAAATGTTGATCCTAAGTGTTGATTTTATAGATATAGATAAATTACTAATGCTTTTTAGAGAAGCAAATAGAGCCTTCACGGTTAGTTTGGTGTACCTTACAGCATCAGGCCAGAAGACATGAGATCATTCATTGTCTCCCACCAGACTATCCGTGATAATTAGGTTTGGGCAGGGTACCACAAGAGTATACATGAGGAATGGAATTATACTGCAGTATGATGTTCCAGGGTAGTCGTGATTGCTCAGTGAACATAAAATCTTGATGCATCAGTAGTTTGTTGTTTATGTGGTGATCATTTATATTTTGAATTCTTCAGCTGTCTTTACAGCAAGAAATAGAGCCTGATGGACACACCCATTTATGTGTTTTTATATTCATTCTGGGATTTTTGCAAAGCATGAGTGGTTCTTATTTAATTATGTCAATAGGGCAAATCAAGGATTTCTTGTTTAAAAATGTATTTGGCCACTTAGAAACAAATGGATAAATACATATCAAAATCTTTTTAAAATCTGTATATTAACGTTTTAACATCCCTGGTCAAATGAAGCTATGTTGATTTATTTATTTTTTTGTCTGCACATATTTTAATGCTTTATTCATGACACCATAAGACATTACAAGTATGCATACTAATAGAGCAAACAATGCTTTTCTTCTTTTATACCCATATGGAAAAAGAATGGTAATAGGATTTATGTTTATAACAATGCATACTTTTAACAATACAAAAATTACTTGACCTATTTAAAAATAAAGCTTTTATCCTTTTTATCCTTTATCGTTCTTTCATATATAATCACATTACGTAAATAACCTTAGTGACGTATGAGACAGAACTATCCAGTGACCCACAGCGGTCCTGTGGTCAAGACCTGATCAGTATTAAAGTGTTAGAGGATGGTAGAACTGAAAAATTCCATCATATAGCTTATATTTGATTTATATCATATAGCAGACTGCCAGACACAAACATATTAAACCACCTAAAGACTGCAAGCCGAGCACAAGGAAGCAGCACGTGTTCCAGCAGCTCTTTCCATCATCCGCTTTTATGGCTGAGTGACTCTCTCCACGTTTTCACCATCAGTTACAAACATTCCTTTGAAGGTGCACAGATGTAAGTTTTTTCTGAATGACCTGAGAGGATGGAGTGAATTCAGTGCCAGGTTGTAGCCCGGTTGATGAGTGGTTAGTGGTATTCCTGTTTTAATTTCGTAAAAGCCTGCTAAAGACCAGTGAAAGCTCGTTGATGGAATGCAGTCTCAGCGGTTCACAGCTGAGTTGGCTGTAAAATTAGCTTTGGAAGGCAGGTAGTCTTCGCAGAGTGACGTTATATTGAGTCTTAATGATGCTTTTGTCAGTAAAAGTAGTAATTGCATGGCACTTTTCCCCCAGCCAGCGTGGAACACTTGCAAATCTGTGGCCCTTTATTTTGTTGGGGAGTAGTGCAGACCACTGATTCACTTAGTATATTCATCACAAAATTGCAGAGTCAACCGGCAATGCTATCTAGAACCATTGAGTACAACTGCTTTGTTAAAGACAAAGTTGGACTTGAAGCTCCTCTTGTGTGAAAACTCATGTCCCCACCACTGCACCTTTAGAGCACTAGGGTTGGCCTGAATAGTGTTTTATGGGCTTCGGATATTTGTTGGTATTTGTGAATACTCAAATGCTCATTCTCAAAAATGATACTTGTGTTTTGTGATTAACCATTTTTTAAGATGTTTTCATTACTGCAGTTCAAAATATGTTCCATAGGGGGCAATGTGTTAATAGTCAGCTGCTCATGCACCATATGTTGCTTTAGAGGTTGTGATTGTAGTCATGCAGACAATGTAAAAAAATTAGAATTGTCCTTTTTTTATCATCAGGGTTTTACCTTTAGTTATTTTATGGAGCCATTGTGTGGAAGGTTTTCTGCCTGTTCTGGATATGTCACTGACTCTAGAGCCATAACGTGACCAGGTTTCATTCAGTTGTTGGTTCATCTCTGATTGTAGAACCGTAGTTTCAGCAGATTTCAGTCAGTTCTAGATACATCTCTGACTGTAGACCTGTAGTTTAAGCAAATTTCAGTTAGTTCTAGATATGTATGTGACTCTAAAGCTGTAGTGTAAGTTGGTATTATTCAGTTGTAGATATGTCGCTGACTGTGGAGCTGTAGTGTGACCAGGTTTAATTCAGTTCTAGATATGTCACTGACTTGACCCATAGCACGACCAGATTTAATTTAGTTCTTGATGTGTCACTGACTATAAAGGCATAGTGTAAGCAGGTTTCAGTCAGGTCAAGATAAGTTACTCACTCTAGAACCATAGTGTAAACATATTTAATTCCGTTTTAGATGCATTACCTTATTGTAAGCAAGTTTCTTTCCTTTGTAATTTGTGTGATTTACCTATTTTTGTTAAGAAGACTTTTATTAATAAATCCATTAATGGATTCAATGTATCCCAGGGGTGGAGAAGAGATGCTTCCCTACTTGTGGGTGAATGTGTCACTTCTGCGTAATTCTGCTTCTGACACTTGGTAAGACAGTGAGTCATCAGTTCCATGTGTCTTCTCGGTGTCTCAGCTTCATAAGGTGGACTGTCGTGACCTGTCATGGTTTTCATTTACTTGGCTGGATTTTGTGTCATTGTGTAATTATAGGTGTGACTCTGTCTGCACTCCTAAGGCAAACACCAGACTAGGGATGAGACAGTATGGAAATTTGTCATCATGGTGTAAAATTGGGACGAATTTCTGCTGAAAGTGTACCGAAAATTTTTAAAGGGCCCATAAGATTCCCCACTATATA
>JBBPCX010000114.1:31027969-31055384 GCA_037974365.1 Hydrocynus forskahlii | reverse complement strand
CTCCAGACTTAAACCCCATCTAGCTGCTTTAGGATGAACTGGACAGAAGAGTGAAAGCAAAGCAACCTATAAGTGCCTCACACTTATGGGAACTTCTGCAATAGTTGGGAACAGAAAAGTTGGGGTGTTCTAAAACTTTTGAGAGAGAGAGAGAGAGAGCGAGAGAGCGAGAGAGAGCGGTGTGTATATATATATATATACACACGCCCACATATAGTGAAAATATGAAAGGTCAACCTGTATCCGTGTTGTACACTTTACACTGAGTTACTGTCTCCCATAGTGCTAGAATGTAAAATACAGATGATACCCCATATAGACTGTACTGTAATTCATGCATGCACATTTTCTTTGGTATGCGCTGTTGTTTTCTTTGGTATAAGTTTCCACTTGTACAACTTTTGACTGAACTAAAACAGTGCTCTAATCAAATGCTTACATTTTTCGTATTACAAAATTGCAGATTGCTTGTATTGGAAAAATATTAATCTTGCTCATATATTTAAAATATTTAGCTAAAACTATAATGTTAGGCTGAGCCCTGTTTTCCCTAAGTGAAGAAAGTTCAGTGATGGTTCTGACCCCGCTTTAACTCTGGGCTGACTTATCAGATTCTTGCTGAGGGGTATCTGTAGTTCCGTACATCTGCCACCTCCAGGATGTGGTCACAGGAGGAGTGCTCATTTATCAGAAGAATTGGAGACTTTGTTTTCTTAGATTAAAGAAGATATTCCTTGATCATATGTTCGACCATTAGCCGATCTGGTGGTTTGGTGCACTGCAGGGCGAGTCTTTTCTTCTAAACAGGGTTCTTTGAGTGTTCCTCTGTTCCTGAAGTCACTGTCTCAAGGGCTGTGGCCGTGCAGTCTCCTGAAAGCCTTCAGCTCAGTGTTTTGTCTGATGGCATGCTTGGAACATTATGGCTTGAGATCATTTCCCTTGGACCTTCTCCAAGTTACAGGTCTCATGACGTTAGATTTGCGTATTCGCACCTCTATAGGTGGGGTTTTAAGGACAGTCCTGTACATTTTTGGGGTGTAAGTTGCAGAGGTAGATGTGGTTGGTGCTCTGTGGATATATTTACTGTGGTGATAAATGGGATTGATTGCTCTGAAGAATGATGTGTTTGTGTTAGATTTTGAGCCACACTCAGTTCTTGTCCCACCCCTAAATGACTATAGAAACAGGTCATTCGTCACAGGGCAGAGATATGCTTGTGTTGATCTAACAATGTGGCTGATGTGTCTAACTCTCCATCTGCTTCTCTTTGTCAGGTTTACCTCTGTGCTCTGACCCATGGTGGGGGAGGTAGCCGATGGAAGACACGTCCTTCAAGCAGCCAACCATGGTCTCCAGACTGCCCAAGTTTGGCTCTCGTGCCCCGGCTGCAACCAGCCCCATCCCCAACGGCTCTGTCTTGCCTGTTTCTACTGTAGGGTGTAAAGGGTTACCTGTTGGAAAGCAAAACGGGATCATTCGGCTTCCTCCTTCTCTTTCTGTGAAGTGGAAGAAGGGGAGGGAGGATGGTGGAGAGAAGGGTCCAGATGCTGGAGATGAGGCTCAAGTGGGTTTCCACTCCCAGCAGCAGCCACGCTCCGCAGTAATGGTTAAAGAGATGGCAAAACCCTCCGCTGCCCAGGTGGGTAAGGCTCGACGTTCCATCCCCCCTGCAGCCAGCACCAGTCCAAGGACTCTCCCTCAGTCCGCTAGGGCTAATCCACGTATTGCTGCCCCCAAACACCCGACTCCCAATCAGCCCCTGCATAATCGTAGGACTGGCGTGAATGGCATCACCTCAGGCATTCCAAAACCTGGCTTGGGCTCCTCTTCATCTCCCCTGTCGCAGTCCAGTGACAGTCTCAAGTCCCTCTCTGTAGAGAATGTGGTTCGCTCCCATAGCTTTAGCTATTTGAAGAGCCCTTCCACTCCTGCCTGTCCACCCTTAACCCGCTCTTTTTCCTTTAACAGGGCAGCGGAGATAGCGAAGGAGTTGCCTAGGCCACTGGCACAATCCCCGCTAGCCAGGTCTCCTGTGACTCAGCCTTCGCTGGTGTTAGCTAGTGAGAGAGGAGGTAGTTTCAGTGTAGCAAAGCCTTCAGGTAAAACAAGTACCAGCTGCTCCTTACCTCCCACAGCCCTAAAGAAATCCCTTCTGCCCAATTGCTCTGGCAGCAAGCCGTCAGCCATTAGCTACAAGCTAATGCGTCCGTCTCTCATAAAGCAGCCCCGTGCAGCACAGTCAGGCAAGGTCCAGGTGAAAGTGGAGTTGACGGAGGGGGGTGGCGACAATCAAGAAACAGCTCCACCCACATCAGAACTGTCCAACACGGAAAGCACTGGAACCACTCCAGATGAATCCAAGGAAGCTGATGGCATCCCGGGCTTGTCTCTGGAGGTCCCGGAGGACATGTCTCTTTCCTCCACATCATCTTTGGAACGCAATGATGTGAGTGAAGAGTACATGGATGACTTTGATGACCTTGGCAATGGAGGTGGGATCCTGCTGCTGCCCTCTCATGAGGGAGGGAGTGGCCTGTCTGGCCTCTGTGAGAATGACACTGCTCTTGTCAGTCAGGAGGGGTCCTCAGTATCCAGTTTGCACAGCTTCCTGTCTGAGACAGTGGACTGGGCTGAAATGGGCCTTACAGGTATGTCTGATTATACCAAATTTTTGCAACTTGCCCTCCTCCAACCAGCGTAACTTACAGTGTAATGTAATGTCTTGTGTAGGTTGCCAGGAACGGATAGATGTCTCGTCTCACTGTGTGACTCGGACCGGGTCTGTGGGGGGGGATCAGCCACATGGCTCCTCACTGGACCTCTCCCCCTCAGACAGCTCTGGTGGGACCTACATGTGGGACGAAGAGGTTCTGGAGCCACTTAGAGGAGGGCAACATGGCTGTGGGAGTTATGACTCTGACCTTAACAGCATGGTGAGCTGGGTTCCACAGTCACATTGAGTCATATGTAACTAGTTACAATCGTATGCCAAGGTCTGATGATTTACTAAGATAAAAATAAGCATACACCCTTTACAGAACACTCTTCTACAGATCTTAATACACCGTTTGAAAAAGGGAATTGTTTAGATCACTGCACTTGTGCACCAGAAACCGAGCCTTCGGATAAGCTAGTGAGCTGACGATAACAGTAGAGGTAGGCTCTGTTGAGAGGCTGATGATGACTTGTTGCTTTCTGAGCAGAGTTCTTTTCCTCGTCGGCGGTTGATGTGCCAGCACAGGTGACTTTAAGATTATCTTCTGCCTTTGGTTCTAACTAACTTCAGCAAAAGCGTATAACATAGTTGCAGCTGAGCTACTTCAGAGTTCTCAGTTACATCCTTAAAAATGCCCCTGACCCATTTTGTGGTTGCAAAGTATAATATAAATCACTTAAGTAGACTTAAACACAAGCAAAACTTTTGTCACTTTACACCCTTTTTTCACCACTTATTCTTTCCACATTCTGACCAGCGGTATTAACTGAATACTGCAAGAACTTTATTAGTGTTTCTCAGCACTCAGTGTAGGCTGCTTTTCAGTCACATGTCAGTGTCCTATGGGGCAATAGGGTGTCAAGAGTGAAATTTAGAGAGTCACAGTGGTGGTGAATGGAGCCAGATGTCTGCCTTGAAAAGCTCCCTCATAGAAAGTTATTCCATGACATGGCTATGGATGCCTTGTCTGATGCCTAAGACATTGTTTTGCCAGAGTTTTGAGAAGCTTCTGCTCCTAAAACTAGGAACGATTCATGGAGGAAGAGTACATCAGAATCAGAATCATGTTTATTGGCCAAGTATGTGAGTGAACACATGCAAGGAATTTGGTTCCGGTCGATGGTGTCTCTCGAGCACAACAGTATAAAACACAATATATAAACGACGCAATGAACAATACACTGAGCAATATTATATTGTATTGTTGATTTATACACTTTGTGTATGTGCGTGTGTGTACGTGTATGCATATATATGTATATGTGTGTGTACACATGTATAAATACACATACATATCTTCATACATATATTTAGATTAATAGTATAAACATATGTTCAAATAATACATATATACAATTGTTAACACTTATCTTTATATTTATAAAGCTAAATCCATATTACGTATTCATATTGTAGATTGTATATTATTGTTTATGAACAATATACTGAGCAATATAATAAACAATGTGTATATATACATGTGTATATACACACACATATACATATATATGCATACACGTACACACGCACATACACAAAGTGTATAAATCAACAATATAATAAACAATCTAAATCTTATATACAGAAAATACAGGATTACAGAAATTAATACCACAGAGTGTACATAATGTGCAGTTGCAGACTTGTAGTGTGAAGCAGTGACACTTCAACTGTTTAGGAGGATGATGGCGAGAGGAAAGAAACTGTTCCTGTGTCGGATGGGCCTGGTCTGCAGGCTTTTATACCGTCTGCCAGAGGGCAGCACGTCAAAAAGTCTGTGTCCAGGGTATGAGGGGTCTGTAATGATTTTCTGCCAATGATCTTTTCTGCTGCCTGTACAGTCTGCTGCAGTCTGTTCCTGTCCTGTTTAGTGGCTGCTCCATACCAGACTGTGATGGAGGCACAATGACTGCAGTGTAGAATTGGATCAGCAGCTCCTGTGGAAGACTGAACTTCCCCAGTTGTCTCAGGAAGTACATCCTCTGCTGGGTCTTTTTGAGGATGGAGGAGATGTTGGTCTCCCACTTCAGGTCCTGACGGTACCCAGGAACTTGAAGGTCTCCACAGTAGACGCCAGGCTGTCTGATATGGTGAGAGGGAGCAGTGTTGAGGGATGATTCAGATTTGCCACTATTTTATCATCGCCAACATTCCATATAAACCCTCAGAAGACAGGTGTAGCTTTACTGGGGGCCAAAAGTAAACAAAACAGCTAAATTTGTGTTAGGGACGTCTGGCTCCATTCTCTACCACTGTAAAGAATTCGGTACGTTTCTCTACAGTTAACTGTTTCACACCAGCCTCATTCTGTTGGACTTCATTTACATTCCATTTGATGTTTGATGAGCCACCACTTAGCCTCAGTCCAAACACACAGTCCTGTAGGGCAACATTTTCTGCTGAGCCACAGAGCCTCTGCTGCTGGAACTGTGCCATTGATCGTGCCCTTTGAGGAGACGCCCTTCTATTAGTGCCCTGATTGGCTGCTCACTGTGGTGATTCCCTGTCCTTACCACAGCAGCCAATCAGAAAGCTTGCTGCGTGCCCAGTCAAGAAGCAGAGCTGTGGGATTAAATGAGGGAATGACGGTGCAGTTATTGCTCTGTGAGACCTTACAGTGTAGGTTTATCTCCTGTGGTAGATGAAAACAAAGCTCTGTCACTTTTTATTTACATCTGGTTGTCCGACTTGGTTTTATATCTGGTTGTTGGTCTTATATGTAAATTGGTTGGTCGGGGCTTGTTTACATAAAGCTTATTGGGAGTAGGACAACTGGTCTAGGATGACTTCTCTGATGGGAGCAGATGTTAGATCAGCACTTCTGAGGAGGTTCCTGAATAAGGGCCCTGGTGCATAGTGCTGTATCTCCTGAATATCTTGTCATGATTGAAAACAGCTCACTTATGGGTGATCCTGTAGCGTTGAGAGTAGCAGAATCCCATGAATTAGGCCGTGTCCTTTAGCGATTAACCCATTTGGATTGCTTAAATTGCATTAGTGGAAAATGTTTTTGATGGGCTGGCCTGTTTAATGGTTATTGTTCTCACTGTTTTTACTTTGCTTCATATTCTGTCTGTTCATGGGTGGTGGATTTTAAAGGGAGAGTGATTTCCATGCTGGAATGTTCCTTCAGTTATTTTCTTTGAGGAATAAAAAAGAAAATATCTAAAGGAACAGCTGGAGTGAGCGGTGTGAGGGAGCCATCTCGTGGATGTTTAATGCAATGGCATGATGGGCCCCAGAAAAATGCCATGTCATGCACTCCATCTACAGTGTTTCGGGAACAGTGACCAGTGATGTGTTAATATTGCACGTACTGGAAAATGGGTGAAATGACCCTGAGAACAATGCCCATTTTCAGAACCGTTAAACCCTACTACTATAGCATGTATAGGACAATGGACAGACCTACACACAGTTAGGAGAAATAAACTGAAACAGCAATTAACTTTAAAAAAAAACCCAAAAAAACAACGAGATGCCCTCCTACCTTATTATAATCAAATGTATGTCTCACACATTATAAAGCTATAAAAAGTATTTTTAAAGAATTCAAACAACAGATTACTATATTTATGCAAAGACAAACAAACAAATCTCTCTTGTGACAAAGTAATTGCCCCTAGTTATTCAAGCAGTAAATTTAGCACATTGAATTAACTATGAGATTCAGCTGACTGAACACAGCCATGCTTGAAAGTTGCTAGCTATCTGGAATAAAAACTTTACTCATACTTAATTTCACCATCAGAGTAATGTTAGCCTGTGAACAAAAAAAAGTCTAGAACTGAAGGCTTTTGACATTTTGTTCAGTCTAGAAAGGGTTTCAGAACCTTTTTTAAGATTCTAAGACATCACAGAACCAAAATGAGAGCCTTTACAAACTGAGAATCCTAGGAATATTAGTGAATTTTCCCAGGGGTGGGAAATTATCCTCAGGGACATCAGAAGTTCTGGAACATCTAACAAACTGCAGGTCTCTCTAGCCTCAGTTAAGGTCAGTGTTAATGACTCCATGGTAAGAAAAGGAATGGGCAAAAGTGACATACATGGGAGAGCAGAAAAGTGGATGACACCAATGACCAAAAACCACATCAGTGCTGGTCTATTAGTCTATTTGCGTAAAAGCACCTGGACAACCCCTGAGCCTCTTGAGTTGAAGTTCTATGGACAGCTCACTCTGATATGTTATTTATATCTGGCGTAATTCAAATACTGCTGTTTACAATAACATTTAAACATAACCATCAAATAGGTATTATCAGTATTAAAGTTTATTGATTACGATATTTTTATTGGTTTGGTAAGTCTGTCTGATTATTGGGGGTTTTGTAAATCTCGGAATACCCGATCAGTTGTCAAAATGATTCCTTAAATACAGGGTGACACAGAAAAACGGGAACTTTTGTGGTGCGTTGTGGCAGCCATGTACAGTTGGCAGCACTATGGAAGGGGTAGTGGAGTGGTAGACAGCGTACTTTCGCGATAAAAATGTTTTCTATTTTTATTTGTTTGCCAAAAGTTCCCGTTTTTCTGTGTCACCCTGTACTACTTAGGACCACAGCAGTGAGTTAGGACTGAAATTCGGAAGAGTGAAAAGCGATCTTGTTCGTGGATAATGCGGCGGAAAATATTTTGGTTGGCTGATAGAATTGCCAGATGTCGGTGACCTTGGGTTTATCAGTATTAACAATACTTTCATAGTTAACTAACTTTTTTTTTTTTTTAACCTGTGGCATTGCCATAGCAATAGGGCAGTAAAATAAAACCGTACACACTGGGAAGACCCAGTATACAACAAAAACAAAAATATGATAAAAATATATAAAATAAAGTTTGTATATATTATAAAGACTATATAACAGCATCCAAACTGATGAATAAGAGCACCAACACCATAATGGTTAATGGCAAACATAACATAAGTATTCAGTGTAATCTATTACTGCATATAAGCATACTGTATATAAGCATATTTAACAAAAACGGATACATAATGCATGTGTGTAGGCTCCTGTATGCTTCAGATTGCTTCCTGCAAACACCTTACCTAAGGGATATTAGGGTTAAATGTATAAAAAAAATTTTATCAATCTGTAGTGTTTTCAAACTACCCAAACATGCCGGAGTAGTGCTAAAAAAGACCTGCATTATTCTGGGCTGTAGGGGGCAGTGACGGCCTGTTGAAAAGAGACCTGCACACTGACTCACTGAAGATGGAGAGGCTCCTGGAAACCCAGGCAGGAAATGACTGGGAGTGATGCAGCTTCGGTGTCTGTCACACCCACACATCGACAGCACTGCTGTACTTTGCAGAGTCATCTTGCTGCTGTTCTGCCCCGCAGTCTGCAGGCATCGGAACTTACCCCAGCCAAGTCTGGCTCTAGACCTGTAGCTTGCTCATGATAATTGTGCTGTTAAGGATGTCGGCAGCATTACATTTGTTCCTCATTCACTGGGTCTAGGTCGAGTTAGCAAAATGTTCAGTTGTTAAATAGACACAAGTTAATGCTTATAAGTGTTTTTTTCAAATATCTCATTCTGCAGTCAATAGAATGATTCAGTGTGGGTTTGGTGTGAAAGGCTCTGTTCAGAAATGCCCATGGTGGCGCTTAATGGAACAAGACATCTGCCTCTCCCTTGCAGAATGTTATTACATGAAATGGTTATGAATGCCTCCTAATGCCTGAGACATTGTTTTAGTGCAGTTTTGAGAAGCTTTTGGCCTAAAACGAAACCCATTTATATGTGGGGGGTGGGTACATACAGGATGTTGTGAGGCAAAATAGTGCCCAACGAAAACTGATTTGGTTCAAGATTTGCCACTATTAACTTCTCATATAAACACTCATAAGACATGTAGCTTCGCTGGAGGTGGATAGTAAATGAAACAGCTATTTTTGTGTTGGAGATGTGACATCCGGCTTCATTCACTGCCAGTGTAAAGAAGTATGAGGTTCTACAATGGACCATTTCACACCAAATCCACTCTGATAGCATTTACCTCTTGTTCCATTAATCATGCAGACATTGGTGGAATGTTCTCAAGCTCAAATCTTCTCACATCTCTGATGACCCAAGAGGAGGAAAAATGATAAAAATTTCCAAGCCAAAACAAGAAGCGTTATGGATCTGTTTCAGCTTATCTTCGAAGATAATATACCCTGTCTGATGTGTAGGACACAACTTTGACATTCTGTCTCTGTGTATGGCAGTCTACCCAGTCTAATTTATGGGTGGAAAAATTGAGTTTCAAGCATATCCATCAGTGAGAGTGTGCCGTCCTGAAGATAAATCTCCATGCAGCCAGCAGAGATTACACAACAAGCCACTAGGGGGCAGTGTTGGTCCACAGGGCTGACTGAGAAGAGTGGGCTGTCTGCTGGGACACAGTAAGAGGGCCGGGCACCACACATGGCTTTATTCATTTCTCTCTGCCTGTCTCCCTTGCGTCCTGCCTCTTTCCCTGCCGAAATCACCCCGGCTCCTTCGGCTCTGTCTAATCATCTCGGCTGTTAGAGCAGAGAATATGCAGGCGGGGTCCGTTGCCCCCAGGGATGCCCGCTGTTGTTGTTGCCTGCTGAACCTTTCAGTAATGTGGGTTTCTGTGCACCAGGCCACCACAACCCTACCTGGCAAATGCGCTGTCTTCTTCTGGGCCCTTTTCTTTTTCTGGTGAACAGAGCATCCCAGGACATCAGGGAACTTTCAGTCTCGTGTGTCTTAAGACCAAACGCTGGCCTTCTCTCCACGTCACATTATTATTCCATCACTGGACCTCATTAGAGACAGAAACTTGGCTAGCCCTTTTAGACACTCCCTCTTCTGCTCTCCAATCCCCTTGCTGTCTGTTTGTTTCCTGTCTGACGCTGTTCATTAGCTGATGAGATGAGGTGGACCCTTAAGTCTCTTTGTCAGAGTCATTAGGATGAGCTGGAGCCGCCCGCAGTATCCATGCTACAATGAAGGCATTTGCAGGGCGCTTGGGACCTGCTGGAGCTGAGAAAATGGCATTGCGGCGCAATGATATTAAAGGCACCGCATTTTGTTGGAGGAGGCGGTAATGCCATTTGGGTGAAAATGCGCCTCCAGTGTTGTTTCCTGTCCCTGCATGCAGAGCATAGGAGAAGCTGTAGCCCTTTGTTCATTTTCACAACGTAATGGAGCTAGAAGGAGGCCAGGAGAGAGTAGGCTTTATTAAGAGCCCCTGCCTGATCTTATCAGGGTAAGGAGCTCATGCAGTGCTCGGGAAATCCACGAAGTGTTTGGTGTTTTTAGTAAGCCAAACTCGGGCAGTTGGATTGGACAGTGTTGTGCCAGTGGTCCTGTGGAGTTCTGACACGGTGCAGATTTACTCCAGCGGAGGACGCGGCTGCAGATCTAATCTCGATCTGACCTTTGCCTCTATTTCACTGATCACTCCTGACAATTTCATTACCCCGGAGCTTTCTTACTGTTCCCCACCGCAGTCACAATCAGCAGCCACTCACAAAAACTCAGGCTGAGCCAGAAGCAGACGCAGCGAGCTATGCAAGCATTGGTGTGATCTGGTTTCTTGTACTGCGCTTCCATTTTCATATCTTGTTTTTTAAAGTGTCACCTTGGGTCCCACCCAATGTCTCAATTTTCTCTTACTGCTGCCATGTAGCAGATCAGGAGTTGGTGCTACGAGTCCACGGTGCTTGGGCTTTCCAATGCCTTTGTTGGAGCCATGATGCCCAGGTTCACACTTATAATTCAGGGATAACTCTGGTAAATTAAATCGTCATTTATTATTTTACACATTCAAGGGCATTTTCATTCAGGGAACCAGTAGATTTTCCTTCATACTGGACCCCATAAGATCTTAGCCGTGTCACTGCTCCCTACCTTATATCACCACAGTCACCCTGCATAACCAGGATCAACCTGTGTAAACCCCTCTAGGACAGTTGTGATATGAAGGTGTGAAAAGGTTCTGACTGGTGCTGTTGGGGATTTTCACAGTAAAAGGTAGCGCTGGGTATTGTATAATGCATACATTGGTTCACCACTTCTGGAGTCATGCAATTATACTGATTTTATCTAAGCGCTATTGGTGGAAATAAGAAACAACAGTTGTTTTTTTTTGTGGAGCAGTGAAAGAATACTTGTAATATTTCAAATAAACAATGCTATAACAATAACCCATTTAATTTAATGATATAACACTAATTTATGTAGTTCCTGATATTATAACAATTGCAGTAAAATTTTCAACTTTTAAATTAAAGGTGCCTTAAGGGGTTCTATGCAATTCCATAGGACTGCATAAGCATGAAGAACCTCTTTGAGGTTTCCAGAAACTCCCCACAAAGTAAACTCATGTAGAACCTTCATATGATTTATGAGGATGGCATTGCTTAACAAGACACATAGATGTCTTTTTTTTAACTATGTGTTTGTAAGGTATTGTTTTAGTACTCTGTATTTGTGACTTTTGTAACGATATTAATGCTGACTTTAAGATTCTTTGGAAAATATCCTGGTATTCATTGTGATCAGTTCCACCCAGCAACCCTGTCTTTAGATCCTCTGCCTTGTAGCCCTGCAGAGCAGTGTTTTGCTCTAAACCTTCATTCCCCTCATTAAGTCGTCGCTTTTGACGTGCAAAGTGGCTAAGCTAGCCACGGTATTGCCGCTCTAACACCATTGGATGTTGTCCCCTCTGGGTTTATTTTTTCATCTCTCTCTCTCTCTCTCGCTCCCTACGCTGTAGCTCTCTGAGAACATCACAGCTCTCCTGCTGGTTTGTACACATCATGCACCCCCTCTGGTGCATGGCAGTGGCGAGGCGGCCCATTTCAAATATTGATGACCCACTTCCTCATTTCTGCTTCTCCACACGCTGTCAGTCCCTGAAAACTGTACATTTCCTTGTTCTTTGCTTGAGATGTTCCAACATTTTGCTTTTGAGTTTCTGGCGTGGTACACTTTGTGAATGCAGTTCAAGAGGCAGGACTGCACCACTGTGTTAGGGGATGTCTAGTTGGTGAGACATCTGTTGTATTGTTCAGCAGACCCTTGATTTCAGACTGGATGAATTTATGAATGTATTTGCCCCATGCTTCTATGGGACACTCACATAAAACAATGTCTAAGCTGTACTAACAGCATCTATGTTTCTGCTACTTCCTGAAATACTTCACAAATAAATACTTACTTCTGTCTAGGAGAGCTCAGTTAGCTCATTGATACAACACACACACATATTTAGGGTTTAGATTTAAAATTCCTTAATAATTCGATAATGATTCTGTAGGACGGTTTCCCAGCCTCAGTCCTAGAGGTCCCCTTACACATTGAAATGTTTCCCTGTTTGTAGACACCTACGCGTTCTACATTTCGTCAAGAGTGTCCACAGCTTCTACCATTCTTGAAAGACTTAACAATAGATTTGTAACATTTATGTGAGGATTTGATTGTAGTCAGCTACAAGGGGATGGTGTTTGTGGGCGTTTATACCTCTCTTGCTGATGGGCATGGTGACTTTGAGCTCATGATTGCAACTAATGCTCATAGTTTGAACCTAATGCTCTTGTTGGGACCTCAATCTCTTGTTTGTTACTTTAGAGCACCCTTTTCTATTGGCTAGTGCTTTTCTATGGAGGTGCATGGACACAACTAAACACTCTTTGTCAGCAATGGGTGCATTTAGTAGAGCCTGGCTAATATTGATCATCAGCTAATACTGACAGCCCTCTCTATTGGTTTTGGTGAGAATACCATTGATGCGGTGCCATTCAGAGAGAGGTCTGTATGCTTTTGGATATTTAATGTATGTGAAAATATAATGGCCACCAGTGATAGAAGTCTGGATAGGGTGTGAGAGTAGGAGCAAGTCCAATGCTTGCATAGATGCTATTATGAGGAGTGTAGCTGTATTGTACAAAGGGTTGTACAAAAAAGATCTTTGGAGATTGTGTGAGATGTTTTATTGTGTTTGGGGAAAAGCACTTTAAAATGGCATAGAAGCGGCTGAAAAACTGTAGCAGTGTATGTGAAATTCACACAGATGCAGCCTGAAGTAGGATAAAAATGCACTGTATTGATTGCTTGAGCGGACGGTAACAAGGCCACCTCAAGAGCACAAAAACTAAGCTTACAAAGAAACATGTTCATGATGATAGAAAACGGGAGAAGCTGTTTATGCTGCTTCAGTTCAACAGAGGCAAGGTCTCTCTCTCTCTCTTTCTCTTTCTTTCTCTCTGTCTCTCTCTCTCTCTCTGTCTCACTTCTCATGATTAGATAGAAAGAGAGATGTTCTTTCCTACCCAAATGGATCTGCCAGCCTTTTCTGGAGTCAGGTCACTTGCCTGCTCCATTTAACCTTTTGTTCTTCATTTTTTTGGGTTTTTTTTTTGCTCTAACTGAAATGAGCTTAAGCGCAGCCAGAGGTTGAAAAAAAGGGCAGTGGGTTAAGACTCTGGATGGCCAAGTAACCCTGCCAATAGCTAAGGAAACTGAGGCTAATGCTTTCTGTTTTTTTCTCCATCAGGCCACAGTTACCTCTGAAATTCCCCCTTGAAAAAAGTTGACTTGTAATTATCATATGATATGGTGTGAAATGGTTCATTGCAGTGACTTTGATTTCTTTGCAGTGGAACCAGAAGTCTCAAACACAAATACAGACTCCAGCGAAGCTACAAGTGTCTCTGAGTGCTTATATAGATTGTTGATGATGGCAAAAAAGTGGCAAATCTGAACTAAGTCGGTTTCTTTGGGACTGTTTTGACTTACAGTGCTCTATATTTACCCCTCCACCTTGAATGAGTATAGTTGTATGCTGAAAGCTTTGGTAAAACAACATTTCAGCACATTCGTAAGTATTTCATGTCGCAGTGTTCTGTGAAGGAGCTTTAAGAGGCAGATGTCTGGTTCCTTTCACCACCACTGTGAGCAGTGCTGCCTTGGTGAGTTTCTCTAGAATGTAGCTTTTCATGCCAAAGCCACACTGAATTACACAACAAAGTGCAACACTCATGCTATATTGTGCAGTCTAGACCCAAAACATGAGCTATATATTAACTTGTAGACCAGGTTCAGCAGCAGAAACCTGCAGACTAGGCTAGTGATCATCATGGCAGGTTAGCTTGCATGAAGCTTTCAAATGGTTGATAATGGCCAGATTTATTTCAAATAAATAATGGTCTTTATTTGAAATGATTTTTTTTTTATGTGACACTGATTTTATTTTAATCCATGTTTGTTAACCATAAACGGTTCCAGTAAAACTTTTTAAATGTAGGGCAGCACTATACAGAAGGACTACATGATACCTATGTAAGCGCTCCATGAAAGCCGACATAAAGGCTTATTCCGACAGGCATCAGTTGCCATATCACAAGCTGAGGTGTAATGACAAAAGAATTATCAAAGGAAGTCATTAGGACAGCAGGCACTAAGCCTTTGTGAGTGTTTATGTAGTTTTACGTAATGCGTCAGGAAAGACTTATGTAGAGGTTAAGTAACCTTACAAATGCTGCCCTTCAGTAACATGTTGCCTCCATTTTGGTGTCAGGCCACAGCTTTCACTTTTTTGATGCACCATCGCTGACCATAATCCTGCTACAATCAATGACCTCCCGTCCTGACCATGGCCGATGCATATTAAAGCCTTTCTACCCTGCCAAATTCCTCCAGTGTCCTTGTATGGGTGGTCTGTGTTTGCTGATGGGGAAAAGTCATTTCACAGAGCCCTTAAGCTGGAACTAAGCTGTTCAAGGCCGAAGTGGATTCTGGACGCTACTGTGGCTCCACAGATAACCGTGCATGCACTGGTCACTCTCCTGTGTCTTCTTTTTGCCCCCTCCAGTGCCCACGTGTGCTGTAAACATCTAATGCTAATCCTTGGCCTTGTCCTTGGCATGGCCAAATATCTGTTTTCTGCCATTTAAAAAAAAAAAAGAGAAGAAGAAGAAATTCTCAAACTCCGAGTTTGAATGGATCGATTTTTCTACCCAAGCACTCTACAGACACTTATCTCAAGCTATTCAGATAATCCAAATGGCGTGGATCTCTCACAACAAAACCTGATAGCCTCTGTATTGATTGAGCTGCTTAAGATCTCTCCTTATTGCCAGTAGTTTTAGTGTTTTTTTTTTTCTTTTTGAGAAATGATGCCATGTGCAATTTGTCGATCGAGGAAGGCCAGTTTTTGTGTATGCAGTTTACTGCTCCCATATTCTCTCTCTCTCTCTCTCTCTCTCTCTCTCTGTCTGTCTGTCTCTCTCTCTCTCTGTCTGTCTGTCTGTCTCTTTCTCGCTCTCATAATCCTGAAAATGAATTTTAAGGGGGGGGGTTAAATGAGGTCTGTCGTTGTCCAGGTTTGTCACTCCCTCTTTTATCTCCTAAATTTTTCTCTTATTATCTCCACAAGGACATTCTCAACAATTTGGAGAACTTGGAGTCCTGTGACCTGGAGGATGATGACCTCATGCTGGATGCAGATCTGGCTGAAGACGTGTCGTTTCACAGTGGTGAGTGAAACATCTATTGCTTAGACGCATGCCGTGTCAGACGGACCTCGCAATATGTTTTCAAGTGGCTGGTTGTAGAAAAACTCAAGGGGACCACTGAATGAAGGTGGCTGGTTTCTCTGATTGCGCTTGGTCTTGGACAGCAGACACATCGAGTAGGTTGTGTATGGGATGTGCCCAGTCGGCTCTTAGAACTGGAGACCAAACAATGTAGCCTTTATTTTCATCATGATTGCTACCTTTTGTTGCAAAACATAGACATCTCATGAAACTATTTAAAAGGTTCAATTTTTTATTATGACCTTTTAAAGTAGTAATTAGGGGTATGCCATTATGATACTCAGTATTATGATTGGTCTGATGCAGGCCAAAATCCCTGGATCAGGTATTGTAAAAAACCCGAGCAATCATGTAAGGGCTTAACTAAACTTTTAGCAACATACCATGAACAGAGATACACAGATGAGTATTCATCCATTTCAGATTCAAAGTGCATCTGGGCAAATATATGCAGTATCACTATCGGCACCAGACATGAAAAGTGGTGTCGTGCCACTCCCAGAAATAAAAAACTAAAACCATGTTGTGATTTGATGAAAAAAATGCCTAAAAATGCCTGTTTTTATAGTGTAAACCCTAAATATGCCCCCGAATATGCTCCCAAAACACTTACATTTCATTTTAAACTCAGCTTAATACATTACCCTTGAAGAAAATGTAAAAGTAAACCCGTATTCATACTGTTTACACTGAACTCCCGCAGTGCTAGAATGTAAATACCGATATTACCCCTGTATAGACTGTACTGTAATTAATGCATGGGCGTTTTTCTTTGGTATGCGCTGTCGTTTTCTTTGGTATAAGCAGGTTAAATACAGGAATAATTTCATTTAATTTACAGTAATAAAAGTACAGGGCTTTAAGAAGAACAAAACGAAAAACATGAGAACACTCGAGATGCTCCACGCGGGAAATTCTGGACTGCAGCGTCACAGGGCAGCAGCCAGTCAGCAGCAAGGAGAACTAAATAACGTTCTCGGATTGGCTGTGAAAAAAAAAAAACAACAAAGACGAAAAGTGGAGTTAAGAGGATTCCGCCAGACAGTGACGATATACAATCTGTGTATGTGTATATATTTATGTGTGTGTGTCTAAAAACTTTCCCTTTTTAAAAAAAACTTTTTACAGCCGGATGTGAACTGGGCCTCCGAGTGAGAGGATGGCAGGTATGAGAGAAGACCTGCTGTTTTGTCGGAGAACTTTCCTGACAGGATGATCTCTCCCACTGCTACCTGACTGAAGCGCTCTTCTCTCCTCTCGCTAAGGGTTCATGTTTACAGGTCGATTCAACTGCTAGAAAAACGCGAGCTCTTCTAAGAGGCGCTGTGTTTGCTCTTTGCTGTGTCAAGAGGGTCGCCGATCACGCCTGTGCTTCGAAAAATGATGCATTTACAGACGTTACACAGGGTGGCTCGTCGAAGATTCATAGTCTATTTTTGGTTGCTTCTAGTCGCTTGTGGGCGGATGAAACAGGAGCCCATTCCGCTTTGCTCTTCCGCCGCCTCGTCTTACTTGCACTGACAGAATTACTTGAGGGGCAGTTGTATTGTACCAAAGATGAAATGGCAGCATTTCCATAATACCTCGCTCAAAGTGTTTGTGAGAGTGAGAGTGAGAGTGAGAGTGAGAGTGAGAGTGAGAGTGAGAGTGAGAGAGAACTAGCTTTTCCTATGATATGAATCTCCAGAGTCTGCTCCAGAGTTATTATCTCTTATTAGTGCTCATATCTTCTTCAGCTTGCAGATCAAGGCAGCCAGGCTTTTGTCTCTCTGATCATAAAGCGTACAGTAGATTTGCAGTAGATTTAGTGGATGGATATGTGGGCCCACTCTTCCACTATGCTGAATGCTGTGTGTGTGTGTGTGTACTCTGCTCTCTCAGGTCTTGTTCACACACATTCTTTTTTTCCCCATCTACACAAAATATCGCTGTTCTCTGTCCACCGGAGCAAGCTGAGCCTTTTGGAAAATGTCAGTGATGTCCGATACCTTGAACAGAAATGTGTTGCAGAAAATATGGAGTAAGAAGTTGCAGAGTGGGTGTATTGAGAACGACCACACGATTATGGCTTTAAAAAAAGCTAAGAAGGACAAAATTGGACCCATCAATGACCAGGTTTTCATCCAGCTGTCAAGTAGAAATGATTTTGGTCCTCTAAATCATTTTCAGATTTTTGGAATGAATGGGATCTGTAATTTGCCTTTTCAACATGGATGGACAAATGTACCTGAGACATACATATTTAAATACAGACGCTCAAATCCCTTCAAGAGGACATCTGAGATGCATTCGAACCATGTTATAGCAGTCTCTCAGGACTCATAGCACCCACTGTTGTTCTGCTCATCGAAGGGACCTTTTCTTTATCTCCTGACATGGTTTTCTCCTCTGAGATTAATTTTAATTCTGCATCCTGCTCAGGACGAGCTGGTCAGTTCAATAAAACTCCAGTTTGGTTAAACTTCACCTCACCTTGTTGTTTTTCACTGTCTTGCTACAATACACTCTTTTAATGCACATAGTTCATGACGCCGGATCATTATTCTGAACAGCGCCGTCTTCTGACTGCGTCACTGTCATATTTGCCAGTGATCAGACAGCCTAGCTGACTGGAGATGCATTTGACTTCTGAGTGTAAATCTAAAGGATACAGGTCACATGAAGTGTACCAGGTGTTAACGGGTTATATGACTAACAGCTCATTTCCTGTAGGGTCTTACTAGATCATGCAAAGGTATCTATTTCCTCTTTACTGGTGACTATTCACACAAATGTGCTCTCTCAGTTCTGGGTGATGCAGCTCTGCAGCGCTGTGTGGACAGGGGTCTTAGGCTTGCTCTGACTCTCTTTTTTTTTTTTTTTGTCACTGGTTCTCGCTGTTGTAGATGTCGATGGAGTGTCCCATTATGAGCGCTCAGAGAGGACTTACTGGCCGGGGCAGAGGCGGAAACTGCAGCAGTTCTGGGGGAGGACGGAGCAGCATCACAATAACAACAGGTCAGTTTCTGCTTTGTGGTTTTTAGGTCAGTCTGAAAGGGAGCTCAGAACACATTCTGCTTTTGTACCTGGAAATATTTGTGAGTGAAAGACTGTGGGGTGGGGGTGTGGGCGTGGGCTGAACTTATCGCTGTGATGAGTGTGGGAGATGGACGTAGGAGGTGAAACATTATGGTTACTATTGTTTTTTTCCCCACCCACTGGTGCTTAGGTGTTTAACATGAACATGAATCTTTGACTCTGGTAAGAAAACCATAGTGTGAGATGACAGTTCAGGTGTAAAGTAAAGAAACCATTTGTCAAACGTGAAAGCACCAGTGTGAACAGCACCAAATTCTTTCTCTGCATTTAACCCATTCACCAAGTAAAGCAGTGTGTGGCCAGGAATGCAGCACCTGCGGAGCAGTGTTTGGTGACTGTGCCACTTGCAGTGCTGGCATTCGAACCCATGGCCTTCTGATCACGGGTAACACCGTAACAATTAGGCCACCTGCTGCCATCTTCTATAAATATTGTCCTCTGTAAATAAAAACTGTAAGCCATTAGTCTTTCTACTGAAGCAATTTAATTTTAACGTATGTAAAAACTTTATGTATTTTTAGACAATATTCACACAGTTCCGTGTTCTTATATATTTCACACTAATACATACATTAAACACATAACACATATATAACATATACGTAAATAAAAAACTGCACTTTGTATCCGCATAACTGTGATTATTTCTTTTACATTCAGAATATTCATCATTTTGTCACAAATTATATTATTGAACAATCGTAATATTTCACAATAAATTCTATATATTACTGCATTTCAGTTTTTATGCATATAGGAACAGAATGACAGGACAAAAGAGTCTGCACAGATCGCCAGTCCATCACAGGAAACACTGGAATGAAATACATCAGCAAAATTAGAGTTCCATAGTTAAAAAGGATATAAAACCTTTGACATTTTTATGATCACTGTTCTAGATGTTATGATGATTCCCAAGTCACTATCTGAAATCATATCATTCACATTACCTACATGCAAGCACATCCTCCGTATTCCTTTTCTGTTTCAATCCTGTCAAAGTGTGTGTGGGTGTACCTTCCTGTCATCAGCCGGCCTGTGAAGGTGACTCTTGGTCGTCATCTGAAGCTCGTTCCGGTCAAGGAAGCCCCCAAATGCTGAGTGTCAGGTCACTAGCTCCCTGCAGCACACTCTAGGCCTTTGCTTTGTGTCTCAGCCTTCTGTTCTGTCTCCATTTCATAGCAAGGAGACACATCCAGTTCTCTTCTCCATCTCCGTGTGCGTCTCCAGCCTCAGCGAACACGATGCAATCTGACTGACCCCTGCGGGAGAATTGTGGTCCCTCACTTCTATCACACACCATCACCTCCCTCAACACACTATCACCTCATGCGTCACACACTCTGCCACTGTGAACAGCCGCAGCCCTGAAGGCCTGTCACACTACACTTCCATCTCCCTTCAGTCCATCCCCCATTGTACGGAGCAGCGTTAACACATGACCGAGAAGCCCCAGCATAATCCAGAGGTCACATGGGCGCGACATGTCTGAACTAAAGCTGGAACATTTATTTGACAAAACTACCAACACGATTATTCAGGTATTCGTTACACTGCCTCATGAAAAGGAAGATGTAGGCCAAAGCATCACTAAGATTTAACAAGGCTGAAAGGTTCCAACATTTTGCCTGTATTTAAGATTGAGTGTACTTTGCCACTACAATGGTCTGTGCCAGCAACACAGTGTTGGAGTGTGGGTTGCAGTGTAATAATAATTATAATGATTGTAGTAACAATAACATTAATAATAATAACTTCATGCTACTCATTTTTATTAGTTTCCCCTCTATGTATTCTGATGCACTAATATCAGAGAAAAGGCTTTTTTTAATTTTTAATTTTTTTTTTCTTTCTAACAACAAGCGCTGCCAGAGTGCGACCTGTAACCAAAGGGGTCCCATTCTAAGTAATGAGGCTGCCTAAATCCATTGCAAGTTTCAGAGCGTGATACCGATTTTGACAGATGCCCTCTTTTTTTATCTTTGACGTGTCAAGTGCCATCATGGGCAAAAAATGAGTGCGCAGAATCTATATAGTGGAGAAAAACAGGGCTGTTGTATTAACTGAACTAGAGATTTCAGATAGTTGGTAGACTTTGACATCTGGAGAGACGCAGTGTTTGTAGTGTAGACATCCTTAAGGTTTAAGACAACTACATTTGAACTCTAGCTTGCAAAGTGTAAGTATCAGGTCATTAACACTTACATTTCAAAATTGGGTGGAATCTCTAGTATTACATGTCAATTCCCTCTCTTTAGTTCTTGGCAGATTGATGAGGGATGTGGCTATCCCGACTGTTCACAGCAACTGTATAACAGTAGAGAATGCCACTGCACCATTCACGCAAAACTGAAGGTTGGATTCATCGTCCAGGCTCGAACAGCACTGCTATTGCAAAGAAATGACATGTTGTACAGAAAAAGTCTGAACAATTGTAGCAGTGTCACTTTTTTTGTAGGAAAATTTACCAAATGCAACTACACACATGTACAGTTGGTCAGGCAGGCAGGGGTCCTGTTACATTCTGTGTGAAACAAACACAACACTCCACAAGTACATCAGATCAGCAGTTAAACTTGGTGGTGATAGTGCCATGATAGAGATGCTATGCTGCTTCAGGACCTAGACGAATTGCCCTAATTAACCATGAATTCTGCCTGCTATCAGAAAATTAGGAGAAAGTCCAGTCATCAGTTTTTGATCTGAAGCCCAGGCACAGTTGGCCTATGCAGCAAGAGAATAGTCTGAAGCACAAAAGGTGCTTCAAAAAAAACGGAGCTGTTCAGAGGCCTAGTCAATGAGAATCTCATTGAGATGCTTTGGCAGGACCTTAAATGGACTGATCATTTTTGAAAGCCCCCACTGTGTCTGAATGAAAGCATCACTGCAGAGAGGAGTGAGGCAGAATTCTTCTGTGGCGATGTAAAAGCCTGATCTCCAGTTCTTGGAAGGGTTGCAAGCTGCTAAAGACAGCAAAAACAGTTAAGTTTAGGGGGCTTTACTTTTTCACAAGAATGTTGCTAAGCCTTTTTTCTTCTATAAATGATTTAAAATATATTTAATGTTTCCTTATGTTTTCTTCTCAAATGACAGTTTGTGTGAGGAGTCATAAACCATTTAGTATGAGGAAAGTACAAGAATAGATGAAATCAGAAATCTTTTTTCACTGTAAGGTTTAACAAGAAAAAGCTGTTTCCTTCTTTTACATGTTGGAATCTTGCCCGCTTGGCTTGGGGTTTATTTATATTCGGATAGCCTTCTGGTAGTCTTAATATTTCATGTCATTTTCAGGGACATACTTACATTTTCATCTTAATTAAGGCGTTCATTTTGAACCAGTTGCCCCTGCAAATCTGCTACAGGTATAGCTATGTTGCTTCAAAAAATAAATAAATAAATAAAATGTTCAGAGTTAAGTTTCTCGCTGAAGCAGGAATAGGAAAGGAATAACTAAAAATATACACAACAGATTTGTGGAAATCGTGGTTAATCTCTGGCTTTAATTTGTGTGACGGGATTGCTGACTGTGTGTCCTCTTCTCTGTATCCTCTACTGCCTCTCTCTGTCTGTCCGCTCTGCAGAGGTGGCGCTCAGCAGCCGTTTGACGACTGTCACCTGCAGGGCCTAGGGAGACAAGGGTCAGGACACACATCTCTGGATGAGCTGATGCTGAAGCACATGGCCCAAGACTGCTCGTCCGTCAAAGAACAGCTGCTTCAGCTGAGGAAACTGCTGCAGGTCATACACACACACACACACACACACACACACACACACACACACACACACACACACACAGAATAACTTTCACCTGCTATCAGTCCACCTTTTATCTGGAGCCATCTTTAAAGCTCTTTGTGTTTTAGGTCCTAATCCTAATCCTCAAATTGGCAGCACAAAACCAGCTAAACCTAAAACGAATTGTGGTAGTATGTATGTGTGCATTAGGTTTGTCGTTCCTGTTGGAATTATTCAAAACATGTTTAGGGTTTTATTAAATTAATAATTCTTCACAATTTTAAGTAATGTACATGGTGTGTTAACATTTCAGTGACATACTGCTCACCCCTCAGTCTGTGTTTTGCACCCATCAGGGCTATATTTTATGATGTCACAAAAAAATAACACATTTACTATAATCTGCCAGTTTGACCTACAGCAGTTTATCCTCCCCCACTGATGAGTAAGTTATAAGGCATGTTTTAGCCTGGACTACCTTTATGAACGTACAGGACAGCCAATCGGAATAGAGCTCGTTTACATATGAGCCTTAACCCTCTGAGGTCGAAGCTGCCCCCAGGGGGAGTTTTTGACTTTTCCAAAACATTCATCTAAAGCTCTGCGGGTTTTTGTCCTAGAAACATATAAGTAACACCACTAGAAACCCTGAAGACTCTAGTTTTTAAATATCTGTGTTTTATAATAAAATATATCGATGGTGCTTTGTAAATAGAATAAAAAGAAGGCATGCGATTTTCTGTCCTGTAGCCATGCTCTCAGCTATTCAGATGTAAAACAGCAATCTGAATACATGAATAGCAGTGGCGTGATTGGCTCGTTGTGCAGCAGGTGGCGGTGAGAACACGCCCCATTTCACCTGTAAACAAACGCATACACTCGTTTCACACACACTGGAAAACTGGCTTTGGCGAGTGAGTCAGACATACAAAGTCTGATCTATCCGGTGATGACAGCGAGGATGAACAGAGGCACTTTGAGCTTCGTCTTGAGTAAGTAGCCTAATATCTGTTTTACTAGCTGTTGTTATACTAGCTGTTGTTGTTTTTGTTATTTAGCTTATGAAGCTATATCTGGTCTTTTGCTGGCCAGATGATCATATGGCTAAAATCCATGTCATGTTGTGCTCAGAGCTGCGTTTACAGTAGGCTAATCTGTCAACATTAGGCTAAATAGGCTAATCATGCATCATGCTATTTTGGTTAGTTTATAAGGAGAATGAATCTGTATCTAGTCTTTTGCCGGCCAGATGATCATATGCAGGGTGCAGGGAAGGACAACAAAAACTCTGTGGAAGTGTGGTGCGTGTAATGTGTACCTTTGCCTTCATCAGAAAAGAAACTGTTATGTTGCTTGGCATCGAGATTAGACTGCTTATTGTATTTTTATTTATACTTATATACTTACACTTATATTTATACTTGTTTGTTTTTTTTACTTACACTGTTTTTGTGACATTGATACTTATTTCTTCCATTTTTACCATGTGTAGCAGAGTCTATGTTGTACCAGCAACAACTGCATGTGACAAATAAAAGTCTTGAACTCTGTAAAAGATGTAAAAGATTTAGTTACTGCAAAAGCTTTGGGGGCTGGGGCAGGCTGACAATGACAAGCCATTGACACCTGGCCATTGACAGGGGGAGGGGGAAGTTACAGGTGTGAAACACCCATCTAGTGAATATGCATGTGAAAGAGCAGAGAAAAAGTCTTACTTCATCACAATTTGAAGTAAAACTACATAACATGCTCTTTTTACATTTCTGGAGCCAACACATGTTTACAAGGTTCAAACTTCAAAAGTCTTGCTTAGACATATTTTTTTTTACTTTGTTTGAAGACCTCTGAAAATAGTTTTTTGTCATGTCATGTTTCCACAATATTGATAAAAAACCTAATTTCATTACATTCACTTTGCTCACATATTATTATAGGTTTTCCAGAATGTAACCATATGTGTCACCTTTGGCATAGATGTTTTTAGTTAGATGAAATACTTAAAAATGTAAAGGTGGAGCAAACAGCCTCAAAGTGCCAGAAAGGCCTCGGACCTCAGAGGGTTAAAGGCATAGTCGCCAAAACAGTTTACTTAAATGGACAAAGATCTCGTAGGTGTTGGGAGAAATTACACAAATATTGGGTAATGTGAGTCCTTTATGATGTTTCCAATTGCCAAAGGGTAAAAAACAAAACTGCTATGCTGAGAATATCTACCAGTAGATTCCACATCACTTTGTCTGATTTTGTCCCTGCCAGAGTTAGAGAGGAGAGTCTGCAATGTTTGATCACAAACGTTACCGCATGTCAATATTGATGCAACCCCTGTGGTTGTCTCCTCCTCTGCTGTGGATGCACGGTTGCCTGGGGCTCTGTGTGTCACTAATACGTACTGGCCTGTTTTGTCAACAGCCCTGCTCTTTAAATTGATTTCAGCGTTTTTTCTGACTACGCCAACTGCAGTGATTATAGGGTTATGTCCCAGACGGTCTTTACAACAGTGGGGAAGGAGTCGGCCTTAAGAAATTTTCGTTAAACAGGCCCACCACATGCAGCCTTGCTGTGCTTGGGCGTACGAGACTGCTCGACCAATAATGGTATGCCCCTCACGGCCTGCACAAAGACAGCCCAGCAGGCCCTCCGGCATAAGCCAGCGGAGTAGGGGCCGTTGAGAAAGAGTGAGGAATGGAGGAGGGTGTGGAGGAGCTGGATGGGTAGGACCAGCTATATTGTGCCTGCTCAGACAAGAACTCGGCATCTTTGAAAGTTTTCAAAGGCTTTGACCACTGAGGCATTAATGGTAGGTAGAGACAGACAGAGGGGTGTGCAGCACCTACAAAGAGAAGCTGTGCAAGCTGCAGGTGAGCTGAGTGGTTTGAATTAATTAGCCAGATGGACGGATAATGTCTCTGCCAATGTTTTGTATCTGAACCATTGAGGGTATGACGAGGAGAAATGAGCATAGCCAGTGTTTTATGAATTGAAATATGGTCCGAGTATGGCCAAGAGCAAAAACAAACAGACCTGCATACAAAGCATTCCTCGGGTAATCACCTCGTGGAATTTTCGAACCGCATCAGATTATTAAAACCGAACCTACATGAAGCTTTAATTACCACAATGCAGTTGTGCATCGCAGTTTTTCCTCAGGCAGTTTTTCCGACATGTGAGATTTTGCTCGTACCAAACACTTTAATTATGCAATTGACCTTCAGCCTTCTTGTAAGAATAAACACGACAGAATGGAATTGCAGCCATGGAGAGTTTTGGTTTCCTGTTGTTATTTATCACCGAATCCTGTCCCTTGATTCCCTCAGGTCCTCCAGTTCTGCCCTTGGAGCTGCAGAACACTTCTTCCACCCCTAGTTGACTAATCTGGAATGGCGTTATGTCCCTTTTTCTCTGCTTCACCATTCATTTTATGCGCATCTATTTTGCAAGCAGAATTGACTTTTCCAGACCTATCAATAGCGCTTGTCAATTCATTGCTTTCACGCAGGCCTTCTAAGCATAATGCAGCTTCTTAGAATTCATGAGGCCTTGTAAAAAGTCTCATTCCCACCACCATGTTCAGAGGCACTCGCCGCTTTTCAATTGGGCCCAAATCATATAGACATTTCAGTCCGGATGAATGGCACCTTATGCACAGCGATCAGAGGTGCAATTTTGAAACAAGACACACAAAGCATCATCCTCCACCATTATGTCCTTTCATGAGGGGAAAAATGTCAATATTGTTGTATGGAGCCACTGATTTCCTTCCATATGTGAGGCTATGTGAGGGCAGAACAGGGAAACCACTTGGTAATCTGTCTTTGTTGATGGCAGAAGTCTTAATGCTCTGGCCAGAGCCAGAGCAAACTAGCCGCATAGGGTTATGCTGCCTTGTTGTTTGTGTGGTATTGTACGGTATCAAGAAGGCCTTTGGTTGATTTGGAGAAGAAGCAAAGCTGGATGGATGATACAATGCACATTTAGACGTGCCTGGAAAAATAAAGCCATCCATTCAGGAAAAAAATATGTTGGATTTTGCAGGCCTTTATTTGTGGAAGCAGAGTTAGTTGGAGCAAGCCCCTGCCTTGGGCTGTCTGTTTTTTTGGAGCGCCATCTGACTTCATCTGATCACAAACAACTACTGGGGTGACTGGTGATTGGGAGTGCCAGCTGATCTTGAATCAGTTCCAGTCTGACGAAAGGCCTCAGGTGTGTCCAGAGGTTTAGCATACCAGCGAACATTGTATCAGTTTGCAGTTTGACAGATGGCCTCTGGAGTGGCCTGAGGTTGGAAATACCATCTGATTTCAAATCAGTTCCAGTTTGGCTAAAGTTCTCAGAAGTGTCCAGAAGTTCAAAATACCAGCTGATATTGTGTTATCTGCAGTTCATCAAATGAGGATGAGAATACCAACTGATTATGGATCAGTTCTTGTTTAACAAATAGATGATTAGAGGAGCTGGACATTGAAAGGTCCATCTGATCCCCTATCCATTCAGGTTTGACGCACAGCTTCTGTAGTGTTGCTGAGGTTGGCAGTTCCAGCTCATCTCAGATCACAACCAGTTTCTTGTGGATTTCCAGAGAGGAGCATTGCTGTTCTTACACAGCCCTTTTTAGGGAGAGGGATGAAGGGATAATTGAGGAGAAAAGGGCAAACAAATCAGGCAATCCCCCTGCCCTGCGGATCTGACTCGTACCCATGCTTTTGCACCCATGCTCTTACAATTCTACATGGTGTAGAGCTGTTTTTCTCCCTTCCCATAACGCGTAATGTTCAAGGCTAGCTTTCTAGCCTTCATGATCATGCCAAGAGGTGGTATTTCTTTACTTAAACAAGCCAAATCTTAAACCCCCTGCCTTTAGATTGCCCACCCACGTCCTCCTTTTTGGGCAAAAATTCTTGAAATTGCTTGTATTTTTCTGACAGCCAGATGAAAAACAGTGCTCTGTGGAGCTGAAGAGTCTGCCACCCTCAGAAAGGGCAGTGTTTTCATCAAGGGATGGTATGAAAGAAATGTAATTTTGCTGAAAAGAACAGACCATCTGCAGGTGATCAGCAGACTGTACATAGTATTTGTACTGCTCTTAAAATTCCATATACCGTTCATAACTGTGCCATTCACCTCGACACCCACTTGCTTAAAGTACGGACCTCCTTTGGCTTCTATAGCTGCCTCTGTGATGCTCATAATATATGTTCCATTGGATATCCCCAAGCAAGGGCTCTCTCTGTAGCGTAATGTAGGGGATTATGTGAGTTAGAATTTATGTTTAATTTTGATATTCTCCACCAGAATCAGTTTAGGCTGATTCACCTTTATATTTATTAAT
>JBBPCX010000114.1:30996795-31017544 GCA_037974365.1 Hydrocynus forskahlii | reverse complement strand
CCCCCCCACCTCTTTATTTCATGGGTGACCTGATAACGTTAAGGCTGTATTTCATGCTCTAATATCTCTCGACCGCAATAATGACTTCTCACCGCTTCATCATTTCCGTGCGAGTGTGAGTGTTTTTATAACCACACTTGGTTTTGATAGCTGTAATAGAGAAGACCATAAATTTGTTGAAACACGCACAACACAATTATCGTGACCCGTTTAGGCTGAACTGATTCTCGCTCTCTCTCACTCACTCACACGCACACACACACACAACACATCAGGCTTCTTCATTGTCCTTAGTCAACCTCTGCCTCGGGGCTGCAACAGGGGACCTTCTGCTTCTAAACAGCTGAGAAGGCCCCAGTGCAGAGATGCGTCAGGGGGCCTCTGGAGTTCAGAGGAATGGTTAATAATGCTAATGTTGCTAACAACGAATGAAAGCCCATAGTCGCAGATTAGCATTTTTCAAGTTGTATTGTGTTAACCAGTGACCAGTAGCTCAGATTCATTGATAGTGACATTAGCATGGTATTCCTTTAAATATCAGGGTTTATAAAGCATCCCTGGATGATGACATGCATATACACACTCTGCTCGCTTTCCTGTCTGTCTGTCTCTACCTCTGTCTCGCTTGCTTGCTCTTTTTGCTCATCTCACTCTCTTCCTCTGTCTCTCTTATTCTCTTTCATTCACTCTTTCGCTCTCTCTCTGCCCTGTCTTTGCCTCTCTCTCCCCCTCTGTCTTTGTTTTTCTTTTCTTCTCCTCGCTCTTGCTTACATCTTCGCCCTCTCTCTCTCTTCTTCTGTCTCTTTCTCTCTCTCTCTCTCTCATCTCCTGCATCTCAGCTAATCAAACTGTATAAAATCTCCCAGTGTTACATAGAAGGGGCGAAAAACTGTCACCACTGTCTTATTGATTAAGTCTCTGCTGCTTCTCTTTAACGAGTCCCGCATGTTTCAGCTCAGACCTTCTTCTGGTGCGTGATTTCATGGTTCCCATGGATGCTTGAAATGCTTAAAAGTTTGTGAAAAAAAAATCAAGGCCTTAAAAAGTTTTTTTTTAAATAGACATTAAAAAATGTGGGTTTTTGAAAGTGCTTGAGTTTATATGTTTTGTGCAATAACTGAACTGGAAGCTCTTTTGAGCTCCAAGTGTGTCTCCTGCTGTCGGTGGGTCCTTTAAATGCACCGTCTGTGTGCAAGAGTGACTGAACTTGAATTACACAGGTTAAACAGTAGTGAGCAGGTGAGAAAGCTGACACTAAGCAAATAGTGCTGTAACAGTGATTAACCGCAATCCATGTCTGAGACTGTGCCTTATTGGGTGTCCGAATTTGAGGTATCGACCCTGTAAAATAAGTCCATGAAGTGGATGCTTTATACATATTTAAACAAATGAAGAGCCAGCTTTGTGTTCCATTGCTGAGTAAGCGGTTCAGGTTCGTTGTCCTGCAGAAATGTTTGGTTCCGCCTTAAATAGTGTGACAGTGGGAATGCACCTTTGTGCCATTTAATATAGATTGGATAATACAGGTTCTGTTAAATTTGGAGCTTTTTCTTAAATTTAGATTTTTCTTAATCTATTGTGAGCTCAGTAGCTTTCAATGTTTAATGTGGGCTATAAGCCTTTTAAATGTTGAATCTTAAACAGACTGATGAGTGATCCTGTGTGTTTGTGGTTGTGTGTAAAGTCATTCGGATCATGTGCTCTTGCAGGTCAAGGACACATTATTCTGAGCAGCCTTAGTCTGTGACCGTGAGGAAGCACCGACAGGTCTACAAGAACGTGTGTGTTTGTATTGTGTGTGCACTGCTGTTCAGTACACAAGTATATTTGCTTAATAGATTTTGTGTTTGTATGCATGTGTGTTTGTACAGTTCCCTGTTTTCTCTGAGGGCACACACACTGCTGTACTGACAAGTGATTAGCGCAGGTGTAGTGAGAACCAGAGAGAGAGAAACCTAGGGGGGAAGACTGGGATATGAAAAGAGAGAGAGAGAAAAAGAGAGAAACTGTGGAGTTAGAGACCTAAAGAGAGAGAGACTGGGTATAAAGTATAGGGAGAAAGACCTAGGAGATGACCTGGAGAGGGAGAGAGACATGGAAATAGAGAGAGCGTGAGGAGACTGGTGACGGATTTCCCTGAAAAAGATCAATAAAAGTAGAATAATTTCTTAAACAGCAAGGCATGCGAGCAACGACGGTGATGACACTCCCAGTGTAATCAATGAAGCTGTCCTCACCAGCTGTTTGTTTTTTTGATGACAGACTACAACCTTTCATCAAAATATGGTTAAACCATCCTAAAGATAGAAAAGGAGAACCAACCCCGTGAGATGCAGATGTTATATTAACCACTGGAGTGCTGGAAGTTTCAGGCAGAAACACAGACGTTTTTTCTGCTGTAAACTACTGGCATTACATCTAGATATGTTACCGAAATGTAAAATTGGGGCCTAATCAAATGCCAAGCACTCATAAACCAACTTTCATGCTTGGCCCAGTGACCTTGTATCCAGTATAACTGAGACCCATGTTTTGGACCTCTTGTCTCCGGTGAAAACACAATGAGCTTTGTTTTATTTGTCTTTGAACAGTCTGCTGCGCCGGAGTGCAGCTGCTCACAGGGGGAGCCACTGAGTCCAGGGCAGCAGGACAAGGGCACTCAGACGCCATGGAGGCTGCAGAACGTAAGTACACACCTGATACCGTCCTCAAAGACTTACATACACACAGTAATCTGCAGATTAGTCCTGAAAGGGATTATAGAAGTGAATTAGGACTGAGAGTGAGAAAGGTTCAGACCCCACTTTCTACAATTGTGTCCTTGAGCAAGGGACCTCCAGGGACTGTTACTGTAACTAATGATTGTAAATCGCTCTGGATTAGAATTTAAGAAAATTAACTGTTGATGATGACGATTATTATTATTATTATTGTTATTATTACAAGCTGTTAGTTTTTGCATCTGTCAGCCGCAGCCCTGTGTAAACCCCCAGCGCCAGCTGGCCAGTGCTGTTTTCCAGGTAAAGGTGAGACTGTGTTGTTTGTAAGATGTGCGTCGCAGCTCCCTGCAGCAATAATGTGGAAATTGTCCCCGGTCCGTCTCCTCCTGTCCTGTCGGCCGGGTGATGGAGGGGAGCGCCGAGCGGCATGGTGTCTGGGATGAGGCCTAAAAAAAAAGAAGGATGCGTGAAATATGTCGTGCAATAAGCAGCGCTGATGGATGCACTTGGCCTCCTAGGGGTTGGTGTGTGGGGAGATGAAAGGGACACTGGGCGGCCCAAAGCAGAGAGGCAAACCTACGCTTAATCACACGCACGCAGCTGGCTGGCAGCCAGTGGGCCGTCCCCTGGCTCTAGGATTTATACACCTTTGTGAGTCAAACGGAGCTGCTGCTGGGCTTTAGATTTACCGGCCTCCATCTGGCCTCACCTGAGCAGAGTAATAATGGGACAGAGAGAGTTTTGAGAACAAGTTGTACAAAAACTCCGCTGGGGAGGACCGAGTGGAACAGAAAGCTGGCCCAGGTGGGAAGAAGAAGCCCACAAATTTGTTCCCTCAGAGCTATTGCTGAGTTGCACACTGGCAAAAATCGCATTCAGTTTAATGAGAAACTGTACCATACAGTGTTTTTGAACCTTCTAGGCCTGATTTCTGGGAGCTAAAAATATTGTGGTAGTTTTTAGTCCTTTTACATGTAATAGATTCATAGGTTTTGATGTAAACAAAAGGATTAAAACCTAGAAAAACAACATCACTGACCGCAGAGCTGAAGTGTAAGAAGGTTTTTAATCAGTTCTAGATACATCACTGACTGTAGAGGTGTAGTGAAGGCAGGTGTCAGTTGGTTCTAGATACATCAAATTCTGTGATCATTTCCAGCCTGCCTGTCTGTACATAACTACAACAGCACAGTCCAGCATGATAGCATGATAGCATGACATTTTAACGTGAAGAACACCAAATAAAGTTCTCAGTTTATGACTGGACTGATTAAGATATTTGTTACATTTCTATAAAGCCTGTCCAACTTAGTAGCAGTTCGTATGAATGAAGGAACATATGCACATTCTCTTTCTCTCTTTATCTCTGTCTCTTTCCTGCTCTCTCTATGTTTTACAAAGATATATGAAAGTTAGAGGGATGAGGCCCTGTGACTATGTGCTCTCTGGCCTCTTCACAGGCAAACACACTTTATCCAAGTAGATTAGTGGAGCTGCACCGCTGGCGGCCATGCACTGAGAGAGAATCCCTAACAGGGTGGCAGCATGACAGCCCAGGAGACAGAATGTCCAGAATACATCATTAGGTGTTAACTGGGTTAACATTTGCAGTGAATGTGCTGTGGCGAGTTTCTAATTTCCATCAAGTCACTCCATGCCATAATGTACTGGGGCAAATTTCCTGTCCCTCTAATTTCTTATGCTATCAAATGTTGTAGAGATCCCTTATTTAAAAAATTGTAAGCTACTTTATTTACATTTTACCACATTTTGTATTCCGATATTTTAATTGATCGTATTCCTTTGTTCAGAATTTACATGCATGTATATGATTATGCTTTAAATATTAAGCATGAAACATCTCAAACTCTCTCAAAGTTGCATTAAAAATGACATAAAATGTATTGGATCTCCATTAAGGAGAAATCCATTGATCCATCATCTGAGCTGCTCATCCAAACCAGGGTACTGGGGGTGCTGGAACTTATCCCACCACTCATAGGGTGAAAGGCAGAGAAACACCCTGTTCAAGTCAAAAGTCCATCACAGGGCAGACACTCAGAAAACCCCTGGAGAAGACATGCAAACAAAGGCCGTCCTGTTACAGTCCCTGGCCTCCCTGCTGGGAATCAACTCCAGGATCTTCTTGCTGTAGAGCAACCTCTGCACCACTGTGACAAATGAGTGTTTCATCAGTGTTCCCAGGGGCCATTCCTCATTAAATTGTGACTCAACATGAAGGATAGCTGGTCTTTTGTTCTATAAATTATTTAACAAAACAAGAATTTTTTGTTATGTTTTGGTTTTTTTTTTGTTTTGTTTTGTTTTTCTCAGAGCTTCTGCATTTTGCAACTAACAAATTTCAAAGCTTAGCAGACTGGTTAGCATTATGCACATAAGACAATGGCATTAACATAGGTGGTCCTGGACATCTAGGTGGTCCTGGAGTTGTAACAGTGATTTATTCCTGTTTTTCAGAACCCTTTATTAAGATCTTAAGGTTCTCCTCTTTAAGCTTCCTCTCCTTCAAGCAGCATGTTTGATTTCTTCCATTCTGGTCGTCCATTGCCTAAAAATGTCACACAGACCAGACTCGCCTGTTGCCATGAATGCATTGAAGAGGTGAAGGCTTGTTGAACCAACCCCCCCCACCATAAACCGAAGTGCATACACAAAAGACAATCTCTGACCTCATCAGCGCACAGATGTGAACACCTGGAGTTTGATAATGGTCATTAGGCGGCCAGCTGTAGCCGTTGCATCTACCTCAGCATTAACACTGCTCCGGTGCTGCTTTGTGCAGGAAGAGCCTCCCTAATATGAGTGTAATGTGTACTCTAACCTGTTCATCCTTTTCCGTAAGCATCTGAAATGGCCTGTGTGTGTATTCGTTTGTGAGAGAGAGTGTGTGTGTGTGTGTGTGTGTGTGTGTTTGTTTTACCCCTTAAACAGTAGGCTTTTTGTTTGATTGTTGCTCTAAAGACATTCAATAGTAGACTCATTTGGTTTCTGCACCAGAAATAATGTGATTTATAATAATGTGATCTGACAAAGTTCCACCTCCCTACCAGTTATTGCTGCCACATCTGTTGAAGTTTCAGCTGCCTGGCAGTGTGTGTAGTAGTTGGAAAATGTGGAAAAATTAAATGGCTCAGTGCAGGCATACTTGTTTAAGAACAATCAAACCTGGCCAACCGGTAAGCCCCTAAAAAAAGTTACAGGCGTTAAGATTTCTGGAGAATGAAACAAAAGGAAAAGGTAGGAAGCAAATAAGGAAGTAAGAGACTTTAAGGTAACTATGAAGGATGGGAGAAAAAGAAAGAAAGGAAAGGAAGGACAAAAAGAGTAGAAAGAAAGAAGCAGCATGGACTTACAAGCAAGAAAGAAAAAACGTGGGGCACAAGAGGATGGAATAAAAAAGAGAAAGAAAAGAAAGGAGAAAAAAATAAGTAGAAAGAAAAAGACCAAAAAAGTAAGGAAGGATAAAAAGCTTTAAAAATCTGAGGGTAAGAGGAACAATAATGAAGATGCATTAACGAAATAAGTAAGGAAAGAAAGGAGAAAGAAGAGAAAACTAGGCCTGCATACAGGCCTCTGCAGATAAGGGGTTGAAGAGGGAGCGCGTGCGTGCGCGCGCGTGTGCGTGTGTGCGTGTGCGTGTGTGAGGTGGTGGGTCAGTATCTCTTCTCTCTGCACACACAGGGCATGCCGCCTGCTCCCCTCCTCTCTCCCAGGCGCGTGCAGCAGGGGAGTTCGCGCCCGTGTGTGCCCGTCCATCACCGACAGAGTGAGTTTCTAACTCCCGCTTCTACTGCCTGGCAACCCCCATAGCACCCCCTGCTTGTCTGCACCATCAACCTCCCTCTCTCGCTATTTGTCCTGCCCGCTCCCTCTCTGTGTGCCAGTTCGCTCGGCCGCGTTGCCTGTTCCCACCCACGACGCTAAATGCTCAGACAATCATTGCTCACACCTCTGTGCGCCGCTTCTGCATCTGTGTCTGACCGCACCAGCACAAGGCTTTTCAGATGCTTTGGTTCACGTTCGTATAGTTTTACCTTTTTCTTTCTTTTTTCCTCTCTGTCTCTCTTCCTCTTTCATTCTTTAATTTTTATCTCTCTCTCTCTCACTCTGTCTTCTCTATCACTCTCCCTTTTTCTTTCTTTCTTTCTTTCTCTCTCCTTTCTGTCCTCTCAATCTTTCTTTCCTTTCTTATGGTCTTTCTTTCTCTCTCTCTCTTTCTGTGGGATATCAGGCGGCCGGCTGTGACTCTCAATGATTTTATCACTATTTTATCACAGACTGAAATTACAAACACATGGCACAATAAAATATACTGAAATACGCTAAGCTTTAATAAATCATTGAAGTGTTTGATAATAGCACAGTATACACTGTTATTAAGGGATGCTACATTGGACTTGGCTGTTATTTGCCACAAACTGTTTGGGCTGGTTTATTAACATTGCTTGGACTGATCTTTGCTAGCATTTTATGATGTAAATAACATGAGGCAGTTCAGGGGATGTATGTGCATGCAACAGCTGCAGCAGGACTGTAGCATAATTATGTTTAATTGCTGGTTTCACCTGCCTTTAATGTCGTAAGATTTGATTTGATTCATCTTACTGAATTAAGAACATAACTGGTCGGCTTAAAACGAATTTAAAATGCTGCTTTGACACATTAAGAATAAATGATGTTGTTTACAGTTGTTTTGGGCAAATATATTAAATTATTTTTTAATTAGTATAGTAGTACATATCCTCTACAGAAACAACAAACGTGCAGATTTAGTATTTAATCGCTGGTTTTAACATATCGGAAAAATTATGCGGCCAGTGCAGACGTTTCCAGCTTGTTAAATAAACAGGAATTGTGCGCTAGAACTGCAGAAAAACACCTTAACTGTATGTATTTCCTTTCACTTAGAAAGTCAACAAGACCACAATTTGACTGGGAGTGGTCAGACTTTTGCGTACAACTATAGATTGCGATTTTGTGTATAATGGACTTGTGTGTTTTCTGATCATTTGACCCACAAAATGCGCGCTTCAGGTAAAAAAAAAAAGAAGGTGAAAATGAATTTTCCTTCAAGACATCGGAATTAGCCATGAAGATTCATGATCTGCGCATCTGTAGTGTTTAGTAACTTCATATGCAGAACTCAATGGGCTTCGAAAGATTTTAGGACCAGAGCTGTCAGTTCAACTTGTCAGTCGTGTGAACCTCGTCTTCATTTGATGAATACAAATACCACTACGAGTACCCCAGTAAACTCATCTGTCGCCTCATCTCACACCAATCCCTGCTGGGATGAGTGGCAGATATGTGAAATAATGACAGCTCTTATGAAATAATGCATAAAAAATGCCCATCATCCCCCTCCATCCCAGACTGAGTGAATGAGCCTGACGAGCTAATGCAGCTATTACAGGGAGTAGACGCACACACATACACACACACACACACACTCACATTCTTTGCTGAGAGTATGCATGAGTGAGAGACACACAGCGATATGCACACATCCCAATTTATTACAGCATGACTTTTGATCTGAATCTGTAGGACTGCAGTACCCTGCGGCCTTGGAGAGACGGGAGGGTTCTGCTTCTTTTGGGCCAAACGTACAGTCACACACACACAAACACAAACACAGTCTCAATCTGTCAGAGCTGACAGGCCTCATTCCCACACACACACACACTTTGGTGGAGTTATGAGGTGATGTAAGTGGCTTGTTCTCTTCAGCTAATGAGAGATGGCGAGCACCCCTGCCCCCCATGTGTGTGTGTTATTTTTTTTTTGTTGTTGTTGTTTGTTTTTCTTTATTTTGTTTATGCCCTGGCATGCGATGCATGAAGTCTTTGGCGCTGTGATGGCAGCTGGATGAGGCTGAACCATATCGAACACTCAGTGGGTTTCTGATTACTGTGTGTGAACAAATTGTGGATTGCTGTGTTTGCGCGAGAGTGTGTGAATGTGTGTGTGTTTGGGGAGTGTGCCCACCCCCCACCCATTCTTCTCCTATAACTGACAGCGCTCTCCTCTCCTTGTCTCTCCCTCTGCCTCTCCCAAACTGCCCTTGGCACAGGAGTGGAGGAGCTAGTGCAATACTTCAGAGATACGGCGTGGTACAGTACTGACTTTTCTCTAAAACCCCAACCTCAGTCCTCCTTTTCAGTCCTCCATTCTCAGTTTTCTTCTCCCTAAAATACCCATTTAATTCCCCCACCCTCAACCTGCGACAAGTTCTTTGTTATGACCCTAGTTATTCCACCCCAGATCCTTCCATCCTCAATACACCCACCTCAGTCTCCTTGCCTCTCACCCTCATTCAGCCCATTACCTCATTTGTCCTGTTTCCTTACCTCAGTCCAACCTCCTTTATTTCCCAAACCCAGTTCACCAGTTCCACATCCACCAATTCTGAATTCTCATTTCATCCATTTCCACCCCACACCCTCATTTGTCTGTCCTCTCATTTCTCTTGCCCTCTCTTCCTCTCTTTCACCTCTGTTTAGCTCTCTCTGAGGGTCCTCCATCCTTCACTTTCAGACACTCTCCCTTTTTCACGTTTACCTCCTTATCCTCCCACCACCTCATTCTTTCTCTGTACATAGAATTCAGTTACAGTAGGTGGTAAGATGAATGTTTATCTAACTTTACTAGGCAATAAGATTCCTTCTTTTTAGGAAATGATTCTTGTTCAATCTTGGGGAGGACACATTCTCCGGTTGTATCATTAAGCCATTCATTTTAAACTGCAGTGTCCCCAGGGTCTGGCATGTCTATAAAATAACAAAGAAAGGTTCCTTTAAAAACAAGCCCATGTGTTAACAGTGAACTGGCCACCATTATGAGGCACACACACATCTGGCAGAGAAAGAAGGCTCTCTGGGATTTTTTTTTCCAGCTATCGTACATGCCTCATTTCATTTAGCATTATTCAGATGATGACCATCTGAGGTCTTCTGTGGAGAAATACATCAAGACGAGCACATTCCTTCGTCTTTCAGGGGTGTTATGAAGTGACAGTGTGTCTAAGCGTGGTACAGAGAGAACTAATGATATAACCTCAGATGCATGTTGCTCTCACCCCAATGCCTTCACGCCATTTCTGTGGTTATTAATGATGACGCTGATGTGATAAGTTCTCTCCAAGAGACAGACTGCGGAGCCCATGTTAAAACTACCTCCCTTCACCTTCAATCATTTTTCTTAATATCTTTGCCTTGTCCATTGCTGGCTGCTTTATTTTGGTTGTTGCTCTAAAGCAGGGATTCCCGATCAAGTGTTTTTGTCCCTAATCATGATCCAAGTCATTTAGTAATTGAATATCTGATGAGAAGTAAAATCTGGGGTGGTCATTTAGTTAATAATGCGTCTCTACAGCATACACTTGGAGTAAATTCAAGTTTAGGCATGGTAGACTGCCTTTTTGATTTTTAACTTGAATTATTTTAAAATGATAAAGCGAAATCTGTTCATAGTGTGGTCCTCTGAGCTGATTTTTGTTTTTGTTTGTTGTTTTCTGTTTGACACGGAGGTCTTCAGATCCAGATATCGAGTCCAATTTTTCATCAGTTCTGTATTTACTGACATGTGGTCAGTCAATTACATAAGCAGTTTGAAATACAGGAGCACAAACTGGATTCACGGTCCACATTTGAAGACCTTGGCTCTAATGTGTGAACCATCTGCACTGTAATTCAGGATTAAATTTTCAAGTTCATTTGCCACATACAGGTAATGCAGTAAAATTTGTACATTTTAGGCATTAGCTGGTTTAACTGGTATTACAAGTGACTCTGGTTGCTTTCATGTCCCACCTGATATCAGCATTGCTTGCAGATGTTTAAACTGCTTTCTTAACCTCTGAAAATCACTGCTCACTGCTGCAAGTTGGGGATAATGTCCATTTGCTTCATCAGCATGACAGTGGTGCGTCAGCATAACAGGATACTATTGGGGGCTTTATCAAGGGTTTGTAGCAGAACCCAAAACCGGCTATTGAAAAATGCCTTGATCGGCTCTGGACAGGAATTGGGACATCCCTGGTTCCCTATGCGCGTGGAAATTGCAAATGGGCCTCTGTTGTCATATTTTCCAATGTGTGTTCACTGTGGATATAGATGAGAGCGGAACTGGAGAGAACCCTTCCTGGCACTAGTGGGTGAAGACTGGCTGCGGCTCGAGAAGGATGAATAAATAAAGGATTAGACAGGAAGGCGAAGGAAGAGGGCTCTTTGGTCATAGGTCCAGAGTCTTTTGGCCCCTCGCTGCTGTGTGGGCGAGTGCCTGCAGTGGCTTTTCAGATATTAAGCAGACCTAATAAATCCCACCATAAATGCTCTCCTATGTGTTACTATGGCCAGTATCATTCTTCCTTCACTATGCATTCCCTTTCTTTGTGCCTTTGTCTCTGTCTTAATGCCTTTTTCTTTTCATCTCTCCAACTTTCCATCTCTCTTTGGCTCCTTCCTAAGATTTTCACTTCCCTGTCATCTGTTCCATCTGCTTTTCTCTTTTTGTCCTCTTGTCTCCCTACTTTCTGTCTCTCGCTCTCTCTCTCTCCCTCCCTCTCTCTTGAACTCTGTAACACAGTTTGTCAGCCATGGGCTCCTAATTCCAAGTGAGCCACCATAAATTATTTATGAAGCGTCACCGAGAGGCCAGTGCCCCTTCTCGACTGGACCACCACTCAAACTGAAAACCTCCCTGAATAAAAGGGCAGCCGCTGTTGAGCCTGGCTGCACAGCATAGACAACCTCTCACGTCCCCCTTGCTCCCTCCCTTCTGTTGAATCAGTGATTGTGAGGAAAAAAAAACAACAACGGAGAATACATTTTTGAAGCCTCAGTCCTAGGCCAGGGGCAAATATTGACAGGGAGCAAGATCAGAGCAATTGATGCAACCAGCATCATAAAAATGCTGTAGTGTTTATTAGTGAGAAGTGAAAAGAGGAGGTGGTCTTGGTGGCAAAGACCAGTAGGTGGAGCTGTGGGCCAGGAAATCCTTCTTACTGGGGGATTCACAAGGCTGTTGTGACAGGTCTGCTTTGTCTGATCAGCTGCAATGCCTAGACTCTGCTTCTGGTCTAGTGTTGCATAGGTGCTTCTCAAGCAAATTTCAGACTGAGGTGGATGTCTATTCTTCATGGCCAGTCGAACATCAGAGTCCACATCAAAGAGACTGCTCCACAATAACATGGCGGTCTCGGGCACCCTGGTCAGAGGGCTGTCCGTTGCACACCAGTCAATCACATGGAATAATTCTCTTTGAAGCAAGGTGGCCTCTGCATGATGGACAGGCACAGGTCTCTAGCCTTGATGAATGACATTAAGTCTTCATGGATGGGCTAACCAGTTCTGCAACAACGTCCTTTCTAATTTTTGCCACTTTCTGGCTGCCCATTTGTTTAACTCAAACAGTGTTGCTGGTTTGTCAGCCTGTCAGATATATAAAGGCATTCTTAATGTGTTAGCTGAAGTGTGCTGGAGCAAAGAGATCACATGTGCTACTTTAATTGTGACCTCAGCCTTTCACGCGGAAGTCACAATTAATAATAATCACTGAACAGACAAGCTTCTCCCAGCACTACCAACACCACTGTCTGTCAGAAGGCTCTGGAAATCAGAGACTTGTCATTTTGTTTCACACAAGTTTGATTAAACACACAAATAGATTTGTTTTGTCTTAGAGTAGGGATAGATTGTGTGGGTGAAAAGAGGGTGTTAATTTGCTCTCAGTCATGTGCTTAAGATTGCCTCACAGTTGTGTTTGCTTATGAAAGAGTAAAGCAGAATTGAATACATAAACTTTTAGTTGAGGAATCATGCCATGAATCATTAATCATTAAACACTGCCTGGGTTCAGGCCAGCTTGTGCAAGCTGTATAATGATATTTCTTTTTTTCCACAGCCTCAGATATTACAGCCTTCCCGACCCTCACCCAGCAGGCATCGCAAACTGGAAAGGCCATCAAGCCGAGTCCTCACAGGGGCCCACAGTGACCATGTGGACACTCAGTCTGGTGGCTGTCCAGTGAAGGTCCAGTCCTGTGCTCAAGTCTCACCAGATCCTGCCACAAGTAATGCCATCCTTCCTTCTGCTGTGACAACTACTACACCCACTGCTGCTACTGTTAGTGCCACTGCTCCTTCCCCGTCTTGTGGCACTCTGCAGGACTGCGATCCTGATGAGCTCCACTGGCTCCTGAGCACCCATCTCACAATCAGTGACCCGCACAGCCCTGGAAGCCATGCTAGCAACACCCCCCACGGAAGAGGTAACTCGCACAGCCCCAGGGTTAGCAGCTGCGTTCAGCTGCCGAGGGGGAACCGTGGGCCCGCTCACCTTCACGGCCTGCAGCCACTTAGCTGCATTAGAAGAGCTAATGTTCTAATGAAAGCTCAGGATGGTTCCCAGATTAGCCTTGGTAGAGGATTGCAAACCCGGGTTGGCAGAGGTACATCCAGGCATATGCCTCCACCATCGCGCGGCCTTCCCTGCATCAGCTCTGCCTCGCAGGCCGCTGTCTTTGCCCCAGCAAACTTATCAGCACATAATGTTCATATTCGGGATCTCAGACTGAACCCAGGTCCCCGAGACATGGAATACAGCTCGGCAGCCCAAGCTCGAGAGCTTCCCCAACCCTACAACTCACGCCTTCCCAAGCCAAAGAGCCACTGACACTTCCTTTCATCTTGCAAAAACGCTATCTAGTAACCTTCCCTACCCCAATTTTCCCCTCTTCTACCCTTCTTACCCCTCCACAGCTCTGCTCAGGGCATCCCATCAAACTTCATACCTCTACCCCCTCTGGCAAGGTCACCGCCTAAGCTCTGTAATCTTCAAGTGACTGTGCTACTAAGGTCCTATTTATTTTGCCAAACGTTGCGGGGAGCATTACTGTGTTTGACCTGGCCAAGCTCTCCAAACAAGACATGCACTCAAGGTTGCCCACCGGGTTACGTGTGTTATCTAGCGCATCAGGAGTTCCTCAGACGTGGTTAAAAACTCTCACTGCAAATTCAATCGCTGTGTGTATTCCTCTGCTTTTCAACTCTCCCACTGCTTATGCCAGGTGACAGCTAAAAATATTTCCTAAAGGCTTGAGGAAAACAACTGCTATTTATAAATATAATATATTTTGGATGAGGTAGGCTATCAGCTAGAATTCCTTTATTGCCTTTAACCCTCAACTTGCCTAATAAATTATACTACACAGAACAGTTGGCCCCGGAGTTCCATTCTGACTAGCTAGAGATATACAAGGTAAAAAGGCTTATAATAATAACAACTTAATATTTTCTATGTAATCTAGCGATGCAAACTCGGTTCAGTGACTGATTGAAATGTGGTTAATTTTGACAGGCACTATCCTGATGGAATTGTTACAGAACGTTTCATTTGACCATAAGGACAGTTCAATTTTGTTTTAAATCTGAATGCCTGAGCAGGTTAAGCTGACTGATTCTCACTGCTGGTGATGTGCCGTGAGTGAAGGTCGAAAGCTGTCTGTTAAGCACATGACCCGTGTCCATGTTTATAAGCAGCTTGGGCGTGGGGGAGTCAAATCCATTCTGTCAGAGTTTTACAGGAATTGATCGTCCTCTGTTGCCCTTTAAAAGACCAATGTATGACTTGTAGCCTTTTGATTGCTTCAGATCTTTTGTCTTTGTTAGAAGTGGCAAAGTAAGGAGTGCGATCAGCTGGCGCAGCCTGACTGCTGAAACACTACAGAGTGCTTTTCTCATCCTCCTACGTTAACATGCAAATTCTTTTTCCTCTCCATCCTTGTTCTCTATTGGCATTTGTCTTTCTGCCTTTGATTGCGGAGTTATTCAGATCAATGTTCAGTGGTATTTGTGTGTTTGTGTGTATATGTGCTCCTCCCAGTCCAGTATTCACTCAGTGTTGCCCACAGCCAGAACTTTCTGAGGAAGCATCTTGTGTCGACTACTTGCCTCTCATCCTCCCCCTTGCAACTCCTTTTTTCGGCTCTCCTCCAGCAGTGGAAGCTTGTGGCCTGCGGGCAGAGCCCACCCACCCAGCATGGTAATGAGCAGGAGTCCTGGGAACCCGGGTGAACCCAACAGCGGAGAGTCTCCCTAGCCCTCAGCAGAGGCAGCTCGGAAAAGACAACAGGGAGGAAGAAAAATGGAACTGCAGGATCTGTGCCGTTGGCGTGGGGCGCTCTGGCCATTCTCTGAGATGCTCAGGAATGGTTGGCATGGTTACTGGAATGAGTCATGCAGAGGTAGGGGGTGGCTGCCCACTGGCCGACCCCTCATGGGCCAATTTGCCATTTTGTCCCTTTATAATTCTTAAAAAAAAAAGAGAGAGAGAGAGAGAGAGAAAGTAAGTGCAATTTGTGAGTGCAATATTGTGGGACTGCATTTTTATCTCCAAGCCATAATCTGTACCTTCTGTAGTTCACTGAAGTCAGTGGGCGGTTCATGTATATTGTAAGACATACAGTGTATTTTGAAAAAGCTGAGCCTTTAGTAGATGCACTGTGATACCCTGTGATCAAATGGAGAAAGTCCCACATGCACTCAGTGCAGTACTTCCAAGGAAACAAAGTAATGCTACTTGCTTGTAGCCTAGCTACCTTTCTATGCAAGAAATGCCCTAGGCCGTAAGCGTAAGATCAGACGTAGCCTTTCTAAATCAGCCTCTTGAAGTATGATTGATTCCAAAGCTGCTGACAGTGTAGCTTCCGTGTATGGCACAACAGTTAAACGAAAGCATCCTGAAGACTGAGCACTTATATTAACTATCACATGTCTGAAAATATTGCATGCCATGACCCATCATCTGGTCTTCTATTTCTGGTTTGGGCCAGTGAGCTATAGAGCTAAATCTGGGTCGTTTGTGGAAGCCTTCATGCTTTTCCAGTATTGGAGGCCATATCATACCATTCGTGAGGTACACAGTCTTCCGTTTGCTCGATTGGCTCAACTGTCCCTCTTTTCCAAAGGCTGCAGGGCCCAAATACGCCGATCACTTCTTTATCTATACTTTAGCCCCATTTAACATTCATTCGCACTGCTGCATGATTGTGATCGATGGCTAGTTCTTGTATCGCAAGTCATATCTCTATACCAGGGCACGGTGGCCTGTCTCGTTTCATTGCAGTATAGGTTCCATACCATGGATGTCCCACTGCATAAGACATCCGCAGTGGCATCCAGCTTGCATCAGCCTTAAAGTGCTTTAAACCCGGATCTTACTACTCTTTGGTAGGCAGCCTGATTACTAAAGCCAGGAAATGAGGGGAACTCTTGGAAGTCACTCTTCACGTGCACCTGCGGCCACCAGATTAAATAAGAAGCCCTTGCTGAGTACCCAAATCCCACGTTAAGTGCACTTGACTTCCAAAGCAGCCCTTCTACTACCTCTAACCCCCCCCCACACGCGCACACACACACACGCAATTCCAGAGAGACACCCAGATACGGCCTCTCTTAAAGACCCGGGATGGTAGTGCTGCGGTAAAGTGGCATGAAAAGTATCTGTGTGTTTAAAGTGTTCCTGTTGATTGCAGTCAAAGAGAGTGGAGAAAGAGGAGGACCACTTGGTTGTCCATGAGGACCCAGAATAAGTACACACACAAACACACATACACACACACACACTGTTTCCATTTCCACGGGAGGGGTGGAAACAAAAGCAGTGTGGAGGCTTGAAGAACTTTAGGATGCAAGGCACTGCCGAGAGGGACTGAAGCTTTCTTGTCTTTGAATAGCGCAAGAGCGTGAAAGTTGGCTCATATTTTTTTTTTAAATGAATGTTTCATGAGACATTTTCAGACATTATTTATTAGAATTCACTACTGTAGTATCTTTATCCTGCTTTGCCATTTGTAAGAGTGTTTAGATTTTTCTCTGTTCTGTTTGAGTCTAGCAGAATGTTGTCCTATGTCCCGTCTACAGAGCAAGTGCCTTGTAATTGCTTCTGGGGTCTCACATTTTGGAGCACTTGGCTTGAATCCAGCAAGCTCTCCTGCTTTGTGTTTTTTGGCAGGAATAGTTGTTTTGCATTTAAAGTAGCTAGATGCAACCCAGAGCTGTGGAGGAGCAAGATGGCATCCGCAGTCTGCAGCTCCGAAGTGGAAGCAAAGGATGGAAAGCTCCTGCCGAGTTCTGGGTGAGCGCACCTCTGCTGCAGATTTTGGATGTCAGAGGGAGAACCTAAGTCTTCATGTAGATACACACACCCACATATTCCTGAACCGCAGGACATTACACTTTTGGTGTCCTCTGGCTTTTTCTCAGTTAACTTTATACTGCATTAAATTCAAGTCTTAACTTGGCCTGGGAAGTGCACGTTTGCATACATGTGCTTCATGTGTGACCAAAACACATCTCCATCACATTTAACTATATTACCTGTCTCACACTGGATGTTTCTATATAATCATATACTACCACTCCCCGATAGTTGCCAGCAGGCGTATTACTATCACAGCCTGGTACTGGAGCTTTCCCTGCATGTAGTATCGCTCACTAAGGAAGGGGATCTGTAAGAGTTCTCAAAATTACAGCCAGTAACACAGTCATCATTCTTCTCTCTGAGCCAGACCAGGATGGAATGATGGTGTAGGGCTTCTTTTGCAGAAGCATCATTGTGTTTTGATCATTTGCACAGAGATTACATTGTATCTTTTGCAAGCCTAAGAAGATCTGAGCGCTGTGGTGCTTAAGGGAAAGAAGCCCTGGGCTGCTGCATGCTCTTGTTTTTGCAGATCTCTGTGGTTCCTTCACCACGATTGTCAGTGGTTTTCACTGAGTTATCTCAACTACTTGGCAATTGGTTACATCACCGCTTCTCCTTAGCAATGTCATTTATTGATTTTTCTTTTCTTCATGACTTAACAGTTGTGTTCTCTTCTTCCGTTTACATCCTGAACTTTTAATTTGTGCAATAAGAGAACAGATGAGAGCTCTGATGAGCATGCACTGTTGTTCAATGTGTAATTTATTTAAATGTTAATTACCGTAAGCATTGTTGTCACCAAATACTGAACCTGAGGGGATGAAAAGAAACGAGGGTCCTCAGACCCATGCTAGGACTGGAGGAAAATAAAACAAGTGATGTTTTTGTCTCTGTGTCCTTATCCCTTCTTATTGAGGCAGTGTGTCTGAGAGCTTGAAATAAAGACCGCACCAAAACCTGCTGTCACCCTTGCATTCATTTTTTTTGTGTGCACAGAAGCACAATCAATTGACCCATCCGTGCTTTGCCCACAAATGGGTTCTTTCATAGCAACTGGGGCTAGATTGGACAAGCTTAAAATGCTGGCAAAAATCTGATTTGATGTAATGAAGCCCGGCTGGAATTTAGATTTGCTACGTAGTGTCGAATCTCCGTTCCATGCTGAACAAGGTTGCATCTCATCGAAACCCGGCAGTTTCTTGTTAGGGTAAATATGATTTTTTTTTTTCTCCACTCTTATGCCATTTGCACGAATGTTTTTGTGGATGGAGCATGGATTGGTCATTTAGCACGATGAGCCTGAGTTCCAAACACAGGATAGTTATGAGGCTGTGTGTCCAAATGAGATGTAAAGAAGCAGTGTGATGTGGTAAATGGAAAAAATAGCATGCCTTGAGATCAAATTGTCAGGTAATTTTTAAGCCACTGGCTTGAGACTCGAGTTGACATCTCTCTCTTTCAGACACACAAAGAAGAAATTCCTGTACATAGGTCACATACACATGTGCCTGCCCATCTAGACCACTCTCCTGGTTGAGTGTCTGTGATCTATATATGTGAGACTTGTGTTTTTGTATCAATAAGGGTATTTTCCCCATATTGCATACAAGTTGGAAGTGTTCTGTTAGAACGCAATATAAAAAGTATGCAAAAAGCAGAAAGCATATAAGAAAGCATGAGTGTCGACTAAAACATACGCTGCAGGGAGTACTAGAATTTAGAATCATCATACTGGTGTGATTGTGTGCATCAAAGGATTAATTGGACATTTATGAAGAATTTTCAAAATATACAGCCCTTAACTGTAATTGGTGGTTTTGAGTGGGGAAAAAGTTCACCATTTTACTAGATCACCTTTATCAAGTCAAGACTGAGTCTAAAGTAGGTTAAGACCGAAGTGACCAAACCCATAAAATATATATATATTTTTTTAAATTTTATTTTTATTTTTATTTATTTATTTATTTATTTATTTATTTTTTTACACGATATACTACAGCTCTAAATACTATTAATGTATAGTTTATGATTTCCAAAACAGTAGGAATATAGATTATTACTATCAACTGGTTATACTGAGTCTGTTGTTCCTACTGTTACACAGCTTGTCCTGCTGCACTTTTCAAGTGACTCCTGGCTTCTCACTTACCTTCCTTATCAGTCTGAGTAAATTCCAGAGCAAGGTTCTCTTATCTGGAGATTAGGAATTGGAATTCTCACTTACATATTATTGAGCTGTCAGACAGAGATGTTTAAAGTTTATGCTGGGGCTGCGTAGCTTTTTCTTTAATAAAATTGTCTCTGAGAATTGAGGAAAATCCTTCACTTTTATCATGCTCTCTACTTGTTTTGTAATGACACCAGGTGCAATTTGCACAAAATATTACTTTTGCAGCAGTAATATACACCAAGAAGCGGCTTCATTTGGTCCACCTACCTACCTCATATCTACATTGATCCAGGCCTGTTTAGTGTTGCCAGATTTAGTGTAATCCCCCAGAATAGCATTTTATGCTACTTCTTAAAAAATATGAAGTGACAGTCAGCGGAATTATTTGAAACAGCAGGGTATTATTCTGCTGTATTAAAATCGTTAACCATTCTGTCCTCTATGGACGAGCTGTGTTAGTGTGCATGAGTGAGCTGCAGAGTCTCTGATTAGCGGGGCTGGACACTGGTATGGGCAGGTGGAGCACAGGGGTAATCCTGTTAGCACTGCAGCTGCGGGAGAGTGGGCCTTTTAATGAAAGGAGATCCAGCGACAGCACGAGCTGGACACAATGCGCCACATAGAGAACAGCCCACACGCACGCACACACCCTCCCTGACTGTCCATCACCCTGCTGATCCTGAACCAGATAGTCCGGCGAAACAAGTCACAGGTGTTTTGCTTCAGAGGAGGTTGCAACACTCCTGGCAGATGCGACATTATTACGTGCAAATCTTTATTATTATGTACAATTACTATTATCAGTTTCAATAGCACTATCATGTGCAGCATCATTACTTGTTTCACAATTATCTGCATTAAACCTACTGGGTTTACAAACTCCAAACCACTATTTCAGACAACACCAGGGCTGAAGAAGAAGGAAATTTGATCAGATTCCTCCATATTTATGGCATCACAAAAAGTGATTCTAGATCGGTGCTTGTGCTTCTGAGAAAAGAGACCATGTTGTTTAAAACGGTTCTCCGCAGTGTTCTGCTACAAGCTGAAGTTCAGTTCATTTTTACTGCATACTCCGTGCCGAACCACATCCAAAAGTCTGCTTTACCTTAATGAGGAGCTAAGTGTCTTTTCATAGGGTACAAAAACATTTTGGGGATGTATTAATGAAAAAGACTTGGGATGTCTATTAACTTCGTGTTGCCAACAGTAGCTACTGTAGGACCACCAAATAATATCACGGCCTCTTGGTGTCTCTGACATGGCAGTGGCATGATAGTGTGAGGGGTGCTGGAATGTATCAGGCACAGCGATGTTGCTAGGGGCAAAAAACAGGATACAGTGTCTAATAGTATGAGATAAGTATCCCCAATAGGGCTTGTGGCACAACCTGATTATTAATACAGTCTTTATTCATATTTGAATTAGCCAGCTTAATCTGTTTATTCACTGAACAAAAATATAAACGCAACACTTTTGTTTTTGCTCCCATTTTTCATGAGCTGAACTTAAAGATCTGAAACATTTTCTACGTACACAAAAGACCCATTACTCTCAAATACACTGCGTTCCAAATTATTATGCAAATCATATTTTTCTTAGATTTTCCAAATTACCTATATGAATTGCAGTC
>JBBPCX010000114.1:30980260-30996695 GCA_037974365.1 Hydrocynus forskahlii | reverse complement strand
GTATTTTTTGTTTGGTTGTTTTTTCTTTATGCTAATGTTTTTGTTAATGAACTCAGCATTGTTTTTCCAAATAAAACATTTGAATTCCTTGATTTATTATTTCAACTTTGAGTACAGTGCATGTGTGTGTGGACCCCCTGAAATAGCAGTGGCCACCCCATGGCCGCCCCATGTAAAAAATTCTAGCTCCGCCACTGATTCTCGGGCACGGGCGGTGGCAGAGCATACTACAGGGCAGCTTTAGGGCCGTTAGCGATGCCTGCACAAGACCGGTGGAGTCCACAGAAAGTGTGTCGTATTGTGCATGCATGTAGCATGCTGCATAATGTGGCACAAAATCGTGGCTTGCCTGTACGTGAGGAACTGAGGAATGATGAACCTGACCTCGACCCACCAAATGTTTCGCCAAAGGGGACAGCATAGGACAACTTCGTTTGAAAGTAATGGAAAGAATGTAAAAATAGGTAATCAAACGCAGCATATTTTTGTTTAACTAATTCTTTTAATGTGTGGTTAATGTCACATAGCATAGCATTTATATTTTTTAGTTCTTTAGCAACATTTCTTACAGCACTGACTATAGCATTTTGGCCGGACCTCGGTTTCTGAGGCACGGGAGTGTGCGTAGCGAGCGCCCGAAGGCACAGGAGCGCCATCACTGCCAGAAAGTTTGTCCACAGCACAGGGGTCACTTTTTGTACTATTATCTGAAAAAGAAAAAAACATAAGTCGTGCCACATCTGCTGCCTGCTTGTTCAACTTAACCATGCAAATAAGCAAAACAAGTACAGTACGAAAAATAAAGAAATAAAAAACTCACCCACTGATGTCAGAGTCCCCCTCACCTGCTGGCAAAATTCCCGTTATAAGTGTGTCCCCAATAATTGCAGCAACTCGCTGCTCAAAAGGTGTGAGTCCCGGAATTCCGCTACCTCCTCCAGTGGTGTTGAGACACTACTCGCTTTTTCACGTCGACTTTAATATCCGACCATTTCTTTTTCATTTCAAGCACTGTGCGATTTTCTGAACTTTCTTTTGTTGCTGATGCCACTACTTAATCCACCAAACAGAATAGTTTTTTTGCCTCAGTTTCATTGAGCAAGACCTCCACTTCGCAACTGCTGAACATTTTCTTTTTCCCGCATGCTTTGGTCATTGTTTTTTTCTTTTAACAAAACCCTGAACAAAGCCGGTATTAATACTGATTTGCATATTCTAATATGTATAATAATGGGAGAGTCGGGGCGTGACTGTGGGTTCATGCACATGCATACAATTTCACGTTGTCTGGGATTTATAAAGAGAAAGAGCGTAGAACTTTGCTTACGCACAGTTTTGCGCATCTGGAATTTTTTTGGTGTACGCGCATTTCTAGTTTTGACTGTATGCTATGTTTTAGTGTAAATTCTATGAATGGTGTTTTACATGAGGCCCCAGGACTTCTGGAATAATGCTCTTTGGACTGATGAGTCTAAAATTGAATTATCTGGACAGCAGAACGAGGACATGTTTGGTGTAACCAAGTACAGCATTTCAGGAAAAGAACCTCATACCAACCGTGAAACAGGAGGTGGAAATGTCATGGTTTGGGGATGCTGTGCTGCAACAGTACCTGGCCAGCTCACTATCATTGAATCCACCATAAATTCTACTGTGTATTAGAGGGTACTTGAGCAACATGTGAGACCATCTGTAAGAATAAAGCTGAAGTGGAACTGGACCCTGCAACATGACAATGACACAAAACATACTTGTAAATCCACCAAAAAGCCCAGATCTTAATCCCATTGAGATGCTGTGGGGTGACATGTAATGGGCTGTAAATGCAAGAAACCCCTCAAACATCTCATAGCTGAAAGAATTCTGCATTGAGGAGTGGGGCAAACGTTCCTCAGACCACTATCAGACACTGGTAGATGGCAACAAGAAGTGCCTCACTGCAGTTATTTCTGCCAAAGGGGGTGACACTAGCCATTAGGGGGTAGTTTTTTTTCTCCCTCAGTTAGAATGTAGATTTTTGTTTACTGAGTAAAACTGAGTAAAAATCTTTGTTGTTTACGTGCAAAAAATCATTTTCTGTTCCAGAGATAAATAAAAACTAGACATTTAAATGAACATTTCCTCATTAAGAACTGAATATTTAATGGTGTCTTAGGGTTTTCACATGACCGTGGCTGTAGTTTACAGAAGATGTTGGTGTTGTATTACTGTAAGCTTTAGCCTTAGGCACATTTTCCACCATGATACACAAACTGTGGTAGCCAAAACTGCTCCTGGAGAGCTGCTTGGAGATCAGACTTCAGCTCCAATCATAAGTGACCCCACCAGCTCCTTATAATTGTTGCCTTCAGATGTCCTGGATGAGGTGTTTTATTTTTGGGCTGAAATTGAAACCACTGGTCTAAGCATTGACCCTGTTCTCTGAAGACTGCAAGTTCAGTCCCGGGTGATGCCATGAATGTTTGAGGTTGGGAGCATATTTGGCCTCGTGTAACTGCGGATGGTCTTCTCACTCCCCCTGGAGACGCATGCACCAGTCTTCACCCCCCCAGCAGTGGTGGGACTGTGACTAGTCCTAAGTGATTGGACAGGACTAAATTGGGACAAAAATGATTTAAAAAAAGGAAAGGATAAGGATGCGAAACGAATTTCAGCCACAATGAAGCTGTTAAAACATCGGCTAACCTCCTACCTTATGGACCTTGTCATCACAGGGCGCGCTGCCTTTATGTAGTGTGATACCAGCCGTCTGTGCAGGTTTGTTTATGCCTGTAGGACTACTGTTCACATCTACGGCACTCCTACGCTTCCATATGGAGCCTGTTACACAAGACCACACAAATGCAGCACACATCATACTTATGTGGTGGGGGGAGGTTCGGCATCCATATAGTCCACTGTGTTCGTGGCATTCAGCGGATGCTCTACCAGTGACCCAAATGTTTTAATTAGCTCTCTTTAAGGCACTACACCAACATTTTGATGTTGTATTATGGTCCCTCATTGCAGCGTTGTTAAAGTGCTGTGTAAGCAAAAAAAATCTATATCAATGCAGCATGCATGCACACTGAGATGAGTACAAAATTAATATAGACTTTTTTCCCATCAGCTGAATGAACAGTGCGGGAGGCAGGACTTAATTCAGATACAATTATAATTTACATGCAGCTAGTTGATCTGATAGAGGGCTTTAATTCATCCTGATGAAAAATGGTTATTACTGTGAGCCCCACCAAAATTGTTTTCTGTAAGGCTGCTTTGTGACAGCATTGGTTGTAGAAAGTGCTGTATAGATTAAATTTAATTACACTGAATATTTTTTAATACAATGATCTGTGTTTACTAGGGGTTGTGTAAACTAGTAAACTTTTTAAATAATAAGCTCTTCAGTATTTGACTAATAAATCCACTGGAGGATGCGGTGGGGAGTTGACCAGTTGTGGATAGGGCCTGAAGCATAGCAGTGGAAAAAAACAGTGGTGCACAGACAAGAGGAACATCCAGAGTGTCCAAAATTCAGAAATAAGTTCTTAAAGCAGGAGCATATGAATAGTTTCTGGTTGACTGACTAGGTCTACGTCTTGCTTTGAAAGGTCCACTGGCATGCAGAAAGGGCAACTGGTGCCAGTCTTGAGCTTGATAAACAATTATTTGTTCTTAATTGGACTACTGTAGGATGCGAGAGTTTATCCTATAAACAGGGTTCCTCAATGAAATACAACAAAGCCTCCAATGAATATCTTGCCTCTGTTAGCAAGCTACTAACTAAATACTTTTCTCTGACATCAATGTTTTTCTTGTATGTTGGCAATGGTGACTGGTTGTCAAAAAATTATATAGCGGTTCAACCCCTTGTGTGGCTCACAGCCAATCTTTTACATTGTTAAGTTGTGACCACTGTGGCCACTCACAGAGTACTACAAATAATTAGCTATTTTGTGTTTATTCTTTTATCTTCCCAAACTTTGCTACTGGCTTAAAGTGAGCTCTTTTTTCTTAAAAAGTGCTTTGGATGGTGGAGGTTTCAACTATCAACCCATCAGCCCTAAAGCAAAGCAATGAATTATTAGTACCACAGGAGGAGACCGTGGTGTAGGCAGAGGCCTTGTCCAAGTGCACAATCATATTTTTTTTAAACAGCCTTTTATGTATGTTTTGACCTTCTGGTCACACACAAATGGCATGTAGGTTACTGAAAACTGACCTTTTGCAAAACTCCTTCAAGAGTGAAGATATTGGAAGGCCATCACCTCCTTTGTTTTCACTATTTTGTGCAACGGTGGTAAAATAGTGATGATAACAAGACTTTTTTACACGGCTTCCTAAATACATCAACTGAGCCTACCAGCATCAGATCTCACAATCAGGGAACGTGTATGGGCACACAGCCACAGAACCCACTGCCAAGACCGGTTTTGAAGAATCTTCTTAGTTTTCTAGAACCAGTTATACATTTTTTGAGGCTTCTGATTGGCCAACACGGCTGTATGGTTAGGGTTATATTGCCACCTGTTAGTTTTGCATGCTCTTGATAGCATGTGTCTGTGTTTCATATGGACCGAGATTGTTCTAAAACAGTGCTTATGAGAACAAAGAACAAAGGAGGAAAAAAATTTAAACTGCCATGTCTTTGGGCATCTTAGAACTTTTGGATCAGGTCCAGAAACCAATATTTTTTTTCACTGGCAACACCAGTTCAGTCTCAGCTGCACTTTTTCCCCTGGGATGATTCTATCAGAGGAGTCAGCCTTGTTTTTAAGGGAAATGGTGTGAACAGTTCTAATCACTGGAGTGAAGTAAAGCTAAGGAGCTCCAGACACTTCTTGGAGGTCAAGCATACCAAGTTCATTAAAGAAACATTTAGAAACAGAAAGCTGTTAGAGTACAGAGGAAGCTTCCAGTTCTTTTGGAGGAGACAGCTGCATTCCAGATATTCTTGGCATCTGGATGTGGCGGTAAAAAACATTTTGGTAACACTTTACTGAAGGGCAATATTTATAAAGCTTGCATAACACCTACATAAGCATTCTGACATAAACCTCCATAAACATTATACAGGCTTAATCCAGAAACCATCAGTCATAAAAGCTGCTTTAGTCAGAATTTAAGGTGATAATACCTTATGAATACTGACCTACAGTAAGTATTAGCAAAATTTTTTTTTTGCTAATACTTCCTCATAAAATGGTAGTTAAAAAAACCCAACATTGTTTACATGCCCTCCACAGTCCCCTTTAAAACCATATAGTATCAACATATATACTGCTCAAAAACAACAGCATGACAGCAAGTGTTCCCTTTAATTTTTTGAGCAGTATATAACATAATATGACTAATAAAGTGTTATGTCACGCCCTGAAACGGCACGTTTCCTCTCACATGTATATGTAAATGTTTTGTAACTGTGCTCTGTATTATGGGACTGTGCTGTTGAACATCAGATTGTCTTTTATGTTTGTACTTTTTATAGATTATGTTTTCTGCACTTTGCATGTTGCTCTTGTAATGTATTCTGTGTACTTTCATCCAGTCTAACAGTCTAGTGGGGACATTTAGACCAGGGTTAGCTCAGCTTTTTCTCTAGTATAATGTATGAAATAAGGCAGGGTAATTGCAATTCATTAGCCTCTAGTTTTGCATCTCACCATGGAGTAACAAGGAAACTTGGGGCATGTTTGCTTTCATAATGTCAGAAAAAAACATTATTGCATTAAACATGAGGCACACTGCTTGCCTTTAAGCCTTTAGAATGAGTGAAATTATATTTTTCACACCTCATAACTGTCACACTGCATTGCAGTCAATGTGTGATTACACTACATGATTAAATACCTCATATATTTAAAAACAGGGCAACCTTTTTTTGGGCAAAATCAAACATCATTGAGGGCTAACTTGGTCCTGTGGGTTAAGCATTGGGCAGCCACCAACAGGGAGATGTCATTAGCATTGCAATGGCTTTTGAATGCAACATTGAAAGAGGAAACCCACAATAACAGGATCTTATGACCACATGCATATTTGCAAATCATTGCCGCCTTTACATATGACATCAGAGCAACAATATAAACAAACACCATCATAGAGCTGGTAGCTGGTAGTCAAACTTCTGTATCATGGAATAAAGTCCCAGCTTGCAGCATAACCAAGCTCATTTTTGGCAATGAAAAGTGTTAATGTCTTATAACCACTCAAACTATGCTACCATGGTGTAAAGCTCTTGGCTCACAGCCCAATTTTAATATTTTATCAGGTCACCTGTACGGTAGTTTCCAGTGAAATACTTCCAGAAACATGTCAGTTAATTAGTGCAGCGTATGGTACGTTGACTTGAATCGGTACTGATGCATATCTGGACATAAGCAAACAAAAAATTAATTGAGAGTGACAGGGAAGGAAGGCAAGTAAGTGCACCAAGTTTGAAATAATTCTACCAATTATAGTTACATTGTGGAGACACACACCCTGTACTTTTGTTTTTTTATGTCCTACAAATATTCCAACCACAAGACACAGCTCTTCGCAGCTCTCCCACTCAAGGACATTGCGCCTTCTATCTGCCATTTTCAGAAGAAATCCTAGTGACAGAGCCGCTGAACATTGAACATGATACTTGATCAGTGGGGGCTGATGTTACTGGCCTCTTTAAATCGACACGAGTGTACTCTAGACAGAATTGCAAGATGTATGAACGATAAATAAATACAATCTTTCTTGTGCTTTTGCTCATACATGTGGGCAGAGGATTCCTGGGGATTTCGAGCATGTTTGTCAGAAAAAGTGTGGCCACATGGTAGTCAGTCTTTCTATCGCTCTACCAGAGGGCCCCATTGATCTTGGCTCTAACCAGGAGACGAGAGGAGCCACAGTCGGGCAGAAATGAGGAGAGACAGGAAGAGAGAGAGCGAGAAGGAGACCTCAAGAGTAGGGGCAGAGGGAGAGAGGGAGAGAGCGAGGGGGAGAGAGAGTCTTTTCAGAAAGCAGGCTGCACGCTCCTGAGGGGGCCAGGAACTTGAGAGCCTGACACTTTGTCAGAATAGCAGGGAGGCAGTTTGTTTGTTCCAAGAGGAATTTATGGCTTTGGGCTTCACTGGCACATTATTTTACTGCATTTTATTCATGTAACATCCATGCTCCACATGTCCAAAAGTGTGTAGGCACCTTCTTGTCTGACATTTCTTCTGAACTCAAATGTATTAACAGGGAGATTTCGTTCTCCCTTTGCTGCACTAACACCCTCTACTCTGCTGGAAAGCCTTTAGGTATTGGAACATTGCTGTGAGGATTTGATTACAGCCACACGAGCAATGCTGCATAATGCTCTTAATCCCAAAAGAGCTGCATACTCCAGAGAATGGTTAAAGTGCTCCAAGTCTTATACTGGAAAAGGGCTTTATACCCCTCTAGTTAAGGCTTGGCATAGGGCAAGGTGGCCTTAGAGCATCCCCTTCTAGCAGTTTTTTGAACATTATATAAGCAGTTTGTGCACAAGTACATGTCTGTGTCAGTTATGGGGGTTATATACACATTTATATACAGTTATATACATTTGTAGGAGCAAAGTTTGACATGTAGTGTAGCTGGGAAAAGTCTTTTTTTCCAGAAACATGATGGGTGTTTTGCACTCTGATTAATTATAAATGCTTACTTGAGTGAGAGCATGTGTCCAGGTTGAGTCCAGCAATTCTTCCATTGCATGATCATCCACATCGTGTCTGCTTAGATCAAGGCTTCTTCATGCTGATAAGTGAAAGATACTACAGTGCACAGTGATGTGGAGAAAACAGCACAAACACAGAGAAATGGCATGAAATATTTAATGGCAAGGGCTGGATGTGATAGGTCACTCATGAGAGAAGCCTTAATTTAAAGGAGAAAACAGAGGTAATCAAGCATGATGGGATACTGGAGCCGTTGGCATCGATCGGAACAACATGGTTCAGCAGGCTGAGAGGTAAGGCTTGGGGGTGGGGGGGCAGTTCTGTCCAAGGAGTGCAACGCACAGCTTGACAGGTGGAGAGTGGAATGGGATCAGAGATGAATGGGACTGAAAATGCTCATAAGCGAGGTTTGAGTTGTCGAGACTACAGTGGGAGTGAGGGGAGGCACGTCTTAATGTCACTCAGGATAGAAAATGCCCTTTTACATTGATCTAGTGTATCACTTTCACCTGTACTCATCTTCATTTTAACCACAGATGTGTCCTGGCCTTGCTGATTCACCAAGGCCTGTGACCTCTGCCATAGTCCAGGTTCATCACAGGTGTTTGCCCTGGGGTCCACAAGGACTCAGTACACCATGGGTTCACGTCTTTTTTTATGAAGGAAACAGACTTGGATGATCCTAAGACAGCAGGTGTAAATAGGGGTCCAATACATCTCAGAGATGTGTCAAGAACTGATCATTTGAACTGGAGTTGGAAAGGGACCCCTGTCTTCCAGGCCCTCTAGGCCCCAAGGGTAGTCTAAGGCATTACTTTTTCTTTACTACTATTTAAGGGCTTCTTTCTCTTTCAACAAATAAGCCCATCTCCTCCCAACCCCTCCCACACACACACACACACACACACACACACACACACACACACACACACACCCCAGGGCTTGTCACACTACATATTTTTTCCCTTTGAAAAATATGAGCATTCAGTTACTCTGGGTTTTAAAAGACACCATTTTTTAAATTAAATAGCATTTTTAAATTTCCAAGCTAGATAAAACACTGTAAAGTTTGGGTTTTTTTTTTTAACATATGAGATCTCCAATTCTACAGTTCTTCCTGTGACATCTGAAACCTCCATTGCAGACCCATGCACACAGAACTTCCAAGTATTGTGTGTAAGACAATGTTTTAGCAGCATTGCTGTCACTTCAAGGGTGCACTGGGAGTGAGGCGAGGCGCAAAGAACAGGTTCCAGATGGAATACAAAAAGACACAGACTCTATACAGACAATAACTACAAAACAAAGAGGCTCGAGGGCCTTTCTAACACAAAACATAACTTACACAGAAGAAACAGAAGGAGCAGGAAACGTGAGGATATTTGTAAGGGTTGACCAGCAAATAACACCTGAACTCAAAGAACTTAAATACAAAAACACACTCAGACAGGAACCAATCATAAATCCCAGTTACTTAAACTAAACACAAGACAGCTGACAATGACACAAGACACAACACCCAATATCAAAATAAAAGTCCAATAAACCCAAAACCAATACAGCGGCCTCTACTGGCCGCTGGCCAAGACCTAACAGTTGCACTTCTGAATTTTACTTGTTGAGGATTTTGGGGACTCCCAGTGACATAGTGACATGCTCATGTCAGGAATGGTTGTCCTTCTTAGAAAGACATATCGGAGCCAGGCATACTTGGAATGCCGCGTCATGGCTAGAACACAGGCACACAGAGATAGGACATGGACAAACCAACCAGAAGACACAATGGTTAATTGACCATGAACACTGGGCCAAGCTGGACTTCAGTAGAGCAGAGAGAACAAGACAGAGGTGGGAATGATTACTTACATGAGAGAAACCATACTGACAGTCGCAGCACTGGCGAGAGAGGGCCCAAGCTCGGTACTCTGGAGACTGGGAAGGCTGGGGGAAGGACACGAGAGACAGCCATGACAGTGCTCTTATGCAGTTTGAATAAGATTTGCCAAGCTAATGGTATCCATTCATTCAACTACTTGTAACAGACATTCAGGTCAAATATTGCTTTTTTTACATAGCCTTCAGAAATAACATCTAAATCTTGTCATATTCTTGCCTATTTCGTTAGCATGCCAAAGCTATTAGCCATAAGTACAAATTTAAACATTTAAACATTTAAGTGGCTCTTAAATGTGGTGCTTTAGTGCATAAACAACTGATGGGCATCATAGGTTTTAGTTCTCGCAAACAATATTGTGACCAGCCATCACTGAAACCTGGCCTATGACTAGTTCTGGATTAACTCTAAAAGCAAAGCAGCTAAAAACGGATATGGTGATTGCAAATCAGTGCCTTAGATGAACCATTTTTGCATTGTATCGTTATAAAGAGGAAGTCCCACATCCTGAATGTTATTACCAGGTGTGAACTGGCATGACCATTTATCATTTAAGCGTCGCTCACCAGTCAGGTGATTAGCATAACAAAGACAAAGCTGTCCTCGAATCTGAGTCCGCGAACAAGCAAGCAAGGAGACGAGAGTAAAAGGGGAATCAAGACTTCATTACACACAACATTAGCTCTGCTGGACGTCCTCCAACACCCTGCTGCTGGGCATGTCTTGAAAAGCACGGCATGGGTAAATGGGGCAGCACACAGGGTGCTTGATGGCATCAGCAGGTGGACAGAGTCAAGGGAAGGTGGGATGGAAGGAGAATCTCAATCTGTGCAGCCGTCACCGTCGATGTAAAGACAAAAAAAAGACTGTGGTGTGACGAAAAAAAAAAAACGGCATACATGTCAAAGAGGCCCTTGGTCAAGCTTTGCAAGCCCTTGTCTCCTCTTTGTGGCTTCAGCTGGCCTTGTACAACCCATCACACTCTCGAAGGACTCATTATAGTGTGTTATTGGTGGGCAGTGAATACAGATGTTTCTATGCATATAGTAGTTATCCTCTGTACCACTCCACTGGCTCTAAAAGCCATCAGTTTCCTTTTGGACGGCATGTTTTCTGACCTATTTCCCTTCCCATCCACCACTTTCTAGTGCTCATAAGGGCATTTGGTCGCTTGAGCAGTGGTGTTCTTTCCACTGCCTGCAACAACCTGACAGCATGGCGAATTGCTCAGTAGGAGGTTTTAGCCACTGGCCTCTGGTCTGAGTGGGAGCCTTAATGAAGCGAAGCAGTTTTCATATAAATATGGCCTACCATTCAGAGGCCTTGCTATTAACATCTAAACACTTAACCTAGATCTCAGGTATTATCTCTGCTTCAAGCTCTCATTCATACAACCCATTACAGTACCTCCACCCACTGGACTAGACATTTATTCTATAATGTAGGAGCACTACATGAAAATGGCCTATTCTGCATGTAGGCTTCATAACCAGAGGCCAAGTAAAGCTATTTCCCTCCACGGTATTTGAGTGATATAACCAGTCTGTGGATTATCGACGTTCCTGTACAGCCTCCAGAAAAAAAGTGTATCTTCTGATCTGACGAACAACACCATATCTGCCTATCTGCTTTCTTGGGGATGCTTCCAAAGCAGGAGGCCCAATCCTGTGCTTGGTTTTATCTGCAAATCCCTAATTGGATTTCAGAGCTGAAGCCACAGACTTAGGGCCACTTAGGGCCGGAGGAAAAAAGCAGAGTCCATTTTTAAAAGTAATTAGTGTGAAACTAAGTCAGGTGTGTGCCCTGAGAGCCTTAAAGCCGCCTTCTCACCTTCCTAATCCGCAAGCCGCTTGATGAATACCCAGCAGAAAATGCTTGGGACTGATGAGCCACCATTCGCTATGTGCACAGTGCCAAATGGGCCATGGGAGAATCAGTGCAAGCCACAAGCAGAGCGTGAAAGGTTTAGGAAGGTATCATTTATTAATATGAGGGGGTGAAGCATCTACAGTGAGGAACCCTCTAAGCATTCCTCTTGGATGAATCCTCAGGGCCTACTTCTTCTGCATATCAGCAATTTTAAGTTTCATTTTTTAATGTAATAAAATCTGAGCAAATAGCACTCATAGTTATACCCTTTTTATATTGTTGGCAACAAATGAGTTCAAATCTTAAAATTCCAAACAGAAAAATATTTTTGCCGAGTGTCTAAGCTGATACAGCTAACCAAGTTCTGCCATTAGTTAGGAGGCCTCACACATTAGATGAACCACCAACAAAGTAAGGAAGAGACAGGAATGTTTAGATTCACAAAAAAAAAAAAAGCCAAAACCTGGAAGTTCTAGATACGTCACTGACCAAAAAGCTGTAGCATGAGCAGTTGTTTTGGTTAGCAGCACGAACAGCTCTGTCTTTATCGAATCTTTATACAGAAATATGTTGTCTGTTACCAGCTTTAAATATCTGTTCATTCTAGAACAGACAAAAAGAGCCATTAGCCTGGGATAACACACTACTAGAAAATTTTAGCAGAAAATAACATCACAGGTCATTATTTAAATATTATTAAGAACATTTTAGGGCCAGTACTGAGGACCAAGTTCTAATGCTAATGGTTTGCCAGTTAGCTAATTAGTTACTCAGTCACTATCACTACTATGGTCTAGAACAGATGCAAAATATTCATGTGCACCAATCACCATTAATTTAGTGCTAATGTAATATTAGAACTCTAATAAGTCCCCATAGAGTTAGAATTACCATGAATGTGGTTTAAAGTTCGGCCATGTATGGCCAGGACTGAAGACCTGGCTGTTATAGTCACTGTTTGCCACTGGGCATTTCTATTTTGGGTCTCTACTGCCCAGAGCCTTGTCTGTCACAAAGGATGGTGATGGAGAAAAGAATCCTCAGGTTTTCTGAGAAAAGTTACTTTAACAGCTTTCTGATTGGCAAGATTTTCAGTTTTTTGCTGGAGACTGCGCAAAATGTATCTCGTTTACATTTAGACTTTGAAATCCCACTCATGAACACACCATAACTTCTCCCAGCATTGTTCATCCCACGCTCCGTTCGCTGACAGCTCTCCTCCAGCTCATCCATTTTCCTGGGCCCGGAGTCCCCGGCTGCGCAGCGTCCGGCACCATCTCAAATCTACCGCCCACACCAATTAGTGCTTGGAGGGATGGGCAAGCCTCCTTCCTGCGGTCTAGCGAATTCTTTTTCCGCAGCAGGTCCGTGACATGATAAAGAGGCCAGTAGCTCCCTCACTGAACGTTAGGGATGGTAAACTAGGGGATAATCGTGATCTAATGAGACAAAGAGGCAGCTTTATTAAAATGGCTCCAGCAGAGGGGAGAGAACGAAAGAGAGAAAGAGGAAGAAAAAAACGATGAGGGAGCTTCTCCATCAAAGAAGGGGGGATGTGAATAAACAGGGTTTCCTTCAGCAGTGGAGGAGGGGAGCCAGCGAGAGGGATGAAGACATGATTTGTCTTCTGATTGGGTTGCTGGGCTAACCCAAAATGGTCATGCCGAGTAGAAAAAAGCAAGTTTAGCTTTAGAGATGTCCAGTTCCTGCTGTAACTTGTAGAAGTGCAAACCAGGCTAACGGTTATTGAATGTCAGGGGTTGGTTGCACTAACTGGGATTACACATGGTTGTTGTACCTTCAAATAACAGGTTGCAGGGCCAGGTCCACTTGTGTTGGCCAGCAGAATTTTGTGAAGGAAATTACATTCATTCGAAAGGGGTTTGGCACATGGAACAATTTTATGTCAGGGACCTTCACGATCTTGCTTTTGCAGCATGGAGCCACCCCTTATAGCAGAACTGAATATTCAAAATTGTGTCGAAGCACAAACCTTTGAACAGGCCCTCCCCCCTTGTCAGTTGGGGTAGGTGACCTCAAAATACTTACGATATGATATTAATTGTGATATCTTATTTTTCTGAACAGATAAAATGCACAAAATGTAAAAGACTGCATTTAAAGTTCCGTGCTACATTGCTGTTGGTTAGACAAAACCATAAAAAAAAAATTTTGGTCTGCCCTTGTTAATGTACATTTAAAAAAAAAATCAAACCTGCATCCTCTACAGATTACACAAACTACAAACTGCACATTTTCAGGCACATGTACTATTTATTTGCTGAATTTAACCATATTGGGGAAAAAAAACATTACCTTCAAAGTAATGTTATAGAAACCATAGTTTAATTGTTGAATGGTTCAAACTCCTGTATATAAAAGTTCATATAACAGTTAAATATCACGTATAATTCAATTAAGTTGCACTGCGAATTTCAGCATCACTGAAATTTAGTCCCTGATTTAGTCACATCCAATTCCATCCACTAGGTAGCACTTCCCCAGTCACACAATGCTACTATGACGTGAAGGCAGCCTACATCTTTCCCAACTGCCGCTAACACAATGTCATCATAAAACTCAACATAATTTGATGAGAACACAAATCACCCAACTGCTAGCTTTAACCACTAGTAATAGGGGAAGAGGGAAGGCCATCCTACCCTAGAGAGGAAGTACTGTCAGACTCCAGGCCGCTGACACTGTGGGATCACTAGGGATAGAGCTAACAATATATTGATGATCAGACCAGTGCTTGTACCAAAGTTGTACCAAAGTTTCACCACGTAGAGGCAACCTTGAGGATGCTGGCTGCAAGTTGTTCCTCAGCGATCTTAATTGTTTGTTCATGTGATTCTCGGTGTTCATCAACACTGAATATCATCCCAAAGTGAGCTTACTGCTGCACTCCCTCCAAAAGTGGTCTTTTGGGAAACAAAGCTTTCATCTGAAAAGCACTGCTAAGTGGCGACACGTACAGCACTGTTTCTGCCTTTCATACGCAAAATAATTCATATCTGGAGACTTTTCCGAGAGAAGAGGGAGGCAAATGAGAGACGCTCTCCCTCTCCTCCTCCTCCTCCTCCTCTCCACCTCCCTCCCTCTATTTCCACCTTCCCAGCATCTCCAGCTGCCTCACTTCAAAGCTGCATCTACAAATGACGAGTGTTGGAACATTTGATCTGGGTTTAGCCCAAGGTTTAGGCTGTTTCAAACCCTCCCACCCCACATAGGCGATCTGCAGAGATTTAGCTCTGCTGAGGCTTAAGCTTTTCTTGTGCTGTACAATTATAGCCTACCTCCTCATCTATAAACCATAATGGTAGAAGGTTTTCCTTTTTTCTGATCTCACATTGCTTTCACTGTGATTATCCTTTGAGGTTAAGATTATGTACAGGGATAGTATGAGTATGCATGCCATCGCTGGTTCCTCTCAAACATTTGCATTGAAGAGTTACTGAGAACATATTCTCATTTAAAAGCAGATTTCAAGGGTCAAGGGTTCAACAGTTCCACCCATGAAAACTGCTGTACTTCTTACTGGTTGCCCGACAACAGCTGGTCCTACTGTCTACTCTCTGGTCCTACCGTCCGCAGCCATTCTCATACTGAGTAAGAGAAAGTTTTGCAGGAAGCAAAGGGGGGACTCTGCTTGTTGGCCCAATTCTGCAGCCCCTAAAATGTAGTGTCTGTGACTATAAGAGCTAGGCCTCCAGTTCTGGCCATTCCAAAACATGGTCAAAAAACAAGGAAAAAAAAAATCTCTATTATGCAACATAATGCTGGAAATAATATTTTGGCTGTTTTGGATTAAACATGAACGCTTCCCAGAGATGTTTACAGCATTAAACCAGGGATGCACAATGCTGGTCCTGGAGGACTAGTGTCCAGCACAGTTTACCTGGAGTTTTTAATTGTCAGATTTAGTGGGAATATTTAAGGCATATTCTCATGACACCAGCACTGCCGAACACTAGGTGCCTATCATCACCTCTGGGAATTTGCAGAGGCCACTCTGCATTACTCTCATCAGCAATTATATTTACAATTAGAAATTGAGGTTGTATTCCACATTACCAGTCATCAGTAAGCAGCCCTTCTTAGTCCTTTCCTGTGAAAACTCAGCGTGAGAGCAGAAAAGTAATACAAAATGGGAGTAAATGAAGTTCATTGTGTTTCTCTTGGTCTCCCCGTCATATGAATATTTCAAACCGGTGGAAGCCGAAAGGCCTCATGGGGATGAGACCATCTGTTGAGACCATAGGGATGAGACCATCAAACATTTTTGCTGCAGGAAAGGCCCCGTTTCCTACAGTACCTGGCCTGTGTAGCCATACACAAAGCACCTAAACACAGAAAACGCACTCCAAACTCATGGGACAACTCAGGAAAATATGCAAGCTACAGTGGATCTTGGCATAGTGTCACAAAGGACATGCAGCCACATGCATCCTACTGGTACCAGATACATCATAAAGCAGCCTCATAAATAATCCTCAAAGAAATGCCATAAGAGAGACCATCAAGAACGCCTGGCACAGTCCACCCTCCCCACCCTTAAAGGAAAGAAACAGCTGGGACTCCTTGTTATGAAGTGTTCTGTCTGTGTGTACAAAGTTGTATGTACAGTGCTGTCAATAGACACGGCTGAGAGAAGAAGACGTGAACAAAGAAACCGCTTCCCTCGCATGTCTTTCCAGGAGCAGCATGCATTCCTGTAACAAGATGCATCATGTTTAGTTTTAAAATGGTCTTGAAAAAGTCAGTGTATTTTTTTTATATATTTGAGAAAGACTTTCTCTCTCTCTCTCTCTCTCTCTCTCTCTCTCTCTCACACACACACACACACATATTGTCACGGGTGGTGTTTTGGTGGTGGTTTTTTCCTGTTTTTGGTTCTTCTGTTCCCTGGTTTCCCTGTTTCTGTGTCTGGGTTTTGTTCCCTGGGGTGGCCAGTAGGGGTCACCCCTGTTTCATGTTATGCCTGTGCCCTGTGTTCTGTGTCACCTGC
>JBBPCX010000114.1:30964263-30980160 GCA_037974365.1 Hydrocynus forskahlii | reverse complement strand
CCAAATAAAAATCTAAGGCCAAAATAGGGGGGTTTGTTGATTGACAAAATTTTGGTCCCATTTGGGAGGGGGGTGATAAACACAATATCGGTCAACCAGCGGGAGCTGGGGGGGTGTCCAGTCGGCCCAGGCAATCACCTAGCTTGCCTATGCCTAAAAACCTGTGGACACATAAAGGTGCAGTTTTAATTCTGCATTTCTATGGTGTATTCAAAGCAACAGGTGTGAAATTCAAATAATTCATCATGTCACTAAAACTGCACTGTAAAAATATATGAAGATTAAGAAATCTAGCCCATTGTTAAGTAACTGAAAATGCCTACGAGGCATTAACGAGGCTACATGGTGGGAATTTATATTGATATTTCAGTCTGTTGCCCATTAGGGTATTATAATGCTCTGTAAAGTACAGTGGAATTGTAGCAGGGCTTTTGGTTTTTGGTCCCACTTTATATTTACTGTTTGTAAGAATTGTAATTACTCACTAATGATACTTGTAAAATCAACAACGTGTTATTTTCACTGGTCAACAGCATTACATTAGCTACAAGGTTAATATGCTCCGTATTAATGATACTTCTGATTGTTCCTGGAAGCTAATGTTATCTGTCGAACCCAGATATAGTAAATCAGCCAAGACATGTTTGGGGTCCAAATTTTTTTTTATGTTTAGAGCTGGAGCTATGAGGCCCCAAAACGTCTCCCATCTTGCTCAAACTGCATTCATTAAAGTGTAGCAGACTTGTAGCTGTGGTTAAGGATCGACTGTGAACTTCAGCACCACAGGCAGCCATACCAGATAACACCAGGCCAGCGTTCAGACAGATAGTTCAGTACCGTGAACACATCCACAAGTCTGCACCACCTCAATGAATTTCTGGATGAGGTTTTAACAGGCTGAGAGAACTTCTTGTTAAGTTTTTTATTTTTGAGAAATTGTAAATGATTCAGTAGTGACTCAAGCTGTCAGAATCCCTTCTTTAAGAGGCATTTATACACCATGCATGTATTTAGTTGCGTGGAGTACTGGTTAGATTAGATTATAGACTGTAGGTCATGCTGTGACGGACCATCGAATGCTGTGGTATCTGTCAAGTAGTACAAGTAGACACAAGTAGTCAACAAGAGCAAAGTTCACTGCTGCATCTCTATCTCTCAGCCTGAGCTTTGATTTGTGCTGAATTCTTAAGCTGAGCTTGTCTTACAGCTGATGACATTATGACTGATGTGGTTGCTCAGATTGTGGTGTTCGCAACTCCATGGACATGGCCAGCTTTGCAGAGATGACATTTCCATGTGGTGTAAGAAGCACTAAGTCAGACCTTATCTGACAAACATGAATCCATTAGATTTCACACTTTACTGTGTGCTACATGGCAACAGTGGAATTTTGGACTCTTTTACTATTCATGTACAGGGGCATGGTTAAAAAGTTCCTTTTAGCTATTTGTAAGCATGTAACATACAATTTGAGCTGAGTCTGAACATTTTTCTGTACAACCTTCAAGCTGACAAAATGAAATTGTACTTTTTAGCGCATCAAATGAGACACATCTTGTAAATTGATAGAAACAATGGTTTCTGCATACTTTTAAATCTTTTGACATTGGTATGTTGTGTATGGACTAGTATCTCTGATTTGAGAGTTTAGGAGTCTGTACTAAGGTTATTAATGGACTACACCAGTCCAGCGCTACACCAGTCCATTACCCATTGCACCTAATCTCTATACACTGCCTTGTTGTTCCTACTGATCAAACCTACCATGGAGCCCCTGTGCTCAGTATAGTGGTGCTGTAGATGTTGCTCCCGATCCTGAGTGACTGAGGTCTCAGAGTCTGGAACTCCAGGATCCAGCTGCAGAGGGAGTTGTTCAGGCCCAGCAGTCACAGCTTTTCTATTAGATGCTGAGGAAGGATGGGGTTGAATGCTGAACTGAAGTTTATGAACACCATTCTCAAATAAGTGTCCTTTTTTGTCCATCTGTTGCATGGTTGGGACTGCCTGCATGGTTACATGCAAACTGCAGGGAGTCCAGTGAAAAGGCAGTTGTGATTATATGTACCTCCTGATTAGCCCCTTAATTCACTCCATTATGATAGTTGTGACTGTGACGGGACAGTAGTCATTGAGGCAGGACACTGACAACTCCTTTAATGTGGATGATGTTTGTGTGACTATGATCACAGGTGAATTTGTGTGGTACATAAAATGGTCTACCTCTAACAGTCACAAACACTGGCAGTAAAGAGCTGTAACTAAAGACCAGCACAGTAATCATACACCATTCAGTTTTTATGTAGAAACACAAGCCCCTCTTCAGGTTTTATGGGACAGAGCTGCATTTATTTCCAAACAAAATGTTATCAAGCCACTGAATTCTACTGTCCGGAATGCTGTTACTAAGCCATGTCTCCGTAAAAAGCAAAAACACAGCAGTCTCTAAACTCATGCTGGGAAGTCCTTTGGAGTCAGCTGAAGTCCATTTAATTGTCCAGTGAGTAAACACTGGCAAGTGGAAGGGACAGAATCGCTGGCAGGCAAGTGTTAACTTTTAGCCTAGCACTTATAATGCTTCCACTTCCTTGCACACTGCTTGCTATGTCCTGACACCCACCCAGGGCCTGATCATGTGGCACATTAAAGTCATGTAGCTTGTCCATTAGCCCATCATCAAGGATATTTTCTAGTTGATATCTCCTATTCTGTCCCATCCTCTCTGGTGCGCTCAGCCTCTGGATTACTAAGCCTGACCTTGTTTAGGCTTAATTAAAGCCTGTTTATGTTAACACTCAGGACTCAGGACCTGTCCCTTGTTGATTTGTTTTCATCTGTTTCTCATTTCCTCCCTCACTATTTAGCACAAGCTGATTTGAAGAGTCACTGTCTGTTCTGTCGTACTCACCTCATATATGCTGCCTCCCCAGCTGTCTCGCTGTACCCTCCTGTTCCCTGCCATGCTCACCCTTTTCCCTTCTCACACCAGCTGGAGTGTCTGCCTTCATCTTGCTGACGTCCTGTGTTACATCACATTACATTACATTCATCCAAAGCAACTCACAATATGAGGAAATATTCAAGATTTAGGACAGTGTGAGCACCAGAGGAGAGTACTAAGTGCTAAAATATTTACGTAGGAGTAATGTAAGAAGAGCAGAATAATAGGTTTAAGGTAGCTGGGTGCTGATCCAGTCCCTCTGTAGTGTTGATGACTTGAACTTAACTTGGGTAGCCATGGGTAGCCAGTGTAGGTCAATCAGCAGTGGGGTGATTATATGTGATGTTTTGGGTTGGTTGAAGACCAGCTGAGCTGCTACATTCTGAACCAGCTGTAAGGGTCTTACCGTGCAAGCTGGAAAACCCACTCAGAGGGCATAGTAGTAATTGAGGCAAGAGATAACCACGGCTTGTAGGGAGTCGGGTGGCATACAGAATCAGGTGAATCAGGTATTGCCTGATTTTCCTGATGTTGTATTAGGCGAACATGACTGAGAGGCAGATGTAATGCGGTCAGAGAAAGATAGCTGGTCATCAGTCATGACACCCAGGTTTCTCCCCACCTTAGAGAGAGTGAGGAGGCAGTTTTTTTATTGATCTTTTGATGGATAGAAGGTTTGTCTGGGATAACCAGAAGTTCCGCCTTGGCAAGATATAGCTGTAGGTGGTGATCCTTCAACCATATGGCTATGTCTGATAGACCAGCTGAGATGCCGTGATGGTGTGCTCATGAGGCAGGAAGGACAGGTATAGCTGTGTATCATTGGTACAGCAGTGGAAAAGCCATAGGAGTGAATAATCGAGCCCAAGGAGGTGGTGTTAACTGCAAGGAGTAGGTACCCCAGTGCTTAGCCTTGGGACACTCCAGGAGGCAGGGAAAGCTTAAGCAGAGATGAAGTCAGCTTTGTTAACTGCAGACTGACAATTCCACAACCTCACAGACAAGGGAGCATGAGCAAAAGCTCAATTTTGTTGTGACATCAGACAGGTTGGGTTTGTTTGTCTTCTTTGGATAGCGTTACCATCTGCGGATACCAGGAACAACAAGAAAATACTGGAAGCACATAGCTCATCTAGAGTAATGGAAGTGCCCTCGGGTGAGTAGAGCTGATAGCCATGCTGGTGTCCTTGCTCAGGTAGACTCGCTGGTCTTTACCTGAGTAGGTCTTCACAGGCTGATGTTCGTTTGAAATGCAATGAGCTTAACTGGACACAGCTGCTCATACTGTAAGTAGAGCAGTAATTCGTATCCTTCGTAGCCAGCACGTCAAGCTAGATGAGTTTTGGGGGTGGGGCTTCGGTTTTACTGACTGTCAGGGCATTTACTCATCTGAACTCTTAGTTTGCCCAAAGGGCTTTGCCCACTTCATTTGTTTTTTGTGCTTGACCGAGTGCTATTAAGCTTGAGCCTGTACATCCTCGTGGTTTTGTTTGTTCTCTTCTCTCTCTTCTCATTTCTCTGCACATGTGTCTCTGTCTCCCTCCAGTACACACCATGACATATTCTAGCATGTAGGAGTGTTGCTTGAGGTTGTGTATGGACTAATACCTCCTATTTTAGTGTTTAGGAGCATTTATTGAGGTAATTTATGGACTAATGATATCAGGGTTGCTGGAAAAAGTACATTAGCCTGACTGTACAAAATGAACAATATGCAAAGCAAAAGAGCCTAAATGTGCAAATCAGAAGAACCTAGGGCTTAAAGAGTTCAACATAACAAACCAGAAGTATCTGAGGTATGAGGACCTGGTCAGTTACTCACAGATGACTTAACCCCCACCATAAACAAGTCCTCCTGTTTTGTGCATGTTACCTCTCCTATAACTCAGTACTTGCCTCTCTCGACACCTGCCCATTGTTTTCCCCTTCTGTTTGTTGTAGTCTATTTCACGGGAAAATACACCGCGTTGTTTCCTCTTCTGCAAAGTCTTAACAGTAAGGATATGTGGACTCATACACACTGGGTCCCTTTTTGCGCTCCTGTACCTAATACAACTACAGTATGGTAGAGTACACAACACTAAACTTAATAGTGCAGTATACATGCAAATGTACAGAATCCCACTGACGTCGTTAAGCCACCATGTACCTGGTCAGACGGTGGCATAAATCATTGAGTCAAGATTCCTCTTGAAAATGCACTTAAATGAATTTTACAGTTCGATCATACTAGATCAGCTTGCAGTGAAACGAGAATAACTCAAGAATGTGGTCGTTCAGCATTGCAAAACCCATATGCTATGTTGGAGCAGGGTGCCAGATGACTGGAGTCTTGTTTGAGCTCAGTAAGTGGTGCATTAATCACCGGACAGAGGACAAATGTCTAATTTTAATGTTAAATGGGCTGTGATTGAACGCAAGCACTACTCCTTCCCCTAAAACTACAAAATGTCTTTATGAAATATATATTCATCATGTGTGCCCAGTACAACTTGCCATTGTTTCCCCATTCTGTTGAAGTGCACCTTTAGCAGATGAATCTACTTTATCAAAAAACCCTAAACTGTAGCTTCACCTTGCTGGTGAGGGCTTGTTCATGCTCAGTATGTGTTGGCCATCCTCTAGCCCTTCCGTTTCTAACCTCAGAGTGGCTCTTGGCTGGATATTTTTACATAGGACTCCACTCTTCACCTAGCAATGACATCTGATCAGTAAGTCAGAAATTGCTTTAGTCAGAAATTGACCAGTGATCAGTAGGGTAGAGAGGAACTGATATATTGTACAGCAACAACAAGGCTACATTATGTACATGTAGTGAGTCAAAGCACAAGGTTGGGTATGTCAATTATAATGGCCAATAAGTGGAAGTACCAGGTGGGTGTTTTTAATTAAGTGAAAGGTGAGTGAGTTTTTGTTGCTGGTTTATTAGCACACATTTCAGAAAAAAAGCTTTGCTATCCAAAGAGAGTTACCAAAGTGAAAAGGTGTTTGTTCACTCTGGTTGCCAACTACTAACATTTAATGCATTGGTTATCATTTTTTGTCCTCTATTTCATATCTGTTGAGGCATAGACAGGTACATAAAGAGATAAAAATAACACATTTGTGGCTCTTGGCAGTCCACGAACACAGTCTTGCTTTGAATACCTAATAAAGGCCCACTCACTTCTTTGCTTTCCGCCTCAGTGTGCACCGAGGCCATGGCCCCGGTTAAAAGCCAACCGCGCAGAGGCCGTCACACTGGTGACAGGTGCTTCTTTTTTGCTAAAGACCATACCTGCTGAGATGCTGCTGGGGACTGATCAACAGCATCCTGCCTTCCTCTGCACTGCGTTAGAAGTGACCCTCATTATAGTCAGACATGGCTTAATGCTGTCTGAGGTGCCAGGTTTCTCACGGAGACCGCTTGTTTTTCTTCAGACATTTTTCAATGGCACCTCTCAAACAGGCAGGGATGACATGGTTTGTCACTGTTCAGGATGTTTGTAGGACAAACAATAAGATAAGATCAGCTGGACAGAGCACTGATTGTCACAATGACTGTGGGTGTCAGGAGAGAGGTGGACAGAGAAAAGCAATCGATGAGAGATCATGGGGTGCACGGCAGTGTTGGGTGGGGGGTTGTTGAGAGAGAAAGCCATATGTGATCTTCCTCAAGCAGCTCAATTTCTAACATTTTCCCTGCAAAGGATGGGAAATCTTCTGATCGCCACGGTTGAGAGTTTCTCTATATGACACCAAAGAGGCTTTATTGGTCCCTTAACACTATATAACACGTATTGGGGATTTATTAAGGTCTGTTTATTCAGGAACGCCTGAATCAGACACTTCTAATTGGTTTATTCACCCCGCTTTATTCAGTCTGACCCGTATTAGATCATAATCAGATTATGTGAAAACCATTCATATGTTATGTGAAACCATTCATAATTGGGCTATTATTTGTAATAATGCACAGATAATGAGAGAAGAGCTATTACATTTCTACCAAGCAGTGAATCTGTGCAAAAATTTCAGGGAAGTACATGTGATTTACGCCAAGGATCATTTGTGTCGTTACAAGCAGCTTGAGATAAGCCTGTTTCATTTGTTCTGAGCTGTTAAGACACACTGGCCATAAAAAAAGGCAAACAAAGTATATAGGATATAACAGCAGGGCAAATGTGATCTATATATTATTTGTCTCGAACTTTAAATAAATGGCATAACAATGTCAAAAAAAGCCCTCCACCAGACAGGTTTTATATATATATATATATACACACATACACACACACACCCACACACATGCTTTTCCAGCCACCTTAAGTGTCAGAGACAACATTCGCTCCATCCTTTTACTATACAGTAAACACCCAGTCGCTGTTTCATTACAACGCGGAACTTTCTGAACTAATAATCGTTCCACTAACGTGGAAACTGCACTAACGTGGAAACTGCAGATATCCTCTGCATTTTTTTTTTTACTTTTGTGAAGTCCAGGCCTGGTCCGCTACACCCCCTCGTCCTTATGCTGGGTTGCTAAGCACTGCGCCCAAACATAAACAACCATGCACAAGTATGATGTGGCGTGGCGGGCGAGGCCCGGACATTACAGTTTTTTGTGGCAATATACACATTTTCATAGATTTAAGTGCTAAATTATTCAGAAAAATTTACGAATTTGGTAACATGAATATTAATGTAAATTCAGCCACATTTCCATATAAAAATGACTATACATTTGTTGGGACTCTGGAAAGAAACACTAAGAAAGTACGTCTTGGGATGGTGAAATACCGCTGTACTCAGAGGCAAGAGGTTTGAAAGTAGCTAATCGTAGAACGCAATTTTTTTCTCCTTGCTGCTGATTGGCTGCTGCCCTTTGACGCAGCTGCAGTCCAGAATTTTCCACCATGGAGCGTCTCGAGTGTTCTCATGTTTTTCGTTTAGTTCTTCTTAAATACCTGTATTTTTACTACTGTTAATTAAATGAATTTATTACTGTATTCACCCTGCTTATATTGCCTGTGCATGAATTACAGTACAGTCTATACAGGGGTAATATCGGTATTTTACATTCTAGCACTACGGATGTTCAGTGTAAACTGTACAGTATGAATTTGGGTTTACTTTTACATTTTCTTTCAGGGTAATGTATTAAGCTGAGTGTTTTGGGAGCATATTTGGGGGCAAATTTAGGGTTTACACCAGAAAAATAGGCATTTTTAGGCTTTTTTTACCGCATCACCACAACACGGTTTTTCATTATACGCAGGTGCCCACGAAAAGTGGGGGTTTACTGTAATCTTAATGCCTTTATGTTGTTTGAAATCTCATCTCAGAGTATCTGGGCATCTTCATATTCGCTTTGAATGCACATCAGTAACTTTGCTTTCTTGGTTACTGGTGAGGATAAAAAATAGACTTGATTTTGATCGCAATTGAGAACAATATCAGTCATTAGCAAAAGTCCTCTTGTGCACTGTGGCAGCAGCTGTGGAGACACAAAATCCTGGCAGTCTTGTGGAAGAGCACCATAAGCTGCTGCGATGTAGAGAAAATCATCTTAGAGACTTGAGCACGTCCGATCAAGCATGCCATATGGTCTGCTCCTTGTTTGCATTCTATCAGCCTCCCCCAATGGCCTACCTTGTTCCAAGGTGCTCAAAACAAACCTTCAAGTGTCCTTTAAGAGGGCATGAGCGATGTTTTTTTGACAGATGAAACAAAGGAATGAGTGTCTACATGACCAGGGTGTCAAACAGACTCTGAAGGTCAGACAGCCATCGAAGGTGAAAAAAATATTAACGCAATGGATTGAGATGAGAAAAGTGTATTTTACCTCCTGGTGACCTCTCTCAGTAGAGGTCTTCAGTCCAACACAGTTCCTGGAGAATTACAGTAAAACCATGCTACTGGAGCTCTACAGCTCAATTCTGTTCCTGGAGATCTACAACTAATTCATGCTCATGGAGATCCACAACTAATTCATGCTCATGGAGATCTACAACTAATTCATGCTCATGTAAATCTATTAGGCCCTGCTCCATAAGACCTAACTTAGTAGATATTGACAGCACAAGCCTGTTCCTGGTGACCTACAGTTAGACCATGCCCCAGGAGATCTACAGGCAATCTCTGCTTATGAATCCATGCTCCTGGAAATCTACAGCTGAGCCTACTTCTAGAGCTCTACACTTAATCACTTCAAAGAGAGCTATAAACTCTCCATTGACTTATGCAGGGACAAATAGCTCCCGGAGATCTGCGGCTCAAATTTATTTTCTGCACAATCCACCATGACGTGGGTGTACATTAGGGCATTAACGACTTCAGATTTTTTTAGATCAACTTAGTCGAAGGTGAGTCGACTAGTCGTTTGATGACGTCACCACACACGCAGCGGAGGAACACAGGTGTCCAACAATGAGCAACTTTTATTGAAGTTCTCTGTAACATTAACAGTCGACATGACACTTAAACAAACCAAAGCAGAGGCTGATACCTTGAATTTTCTAGTAAATTTAAGTGTACAACAATAAGTGGGAACAGTTTAAGCCACGGCGCCACTCAGCGTTCTCTGGACTGGACGAATCCCTGCAGTGCTAGCGTTAGCCATGTTAGCCAACGGATGACATTTCAGATGGCCATGCAGAATGCTTGTGCTTTTACTGTACTCTAACACCAACTGTGCAGGTCTAGAGTGTGTCTAGAGTGAAGTATCTCTACACATGTGATGTGTGTTGCTAATGGTTGATGTCAATAGTGGCCCATATGTTTTCTGTAAATTCATCCCCAAAAACCTCTCTCACTTTGCTCAAACTGCATCCTGTCCTTCATTAATGTGGAGCAGACTCGTGGATGTAATTTATGACTTGAGGTGACCTAAAAAAAATTAACTACACTTCAGCTTTTTACACAACAGGGTCTGTTTTCACAAACTGACTCAGGAACAGGAGCTGATCCAAGTTTAGGCTTTCCTTACTGCTTTGTGAACACTAGCCCTGGAGATTTCTGAAACCGCTGCTTTTAGTGATGAGGTGTTGTTCATTTTTACAGCTCGTGGTAAATCTTAGTGTTTCCTAAACCACATCCACAAGTCTGCGCCACTTTAATGAAGAATGGGTGTTTTTAGAGAAAAAATATGGGTGGCTTTGGACTTCCAACAACTTTAGCCTCATACCTCCAGTTCTGAACCATTCATTCATTCATTCATTTTCTGTAACCACTTATTCCTCACTAGGGTCACTTGTACCTGGAGCCTATCCCAGTGTCTACGGGTGGGAGGCAGGGACTCACCCTGGGTGGGGCGCCAGCCTGCCGCAGGGTGCATACACACATACACACACACACACACACACACACACACACACACACACACCCCTAGGATCAATTAAGACCTTGTTCACCTGACAAGCATGTCTTTGGATTGTGGAAGAAATGGGAGACCCAGGAGGAAACCAATGCCACCACGGGGAGAACATACAAACTCTGCACTCACAAGGCCAGAACCCGGATTCAAATCCCCAACCCTGGAGGTGTGAGGCAACAGTGCTACCCACTGCACCACCATGGGGCCCCAGTTCTGTACCAAAGAAACAAAACTCCAGATGTGTCTTGGCTGACTATTCATAAACAGCACAATGTGAAAATTTGTGTTCATATTGTATATTTTTTTACTAATGTGTGTTTACTAATCATACTTTTACATTTGTGGAAAAGGGGTATGACTTCGACAGTAAACAGAGAGCAGCACTTTTGAATGCTCCTCTGTCTCTTTAAACAGTCATAGGTAAGCCAGACTAACTGCAGTGCATTGGCCTTTTTTTACATGCCTTTTCTGAGACAAGACATCAGCTCCAAATTGCCAGGTCAGACAAATGTCTGCTCGGTGTGCACGAACCTTTATGGCATTAAAGTTACCTTCATGTCTGCCAGAAACTAATCATTTTCCAAAGGGACAAAAATTGTGAAAAAATGTTTGGCCATAACCACAAGTCATATCAGTGAAACCAAATAAAACTTCTTCAGATATCGAAAGCATCGGCATGGACTGTGAAAATACTTTGTGATTCAAAAGTAATAGAATCTAAAGCGTGTTCACAAAAGGGCACCCTTCATTCATTCAGCAGTTCCTTCTAATGCCTTCCTGTTTGATACAGAATTTCCAGTGTTTATAATTGCAGTTCCTTGCTTGCTTCGTACTTTGCCTCCCTTCATGCAAATTAGTCAATTAGCTGTACCTTTTGGGGATCCCTTAAAAACAACAGTTTGTGATTATTTGGCATTTCACTTCTCTTTCATTTCTTCAAACCCTTCAACCACCACCCCTCAAACTGTAAAGGGCAAGAAACAAAGGGATCTCTTCACATGTGATTAGAGACCTGCTTTTTATTATTGAGCCAGTTATTAGCCTGATCATTTGAAATTAATCAACTCTCTTCTGGCTTCCTGATTCTTTTTACTTTAAGGATTCTTCCAAAGTTTGGAGCAGAAATATGTTTCTCTGTTTATTCATTCACAGTGCATGATTTGGGTGCTTTATAACAGCTAAAAGACCACCTCAGATGAACCCTTCTCTCTGCATATACCATAATTCAGGAAATATTAATCACAACAAAGTCCTTGCCTATACGTTTTGGTCCAACCTGCTTGGGAGATGTGATTATGGACCCATCAGAAACTGCCACTTTCAGGCTGTCCAGCTGTATGCTGGCCCTGAATCCTCATAAAATATGTTCCGCAACTGTTTGCTAGGTGGCACCTGTTTGCCAATTCTGCACCTGTTTGCTAGTTGAGGGTTCTGTAGATTAAAAGAACCTTCTGAGAAGGAACCAAAAGTAGCAGTGAAACATCAGCATGAGAAATAACCACTGGGAGGAATGATGACTCAGAAGGAGAAAGTCCTTAAGAACATGAGGAACAACCCTTAAGAAGAACCAAAATTCCAACGTTGAAACTCCCAAGGAGCATAAGGAAGAATCGCTAAGCTGAATCAATATTCAGAGGGAGAAACAATGAGAGTGGACATACTTTCTTGCATATTTTATTGAGAAACCACAAATAGTCCTATTGTTCTGCCCGTTAGGCAGTAAAGTTTTTTACGCCTATAAATACCCAAATGGCAGTTTATCATACAGACTTTTATTTAGACGTTTATTGGTACAGACTTTTATTTTCAGATTGAAATGTATAGGGAGCAAATGAGAAAATGCGGGCAAGCTGCAAGCACACAGAAGTCAGGCATCAGGAAAATGCCACCTACCTTGAATCGTCCAGCAGAGGCATTGCTTGTATGTATATAAAGTTTTGGTCTTATAAGTGCTTTTACTGAAAATGCAGTAATGAAAGAAACAAATTTATATTGTTAACATTGATCATTAAGTTTTTTTAGGCAAGTCTTGTCACCGAAGTGTTTTTAACAACCAAGCCACTCAGCTAATTGCAGTTTTTGCTGTGTTTTCCAAGTTTGACTCTATATTTAGCACAATGTGGGAAGCATAAAATATCTACAGAAAATTAACTTGATGTCTCTTCATGTTCTTGAATCAGAGTTTATCTCACTGTCTAGTTGATGTTGTTACACCTAGGCGAGGACAGTAAACCTATGCATGTTTTGTTAAAAAAGATCATGATTCATGATTAAATAATTAAATGATAAAATTACAAGCGACTTGACAAAATCAGTGCATTACCAAAGATCTGGTGGAATGGCTCCTCTGTTCCAGGGTTGTACACTAAGCTGAGCGTGAAAGCAAAGAAAAGCAAAGCAAGGCAGAAGCACGGCAAGGTTATTCCCCTGGTTAAGGATTCACCCAGTGTAGCAAGAAAAATAAATAAAACCGAACAAGACACAGGCACTGGCAACCCATGTTTGGCAAAATTCACATTGCGTGTCCTTTACACAGCATGAGTCACGTTTGCTCACCTGTATGCATTAGACTGTGAAACCAAGGATTTTTTTTGCACTGGGTAAATAGGAACAATAACACAAACACTGATGGTTCATAGAAACCACTAGTATGAAAGAAATGTTGTGAAAGAGGCAGAAAGATTGTGTTTGGTGATTATTTCCAGCTCCACTAGCTTCTCAGTTGGATTTTTCTGAAAAGTCAAATGAAACTTTAATGGTTTGTCAGAAGCCAACATGCTTCCCTTTTTAGATTATTGATCTGCCTCTGGCTGGTTCACAGCAACGGGTTTAAGTAAGACAAGGTGGAAGAGGCCTAGGTCCTGCTGATCTGGGCTTTCATAGTAACCAGCTGATCCCAAAACACTTTCTTTTTGCACATCAGTACAGCAGTGCCTATGATCTATGAAACTTCTGGGGAAAAAAAAAGATAATATATTTTAAATGAAGCATTAGTTGTGAAGATATTTTAGATATTTTAAATGAAGCATTAGTTGTGAAACAAACAAGACAAACAGGCAGGCAATACAATTCATTTACAAAAGATTTTGAACTGTTTTTCCAATGGTGGACAATAGCACTCACCAATAGCTTTGTTGCGCCACATGTGTCATGCTACCTGCAGATTAAATCCAAGTGTAGTTTAACTAGTAGGTCACCTGTTAGGTTCCTGTTGGTTGTTCTGTATCTGCAGTCCTGACTGCTGCATTCTTCCCTGCAACGGCATTCTTTCTTGCTAAGTCATAAATAAGTGTCGGAGTCCATTAACCATTTATCAGTGCAATTACATGTTACGTCCGCCTGTATTCATACGTGTCTACATTCATTTAGCAGCAATGGCCGAATGAAGTGCTGGTGAAAGCTAATAAAACATGTCCAGATATTTAATCACCATCCCTAATATGAAACGTCATTATCATTAAGCCACTCAAAAAGCATCGGCAGGGTGTGACCCTGATTTAGCAGCGATTGTTCTGTTTGAGAGAATGGTGGGGTCATGGATAACATCCTAATGGGGAGCATCCTCAGGTCATGCCACAGGCATTGAAATCCTCAAATCTGCCCGGCCAATATCGTTAAAAAATGACGGTAAGTGATTCACTGTCAGGGGAAATTGTCTGCCACTAAATGGGCATGGACTGCAGGCAAGGCGAACAATTAAGCACTCGTGTGAAACACTGAGTGCTGAAAGAAAGGATTAGGCATGTGTAACTTTTAAATGGATTGCAGTGATACTATGATTAACCATATGTACTGTGTGAGAGCTTTGTGTATTGATGTACTTTAACAAATGACCTAACAATACTGACAATTTGTAAGGTGCGTTTTTAAATTAGCACTGGTAAGACAAACCGGGGATGTTGCTTATGATATTGGCATCCTGTGTGAAGAGGCAGGTAACATAATGGATGGCCCATTGGCTGCAGTAAGGTTTTCTGGTTATCTATTGTGTGTGTACAATAGACAAACAACTCTTTCAGCTGATTCTAGGATTTATTTCTAAAAATAGGGAGAAGTAAAAAGACCCTAAACGGTTGAAGATTTTCTCCATTATTCTGGCCTACACTATGTTTTCCTGCTTTTTTCACCAGAAAATTCCACTTTCTAAGCCTTTGGGCTTATCAGGTATTAGTGATGCAAGGGTCAGGGTTTTTATGAGGAAACCAACCTGCTCCATTTGACCCTCAATTTCTTTTGTTGATCAACAACCCAAACCCTAGGCCTAGTCAGAACACTGCTTTGTCACTGTTTGACCTGCCTTGTCTGCACCTGCAGAATTTTCTAAGAAGCTGATCTGTACCCACCCCACCTGCCGGTCAACCCATTATTAGGCAACTTGTCTTTAACTTTTATCTCCAACCATGTCTATAACTTATCGTATGGCCCTGTCCCAACATTTCTGAGATGTGTTGCTGCCATGAAATTCAGAATTACCTTATTTTTCCTTAAAATGATACATTTTCTTAGTTTAAAGGTTTGATGTTTTCTACTTGGAGTACAATTACCCCCGGACCAGTGAGGTCTCATCCCTCAATCTCAAGGTGGGGTGGCCAACTTTACCTGTGACTCGAACCATATGATGGCGTCCAGAGGAAGGAGCGGACCTAGGGGTACTGGGACAATGCTCCAGATGATAGCCACATTCCTCACTCCACTTCTTGGCATGGAGAAGCACTACAAAAAGCACAAAGGTTTTGAAGTCAGTGGCAATGGGTTTGGAAGTCAGTGGCAATGTATGCTATGCTCCTCCTTCCTTGCCGATGTCCGAGTTTGCCTGTGGCCTCTTTGCCATCCAGGGGCTGCCCGGACACATGCAATGGCGACACTGGAGTAATTACACAGAGGGAGCTGTGGTTCCCATATGGGCATGGCTCAGGCCAGAGCACGTTTCATCTTCAAAGAAGGCTTTCTTGGATCACTCTTTTGGAAAGTTCTGAGCCTGTAACGCAAAAAGCAGTGAGAACTTATTTAGAAAACACCTAAATCCCCCAAACTATTATCATACCTCTCAGGTTTTGCTAGCCATGAAAAGATGCTGGTCTGCTGGATGGGGAGGGTGCCAGCAAAGGAGCAGCCACAGGAGAAGGTGTAACTCAAAGATGAGCAGCTCGCAGGCTTTGCAGGAGGAGTTGAAGTTGAAGTCCAAAAGATGGTCTCCTCATGGCAGACCAAGAGAGTGACCTGGGAGGTAGACGGATCTGTTGATGGCTCAGTCATGTTGTAACATTCGCTGATGAGCAATGAGTGGGTATCAAACCCATGCCATAGTGGTTGAGCAGCAAATTGGCAAAAGTAGGGGATTGAATAAAAAAAATACAATGGGAAAAAATAAAAGATGGAGGGTGGCAAATAAAAAGGAATGCAAGGGACATGAAGAGATGATGGAAATGTAAGGTGGGGAAAGATGAAAGAAATACCGAAAGGATAAGTACTAGAAAAGGGAAAACAAATGGACGTCTGACCAGGAGTGAAAGAGGGGAGCGCAAAGAGAGCAGGGAGAGGGGGCTGGGAAATCATGGAGCTAATATGGACAGGAGCTAGAGTGAACAAGGGGAGGAATGGAACA
>JBBPCX010000114.1:30943937-30964163 GCA_037974365.1 Hydrocynus forskahlii | reverse complement strand
GAGCAGGGAGAGGGGGCTGGGAAATCATGGAGCTAATATGGACAGGAGCTAGAGTGAACAAGGGGAGGAATGGAACAAAACCTAAAATGGAAGATGAGGAGTGGGGAGTGAGGGAGTACAGGAGTGAAGAAGCGAGTGTATGAAGGCAAGAGTGGCAATAAGAAGATAACCTAGAGACAGGAGTCAAACTGGAGTAGGAGTGATGGTGAGAGTAACTGAGGCGACAGAGAAATTAAGGACTGACTGAGCGAAGCAAGTAAGTGTGTAAAGGACTACTTTACTAAGAGACTCAAGCCTGAGCAAAAAATGGAGAGGGACAGAGTCAGCTCTTCACTCTTAAGGGAGCCCACTGCCTTCAGAGGCTCATAACACTTGCTCCACACTCCGTGGAGTTCACTCTATGTGACGGGGCTCTTGCGTGTCATGCCTGTGGACACAGAGGAGAGGAGACACACACACACAAGCACTAATTATCCACACTGCCTGCGTAAAGTCCAAACAAGGGATCTCCACTGCCACTGGAGATGCTGCAGGTTAACGTAGACCAGTCTGCTGGGTGCTACGGAGATCTCTCCTCCTGAGGATAAACAGGCTGAAACCAAGAGTAGAGCTGCACAAGAGGATTGGGGTGACCATGCAAAGACTCAGTGGATCAGCAGGGTTTATATACCCACATGCTCACACAGCCAGCCAATCACACGACACAGACCATTAACTCAATCATTGAATTAAACATAAGACAGGTGGACTTGTCATTGGGTGCCTAGCATCATCCACACGACATGCCAGGGCTGAGTGCCAACTAATACTCGGGCGATGGGCTCCGTTGGAGGAGTGGCTGAGACGGACCAGATGTGACAGAAAAGTATATTTTATTTAAAATATATACTTGTAAGCAGTCCATCGATTCATGCCATCCTACCGAAAAATGTCCATATAGTTTATACAGTCAGTTTATAACACTGATTAGCACTGATAATGAGAAAAATCTGAGAAAAAAATGAGTAGAGCCTAGATAGACAGACAGATCTTTAGAAGTGCATAGAGCCAGTTTATTCAGTCAGGTTTTAACACTGAGAAATGCTAGCGTGAAGCAGGGTGTTCTGATGATTCATGCTACCCTATCGAAAAATGCCACCTTTAAGTTCATACAGCTCCCAGTGTCCCAAGGTAGCACAGATCTAAGGGCGTGGCACTGAATCCCAAAACTGTGGAACTGTACATGCGCAGAAGGGCATGGTAGCACATCTCGAGGGGTAGCATGTTTCCACAGAACACCAGACCGGGTTAAAGTCACGTGATGTGATTAATCGGCGTACAATTTTTTTTAACATGTTATTTTTCTGTGATTAATTGATTGAAATTAACGTGCTAGTTTGACACCCCTAATTATTTTGTCATTTGTAAATCTCCTTCATTTGAGTCTTAATTATAACAATGTTGCACATTTAAAATTGCTAAGTAATTCACAATGCACCTGACAATGAATTAATTAAATTTCAAGCATTTGTGACATTGTAATTTGTCTCACTCTTGGGCTCTAACTTTGACTAGCCAGACAAACTGCAGAATGCAATCAGAGCGCCACGGATTCCCCTTGAAGCCGGCATGTAAGAGTGTGGCTCTTGCTGTGGGCAGCAGGGCCGGGGCAGTGGCCAGCCGATGACGGATCTCCAGGCTGTGAGGCCACTGTGAATGATAATTAATGATGGTCTCTACATGGCTTCAGTGCAACATGCTGGGCCTCTTAAGGGGGTTTCATTTATCAGTGCTGTCACTGTGATTAATCTGGTGATGCCGGTAGTGGGTTCTAGCCCACCCTAGTACTGACACACATACATACACACACACACACACACACACGCACACACACACACATCAGGGCCAGTTGGGAGACACCCTCAAGCGGTGAGCACTGACCTATCTCGGTCCTTTGTGTCTCGCGAATTTGGTCTATGAATCACTGCTGGCGAAGGGGAAGCTGTCAGATTCTTGATCATGCTGCAGGAACCTTCACTATAGCCTCTCCTGATAGGCATCTATCAATATGTTAATGCAAACATGCCTTACACTTTCAAAGTGACAAAAAATCTGTGCTGCATTAATGGTGAAGATGGCTGGCATAACCAGAATTTTATAGGGTGGTATCCATCTTCAAATGCCCACTGTAAATCTTCACAGCAGTAAGCCATGCCTGCAGTGGACTGCTGTGCGGAGAGCGTGGGCTGTTGCTTCCAGCCTGAGCAGAGGTCCTTGTTGTGCATGTGGAATAAACAGTAAACGGAGACAGCAAGCACTGCATGGTGCATTTGTGGAAAGGTTAGGTCAGCATATATATTCATTACATTTGCATGTATATGTAAAGAAAGAAATTGCTTGCCTGGAAATCGCACATTATTTATTTTTGTTACTTATTTGTTTTTTATTTCCATGGCCTGAACTGGAAACCTAGCTTTTACAAGACCACAATACCAAGTGCTTTAAAATGGAACCAAGTTTATTCCAGCCACGTTCTTTTTCTGCTTTGCAGATGCATCCTTTCAAAGCCTGTTCCCTGACAGGTCTGATGTACACAGCCTGTTGTGCTAATGTCTGCTTTTGAATGTCTGAATGGTTGAAAAGACTTTAGAATTGAGCAAATGTTCGTGTCACCCATTACCCTCTCTCCATAGATTACAGAACTGGTGCTGCAAGTGTCCGGGCTCCCCACCCCTCGAGAATGCTATCATGGTCAATATGAAATCTAAGCTGGCTGGAGGTAATATTATGTGTAGGAGCTCATGCAACTGTCTAGCACACAGTGCTTATTTCCCTTAGGTGTAAGAGGTAATAATTGTAAAACATTTCATGCTTTTTCTATTTGGTTATCCGCATCAACGTCTTCCTCACATGGAGTGACACATGCTTGAAGACTTGCATATCCTTCCATGGAGGTTTCCTAATTCAGTTAATCCGCACCCAGCCGAGCAATCCACTCTACCCCAGTCCTCCAGCCAAGCAAATATTGATCCGTCAAATTACCTTCCAAGGTCAAACTCACTGGGCAGAGCCGATAAGGTGGAGGAACTGCTCTGGACACTCGCATTACATTGAGCTGTGAGGAGGCTGAGGCCTTAAAGAGCGGAGCAAAAAGCTGCTTTGAGCCTCAGCAGGGGCTCAGGACTGGTCAGAGAGCTATACTACTACTAACCTGCCTTACCTCATCCAGGGTTTTAAGCAGGTCAAGCTAGATTTCTGATTTCTCCACAAAACCTCAGATGGCAATGAAACTACAATAAAATGTTGTAATGCAGGGCATGCAGAGAGTTTTTGAGTTCTTGCATTCTAATGCTGTCCACCGACTAACAAGCACATTTGGGAACAAATATGGGAATGTTCAGGCTAAATGTGGATGTAAATGTAGACCTATGACCACATGTGGCTGTGAATGTAGTCAATTAAGACCTCAAAAAAGCCAATAAATGGGCACAATGGTGCATTTGTCAGCATTGTCTAATGGGCAGCAAGCCTGTCCTTTCCTCCTCACCCTAGACATCTAGGCCTAGTGTGATAAAACACTTACTGTGGGATTCTGTCAGTTGCTATACCATTTAGCTAACTATATCTTAAGCAACTATGTGCTATGTTTTTGATGTAAAAGTTTATTTTTGTCCTGTTATGACAAAAGAAGTGGTTTATTAGCCTGGTTACAAAAGCCGCCTAACTATGTGACGTGTTTGGGACATGCTTCCTTCAAGCTGTGAGCAGGCCTACCTGAAAGTGACATTTTTGTTTCGGCACTGGATCCAAAGACTTGGATGCAGAGGGTTTCTTGTCCATCTTTTAGTTTTCTCAGATCTGCATCCGTGGCTGATTTTCCAGCTCATAGGGGCGAGGAGTGCAAGACAGGACATTTTCTACAAGGCATAACAGCACTTCATTTAATGCAGCAAATTGCTGAGCTAAAGAGACCGTTTGAATGATGCTGACCTAATTTCACACGGCTCGGTTTCCTGAGGTGTAGTACGTTTTCATGTGCACTTTTAGCTGAAGCACGGCTGAATATGTGCATTGATAAGTGATTATTTATTACTGAACAGCTAGGAGAACCGCTCAGCCCACAGGGATGCCTTTTTGGTACAAAATCATGCTGTGGGATCTTTTGTCCGTATTTGGTCAACAGGACAGATGACAGTCGCACGTCTGTCATCTGGAAGGAGTGTGAAACCTGTCACAGTGTACAGGGCTCTGCAATCAGACATCTGTAAAGTCAGCTCTTACTCATCAAAGTTGCTCAGAAAGTTGCACAGATTTGACCTGCACTGCCCTGAATGGTGTATGGACTATTCATCTGATTCATGAAACAGAAGTACTGCACTGCAGTGATTTGAGCGATTTGGTGTAGATAAATTTTTAAAATTGCTGCTGCAATTTTATCAAAGAGGATGCCATTTATTATTGTTTCCTATGAAGCCCTTATTCATGCAGATGTTTCATTAGGGAGCCAAAATAAGACCACTTCAGCAGGCTAATGAGCAAATGGTTGACTTTAACGGTCGAGCTGGGAGAACACTGGCTGTGCTTTTTTATTATAATTATAAAGCAAAATACTTTTCACACTGTGGATAAGATTTGCATTTATTTACCATTATTAAAATTGTTGCTGCAATTTTAGCAAGAATTAGGCCATTTATAATTTTTTTTCCTATGAAGCCACTGTAAGTTCTGTGTTCTTTAACAGAGTCTGTCTGTTTTGGCACCACGCATCGGGTAACTTGAATGGATTACCTCATTAACAGGTCCATTCTGATTAGCTTTCAGAGAGCAGTTGTAAAATCCTGTGGTGATGAGATGAGACCAGAGCACCGATCACTGCCATGCTGACTTCATCAATTTGACTACATTACTTTGCTGTAAATTTTGCGGCAAATTAAAAAAGCTCAGGCAGAGCTGGAAAGTGAAGCTAAAAAAATAAATTTACAGCTTGTGCTAGATATGAATCAACCCCAGCTTCTAGTCATGTGTAACAGCAAGTAAATCAATATGGATGCCAAATCCTTAGTTTGATAGATTTTTAGTCTTTCAGAGTTTTTCAGCCCCTGGACTGCCTGGCTGATGAAAATCCATCCTTCCTTCCTGAAGTGACTATGGACATGGACGTCATTCGGCATTCACTGCATCACCAAATTGCTACTAATGGGCGTATCATCTAGGCCTAAAATGTTAGGGGCTTAATGTGAACTCCTTCAGTCACTTTTGGAAGTATTTTCAGGATATAGGTGACTGCAAATGCCTAACAAGATGCAGGTTGTTTGTGTAATCTAAGTCCGTCTGAGGCCCTGCTGCTCGTAAATGCATGCCTTCTGTATAATTTCACCGATAACAGGCTTGGAAATGCTGAATTCTTGCTGCTGCAATTGCCATCAAGAATAGGCTTGGCGCATTGTGTTCCCTGGGTGTCAAACGGCTGTGCCTTCAAGTCATGAATAGAGCTTGGTAGATGCATTTGTCTGCCTTCAAGTGCAAAGTAAATGCACCCTCAGGTGGAGCGGTGGAAGGTGTTAAAGCTCCACATCCAGACAAAGCTCATTTGAGAATTTCCTTTCTGCTGAGTGAAACTTTTTTTGAAAATCTGACTCATGCTGTGCCACTGTCAGAGCCCCCCCGACACCCGTCCGCATCACTATGGAGATATTTCATTGTGACTCAGAGTGGTTGCCGGACGGACTCAGAGGATTTGTTTGTTTGATCTCGCTAGCAGGTGGAGGAGCTGGCTGCCAGCCTGTTGCTCCCCTCCTCCTGACTTCAAAAGGGTCATGTCCACCCGCTCTGCCTGAGTGGGACAGCAAAACATGCCTGGTACCTTTGAGGTCAGAAAGAGTAGGCTGTGTCCCCGGTGAGGAGGTGCCCTAATCTCCTGCAGCTACCAGAAAGCCTCTTGTACATCTCAGGCAAAATACTTTGACAAATAAGCCAGGGAGCACTTTTCAGACAATCAGATCTTTTCTTATGAACCAAATCCAAATTTGTTCATGTCATTTCAAACGAGTTACAAACAGTGACTTTGTCTGAACCCCACAGTACCTGATGCTACCTGGCACCTGATGCTATGTCCATGCTTGTGAGAAAAATAAAAAGATATTTAGTGTGTGTGTGTATGTATGTACAGTATATATATTTAGTTTTGCAATTCCAGTATTTTTTATTTATTTTTTTGTGTTTTCATTCCAAAAACATTTTGTAATAATTTTCACTGTTGAATCGTTTTTTTCACTGTTGACGTTTTCCTCATGAATTTTTCTAATAATTGTTCTCATAACCCCTTGCAAATTCACGGCACCGCAAATATCCTCTGCATTTTTTATTTTTTTTTTGCTTTTTTCATGGCAATATATAATTTTTCATACATTTTAGTGCTAAATTATTAAGAAAAATATAATTTAGTCATTTTGTGAAATACATTTTAACATAAATTCAGCTACTATTCCATATAAAATATAACTAGACATTTTTAGTACTGTTGAGAGAACGCAAAGAAACCATATCTTGGCTGCTGCCCATGGGCGCAGATGGGGTGGGGGACGGGGGGATGTGTCCCTCTCAGACCTCGATCGGTCCCCCCCCGAATCACACATGATGTAGTGATGTAAAACTCATACTCCTGTTTTAGGGTCCAAAACATTTTATTCTGCATATCTGAAACCGAAAACCTGAACATGCCACTCCGTTCCTAGCAGCACATCTTGTGTTATTGTTCTGGGTCCTGAGACCTAGGAGCTGTCTTATTGGTACCCGCCCCAAAGTCCCGCCACCCCAAAGTCCCACCCCCCCCCCGCCCCCCGTCATCGCTGATTTGTCCCCCTCGCATTATAAATGGTACCTGCGCCGCTGCTGCTGCCCTGTGATGCATCTCTGGCAGATGCAGTCCAGCATTCCCGCTTCATCGAGTTTCTCAGTGATCTTGAGTGTTCTTGTGTTTTTTGTTTTGTTCTTCATTTTTGTTCTTCTTTTTATTACTGTAAATTAAATTATTACTGTATTTACCCTGCTTGTACCGAAGGAAACACGCTAACAAGTAATAGAAAATAGTTTCCCTCTAACTACAATTCTGCATATTTTTTGGGGAGCACAATTTATCTTTGCGATAAAGATTTATCGGTGAACCTCTGACTATTTGCTTTGCTTTTCTTGTAGTAGTGAAGAAGGATCCTGTCATACTACCTTATTACTGCCCTCAGTCTGGACGTCAGGTCTTGCATGGTGGTTCAGTTCACTCCCGTGGACGTTCCCTTGAGCATTTGAGCAATTGACCAACCATCATACCAAACATGTAAACCATATTTCTTTATTAAAGATTAAGAAACTCCAAGCAGCATATTCATAAACAAAATAAGAGTCTCCCTCAGGTGTTATGTTACAGACTACACTGTGATAGACTTTTTTCTTTTTTTCATTTTAATATTTTTCTTCTCAAATCAAGAGTGGAGTTGGTGGGTATAGGCAGGGTGTGGGTATAGGCAGTAAGGCGTTGACCTTACAGATAGATTGGACATCCTTGCCTCCACCGACGGAGGTTGAGAGCCACAGGTTGCGTTACACAGTGTAATACGATGTCACTTTGGTTCACATTAGAAACTACATGGACTTGTACAAAACATACAGGCTACAACTGTGATGACTGACAGGAAAGTGTAGATGGAGCTTGGTGACATCACAATCCCCCTTGAAAACCGGTGGGGGGGATTACCTTTCCTCTAAAAAGGCGTGTCTTTCTTGGGTGATTTTCATGTGGAGAGTCTTTTGGAGCTGAAGAGTGGTCCCAGCACTGTTGTCCGATATTTTGGCCTGTTGCACAGTGACCTGACCATGGGCTAAAATAAAACACTTGCTCATAAAGCCTGGGGTGATACCCTCAACAAAGTCCTATCAATAAAAGCAAAATATCACAAATAGATAGTAAAAGGGAATATATGTGCTATCTGAACTTTCATTCCAGTACCCGGGAATGCCTAGCTGCATGCAGTGTCAGTAATCATCCTTCAGAGGGGTCATTTTTCTAAACGCTTCCATCTCCTAACCTTGTAACGATATAAGAAAATAATGACATATACTTTTCCTTTTTATTGGTTTTCTTTCTTGTTTCAGCTCTTTAAAGGAAAATATCATCTGTTATACAGAATATATGTAATATGTATTAAAAAAAACATTTCCCACCATTTCCTCAATAACTGCACTGAGAACTCCTACATTGGGAAACATGATATGGTTTTTAAGGGCGCACATTTTGATGCTCTAGGGAAAGCCTAAATCAGCCATGCCAGATTCTTGGCCCGGAGGAGTGGCAAAGTGGTAGCAAGTTTTGTCAACCATTGGTAGGGTATTGAAAAAAAGTTGTTTGTCCACTGAGGGCTGGGGTAGGATGTAAATGGCAACAAACATTTTTGTCACACGTTGTCCCTCATTCTAATGGTTTGTTAATGGGGCAGATAACAAAAAATGGTTTACATGCTGGCCCTGGGTGCGGACTGAGAGTATTCTCTTTCAGGATACTTGTGCTTGGAGAATCTACGGCCTCACTGGACACAGTACAGGTAATCCATTCCTCTGGTCCACATCCTTTGTAACCTATGTGGATCAGTTGCCTCCCTACCCAAGAATTTCCACCTAAACACTTAAAAACAGCATTCGATAATCAACAGAGAGCTCGATACAGACAACAAAATAAAAGCACTGCTGAACATCCAAAATGAGGATGAAGTATGTAGTGATTTTGTATATATATATATATATATATATAAAAAAGAAAAAAAATATTAATATCGATAGAGAAGTGTGGGATAATCTAGTAACAAACTGTGGAGAGACATCTTTTATTTCGGCACTTAGAAAACAATCACAATGAATTTTGCGTCTTTATCCATAGAGAACAAAATTTACAAAGCCATTCAAACAGTCGTTTTTGAGTGTTTTTGTTGTATTTTTTTTTTTTTTTGTTGGTCTCTTTTTTTCAAGTTTTCATCTTGTTTTTGTAACTCAGCTTCAAAAATTGAGAATATTCAAAATACACTTTTACTCACTTCGCTCTTTTGTTATTTACAAATATTTACAAGAAAAATGATCTCTTCTTGCTGTTTTTTTTTTTTACTCTTGTATGTGTATTAAAAATTTCTACTTGCCCCCCTTCCCTTCTCTGTACTTTTTTGTTCTTTCCTTTTTTTGTTTGTTTTTACACGTGCCAGTCCCACGCCCTTAAAGACAACAACCCAAAAAAGACAAAAGAAAAAAGCCTCAGATGGATGTGCTGTGGGTGGGCTCAATGGCTTCTGGGATGGGTCCTCCTGGTACCGGCGGATAAGACATTGGCATGGGTGTCTTGGCGGGGCTCTGCCGGAAGAGCCCCCCGTTGGGGGCCCTGTGTTTGCATTGGATGGAGGGCATGGTGGAGCTGCTGAGTGGCAGGGGCAGCGTGCTGCCAGGCCCCGGTGCCAGAGTCCTGCCCATCCCATGGGCCTGCTCCGGGAGGAAGGTGCTCACAGATAGAGCCGTGCCCGGGAAGTCCCGGCCAGCCTCCCGTGCCTGGCTGGGCTGCATGCTGCCGATGTCCAGGGCAGAGATCTCGATAGATGGGCCGGGGATCTGCTTGTGCGCCATGTCCTCGTCCATAAGACTGTTCATACGCCGATGCACCTGCTCCAGGTTCACCTCCTTGTCCTGGAGAGGGCGAGAGAAGAGAAAAAAGGGGGGAGGGAGGAAGGGACAGAGAAGCTGAGATTGGCTGGTCCTGCTGCACGGCTGCTTTGCTTTCATTTTTGTTTTGGTGTTCTTTTGTTTGTTTGTTTTTCCTGAAGCTCCATACAATTCATTTCATACTCTTGCTGCTTTTTGGCCTCAGTAAATGGCCAATTGGGACCGTCCTGGGCATGATAAGGGTTGATTGGGAAGACGGTATAGAATGTGCACCTTGAAATCAAATTTGGCCAGTGTCTTAAATCTGAATTAGACTGGGACTAGAGGTCAGGGAAATAGATAATGCTGGAGCCAAACTGCAATGAGACAAGCTGTGAAAATTAATAGGACTTTGTGTTGTGGCTCATCATGAGCCATGAAAGTGGTGATGTTTTTAACAATCAGTCTTGCTGGACATCCTCAGGGCAATTTACCTACCAGCAATTACGGAATATGAATTTTGTTGGACAGAAGTTAGAATTGTTTGTGGTTGTGGTGAATGAAACCAGATGTCTGCCTCTAAAAGCTCTCTCACAGAAAGGTTATTACATGAAATAATAATGAGCACACTGCCTGACGCCTGAGACATTTCCAGAAGGTTTTGGCCTAAAACTAAACTATTCATGGTGTTAGGGTGCAGGGCATCATGAAGCAAAATAGTTCACAAAGAAACCAGATGTAGTTCAGATTTGACCTCTTTTACCACCATCAGCATTTCATATAAACACAGTCATGTGTAGCTTTGCTGGGAGTCAACACTAAATAAAATTGCTATATTTGTGTTGGAAACGGGACATTTGGTTAAATTCACCACCACTGTAAAGAGACTGGTCTCAATCACTGAATATGCGGAAATATGATGGAATGGCCCTTTTTAGCCATTGTACAGCTTGATCTTAGGTTCACGACGATTTTATGGTGGCCAGTCACACAATTTAAAGGACAAGAGCACCTGTTAATGCAGAACTAATGCAGAAGTTCTGCATTATTGCAGCAATTACAGAATTAGTTAAATAAATTAATTAATTTGTGCCAGCATGATTTGTTTCCTTAAGTATTAGCTAAAAAATGGTACATAGCTGGATGTGCGAAACCACTGCCGTCAGTGTGAAAATGCCGTTTCTGAGCAAAAACAACAGAACAACAGCTCTATTTACACCCAAAGTCATGGCGAGTAATTAGTCACTACCTCTTAATTATCGCACTCAGTTTGGACGAGGGCATGATTATGACGTTTGCAGAAGAAGACCTGTTATGAAGGCCCTCAGCTTGGCACCTGATTCCGATAAATGACCTGCTTTCAAAAGGAACGTAGAAGCGACATAGCTTGACTCCAGGGGCTTTCTGAATTGGCGCAACATTTTCCACCTCCCCAAGACATGAAAGCATCTCTGAACATTTATGTCAATGCACCACACAGCCAGAATTACAGAGGCACTGCAGGGAGTAATCAAAACTTGGGTACAGGCAGGAGGGGTTAGACAAGGGATAACAAAGCGACGGCAATGGGTAAATTAGTTGGCCATGTCAGGATGAAGCAGATATTTCATTATGAGGATCGCTGCTATTATAGAAAGGCACACCTGATCTGACTTATCTGATGGCAGGAGGAGAGGAGGTTCTCTCTAAAGAAGCAGAATTTTAGGAAAGATATGTGTCCTTGCAAGAAACCAGAGAGCAGTTCTAAAGACTCGCTGCATCATTCAGGATTTCCCAGAAATTAATTAGGCCATGTAGGTTATTGATTAAGCCAACAGTTATCGATTCTCCTTCAAAGACTTCAGCAGAAACTAGGTCTAGGTCAACAACCACATATCAGTTCATGATCTTGACTGTTCCTTGACTGATCTAGAAGTTCCACCTTGCTGATACACAGCCTTCAACAGTGGACAGTTTCTGAGGACGAAGCCATTCTTGGCTGTAGTCTACCAAGTGGCACGCTGACTCAGCAACAGTTCCCAATACTCTCCTAGCACTGCCATGTCACGGTCACTGCCTTGCTAAGAATGTTCCATTACCTAATATTGGCTGAACAATAGTGTGTCTGTGGTTTGGAACTGACCAGTGATAGATGGCTTCGAGGGGGAGCTTGTCAACTGTGCATCTGCTGTAACTGGACATATATATGGTGGACCTAGAAGATAAGTGGACCCCTCAAGGTGCAAGACTGTAAAAATGTGGCGAGTGGAAGCACAAAGTTGGGGTTCTAAATAAAGTGTACAGTGACTGGAAACGGTGGCCCTGTGCTTTCTCTGAGGGGTTAGGCCTGCGTCATTATTAATGCAATGTAGGAGCCCTTTCAGTTGGAGGCCAAAGGACATCTATCCTTGACTGAAGCCACTAGTCTCAGCCAGAGAATTCAGTAGGGATCAGTTATTTGCCCTCAATGACCTGTGTAGGTGCTATAAGCTTGAAAGGCCTGGCCTTCATTTCTTCTAAACTCCTCATTGATCTTCTGCTTCTTGAAATGCATGAAAACGTACTCCACCTCTTATGCAAACTGCTTCAACATTACATAAAATAATCTGTGTTGGATGGTTCATGAAGCTACATCTCTCAAGTACTGGTACAGAGGGGTGAAACAGAAAACATGTTTGGAAATCTTCGGCAAGCTAGCAGGGAGCTAACCAGTCAAGCACTGATTAATCCATGTGTGTTTAATGAGACTCTCACTTAGTTACTTTTACACTAAAAGACATCACTGAAGGCTTGATGACACCTATGGAAAACTTTGATGACAACTGACAATGAATGTACATTTACACATTTATAAAGGCTTATTTGTCACCAGTTGTCATAAAGATCGCTTTGGTTACCCTTGATGTCATGTCACCTCCAAATACATTATTACTAGTGTGAATATGAACTAGGTCTTGGCTGAGTCTGACTGTAGTCTTTTCTTCAGTGCACAGCTAAAACAGCTACATTTGGATGTCATAATGGCCTTGACCTTGGATGAGGCTTGGAAACAGTCCAGGCAGACTCCATTCACTATATAAAAGGAGCTAAAAAGAACTGAAAGGACAGGAACAGGTTCCTATGTATTTTTTTATACCCCCCTCCCACTGACCCCATCATACTCGGACCCTTCGGACAGAACGCAACGTATCAGATCGAACGAACTCTATTCTGACCTGTGTCAATAGCCTCTGCTTCATCCCAGTCTCTCTCTCTCTCTGTCCAAATGTCCTTCCTTCCCTCCGATGAACCAGTAGAAATATCATTATATCTCAATGGATCTGAAACCCTTCCCACTCTGTAATCCTTAGTAACCTGCACGAGATCATAAACATATCAAGAAAGAGATAAAATAATAAATAAAAAAATAGTAAAGAGAAATTCAGACTGGTCACCATTGACATGTAATTGCAATAAGACGTCACACGGCTGTATTGCTGGGGAGTAATGACTGCCGATACTTCTAAGTCAGAGTTTTTTGGCTCTTTTTCTTGCCTGGGTGGTACCGAACAAACAGGCCCATGCAAGCATCCTTTTTGCTCACACTTTAGTTTATGGATCCACATCAAGCCTCCTAAGCCTACGGCATGCACTCTTTACCGTCTCTAGCCCAAAGGACATTTTTAAAGGCTCAGATTTGATTGTAAAGTGATGTGAGTGAGTGAAATGTTGTGGTTTGTTAAACCGAACTGTAACAGTTGTATGATCAGGAACCAGCATGTCAAAAATTGAGGATCACAAAAAAGTAATTGATGGGGGAAAAAATGAAACAATTATACAGTGGGGGGGGGGGTGTCAAAGTATTGGGAAGATTACTTCTTACAGTAAATTAGGTTTTAGTTATTGGGTTTTGGAGGGCATTCCACTCTACCTTAGCTGTGGAACCTGGTATACTGAAATGTACTCTGTTACAATTACACAAATATCCAATATTTCCGCCTACTGGAGAAGGACATATTGGATATCGGAGAAATTGCTGTAGAACATGCAGAATACTGATGCACAACAATATATTCATTCAGTGTAGTCAGAGCAGATCAGGTACAGGCACCCTAAAATGTTTCCCCAAACCCCTAACACAAAGCAAGACTACACTGTATTAGTAAAGCCACTCTGTCTTTGTCCCTGTCTCTGACTGAGCGGATGGTTGGGGGGAGGCGGCGTGGGTAGGGGGACGGGGGGTGATGGGTTTGTCTATGTTTAAAATGGAAGGGACCAATTTTGATTTCAGCAGAGCACACCTATAACTGAGTGTACTGGAGCTCGACTAAGTCTGGGCTCGCGTCTGCGGCTGGATCCTTAAAGTAGAGTGTGGCAGTGTCGTCGCCCTGCGCGGGCCTCCTGGCCCTGTGCTCGGTCACCTCTTTGGGCTGCTCATGCCGGCAGCGGTTGCTGCTCCACCACATCTCCAAGGCAGCCACCAGGCAGGCCAGCACTAGCCCGGCAGCCAGGATACAGAAGACTCCGGCAAAGCTGTGCAGCTTGAGTGAGCGGCCATCGGGCTGAGACCCCCAGTGGCCACTCAGGTCGCAGCGACCCGAACGAGGCCACCACTTCTGCTTCAGCACATCTAAGTCACCTTTCTCCTGCAGCTCCAGGATCCTGCAGAGGTAAAAAGCAGCAAGAGAAGGGTATTGCACTGTAAAACCGTGTCAAAATGCCATCCTAATAACCAGCAAGGGTGAAAAGGAGATATTTGTTTCAAGTTTAAAGTCATGAGTAGCTATTATATAGCTGCTATTGCTATTACATGCAATTACCGACTCGGTATAGAGTGCAGCTCCAAACCACTATTTGTTTAACATTCATCTATATAGTATTTATATCCACCTCTTATACTTACTACAGTATTTTGTGTACATAGCATAGGTTATGTAGTACAAATTATTTTCAGAGTATTTTCTAAGAGTTTTATTTTGACTTTATGCTAGATTTGATATTGTTCTTGTATCTGTGTCTATGTGTGTGTGGGCAGTTGTGGCATAAGCAGTTTCCTCCAGGATCACTAAAGTTTTCTGATTTTGATTCTGAATCTCATAGTCTTTGGGCTGTGTTCCTCACTGTTGTCTCAGACAGACACTGTAGTTTCACTTCCATTTTTAAAAATTTCATCATGACCTTTAACTACAAACGTCCATCTAACTAACAGTGGAAGTCTATGTTCAAAAATGAACTTTTTGACCATGTGCCTCACAAGAGGATGATGGTTTTAGGCTCACCACATTTGAACAGTTTTCCTTGTCTCTGTTGATCATCAAAGGTCTTTCTATAAAATCACATAGTGTTCTGTTCCTTGCTGCACCGGAATTGCATAAGGCACTATGAAACTGTGAGAACACTGTTTGATGTATGTAATGTAGCACACTCTTTTGTCCTCAGGGGACACAATTTGTAACTGCTATTTGAAGCCCAATGTGATGGCATTATTCCCCTCATGAGCATTTAATCCCTCCTCCAGCTTAATTAAATGTCAGCTTTTGTAGGCACTTTTTCATGAAAATGGCAATGAAACAAACAGGGTGCAGAACGTAAAGAAACTAGAGGCTTAAGAAAAACAGAGACTGCCACCATTATCAGCCGCTGCCCAGTGGCCCAGCCAAGCAGCCCTGGCAATTTCTGGGATGAAAAGACTTGCATGTGATAGAACCATGCGATAGAGCCCTACATAAAAATAGGAGCATGGCGAGAATGGAGGAAGATGATGGGACGGAGAAGCGGAAAGTAAGACGAATCCCTCTCTCTACAGAAGATGACATGTTGCTTCATGGGCCTATTAGCCCCTGAGCTGGCTCCCAGCTGTCCCTGAGAGAGTTAGCATGGGGCTTGGACTGCTGTGGTGTGTTGAGTGGAAAGTTTCCTTTTATATATGTTTAGCATTAGTTTATTCTACCCAAACACTACTTTACAGTATTTTATTTACTGAAGACATGTGCCCTGTTTGCATTTTAACTCTTCAGTGTTCTCTCACTGCAATACCGAGTATGCACTGGAACAATGGGTCATATAACCAATAGGGATCTGCATAAGGCAATTCAGAAACGCACTGGCTAAATACAGATGTAATATTTGGTTTCCTGGTAGTGACGTCAGCCATCTGGTTTCCTTCTGCATTGGCTTGCTAGCAGAAACGCATTCATCCTCTTTCAAGATGCTTCATCAGGAGTGTGTTTTCCTGCCTTTAAACCATAAAATCTCACTCTTGAGTACTATTACAACTGCAGGAGACAAGCTCTCAGTGGTGCTTCACTTAATATACTCATGACACCGTCATAAACCTTTCAGGACAACTGACATCACATCAACATTTATAATGTCTTAGGCGGCTTTCATCAAGTTTGAGAACAGTTAAGGTTTTCTAAATGTTTATGCAGGCTTATGTCATTTGTTGTGAAAGGCTTATATATGTGTTGTATAGCTTCACAAAAGTTTTTGTTGAGGTCTCTTTTAAAATACGTTGGGAACTAAATAGTAGTTCTATTTAGTAGTTCTATAGCATATAATAGTTTTAAGAAGCTTGGTTCCGTCTGCTGAAGATTATGATGTAATCAGGCAGACATTATGCAATTACGGTCAAACAATTAAAGTCAGACCAAAGTGGAGAGCTTTACTATCTCCTCTACAGAGCTAGTCTTTATTACAGTAATAAACCTCTTCCATTCTCTTTTCTTAGCTGCTGTGTCTGGCCACTGCAGACGGTCACAGAAGTGTTTCTTCTGACTTTTTTTTTTAGGAGGTAATTGGTGAAGAACCCTTGGGGGGTTGCATTCACATGCTATAATGGAGAACCTGGGCAGTCATTAAGGCTCGGGTGAGGACCTGGGAGGGTTACACAAGCTCACCAACCAGCGGTAATCGCATGTGGCCCATATTGCAAGCTGTTGAGTCAGGCCAGGATATTTAAGATGGATCAATACGGAATGCGTGAGGAGGCAGCCGAGAGACGAGAACTGCTCTCCCGGTTCTTGGAAAGCAGGAGCAATATGATTATGCAGTCTTAATTGGTTACGAGTGATTATGTGGAGATTTGTATAATCTGCCCGCATCTGTTATGTTCGCAAAGGGATCAATTTGTAATGGGTAAAAATCGGGCCTATGAAACTGCAACTAATGAAACAAAGCTTTGCACTTAATAAAAAGTGGCAGTAATTTATAAGACACTCATCATTTTCTTGCAGTTTGACTGCTTGACTGAGGTCATTGAAATGTTTGTTGTTCTTCGGTGCATTTTTCTAATGTTCCTACATGAATGGTGATCACGATCATGTCGTCTTCCATCTGTTGCTCATGTGCTTGAAGGTTTTGAGCAAACTTCATTTATCCCAATACGTCGGTTGAATTGCATGTTGTTTTCCAGGAATTTGTGTGAGGTCTTCACCAAGCCCACCTCTAAACTCCTAGAGGTACAAATGTGGCATTTCTGGGCCACAAGGTGCCCCTGGATGGTCTAAGTTATTGTCTGTGTGCGGCTGGTCTCGTTCGAAGGGGAGCTGAGGAGAATGGATGTAAAAGATATGGCACAGTGAATGGGATATTTACTTCTGGGAGAAGAGGTCTCTGTAGGGGCTGCCATGCTGTAGGGCGATACCGTAGCCCTTACTACTCATGCTGTTGCCCGATACAGTGACGGTGCAGTCGTCGTCTGTCAGCGCCGCATACTCCACCACCGCCATGTCCCACAGGAACGCATACGGGCCTTTCTTTGCCTGCGTAATAAAACACCATCATGTTAATGCTCACACCAACCTCGAAAACGTGACTCTTAAAGGGCCATACCACCAAATATTCAAAACCATTGCCTAATAAAATCTGATATGCGCATTCATTCACAGTAATGGTAGATTAAGATGACCTTTCTAAAACTGCAAAACACCTCCACATTTCTATTGAACTGTTTTTTTCCTACATTTCAGCATAATTAAATGGTTAAAATAAAGTCAAGGGTATTCAGAGTGATTTGATTGAACGGTGTAGTGTACTTTTTTTTGTTTTACCATATTCAATTTTATACTGTCTGAAAGGGAAGACAGTGGTTTCACAAACGGTGCACACAGTTGTTTTTCTATGTTAATCTGTAAATCCATTCAATTCTCTCATAATTGAAAGGGGACGTCCACCAATTATTCATATTTGTTTCATAGTTAAATGGTTAAGATGTAAACAAAGTCATTCTGACGTGTGTAGAGCAAAATATATGGAGACATCTCCTCTACAAACCTGGCATGCAGTTCTTTAACACATGCAGTTCTTTTATGATTAAAGAGGAATTACACCAACATTTCAATATTTCTGCATAAAAGAACTGGTAAGGAGTGATTAAGATGTAAAGTAGTTTGGTGTGAAATGCTCCGTTCCAGAGAAACTTTGCCTAAAATGTTCCCTAACAAAGTTATTACATGAAACGGTTATGAATGTACTGCCTGACACATACGACATTGTTTTACCATAGTTTCAGAAGCTTTTGGCAAAAAACTAAACCCATTCTTGGTGGAGGATTACATGCAGTCATCATAGGGCAAAATAATGCCACATGGCTCCACATGTTGTTAGTAAATAAAATGGCTGCATTTGTGCTGCACACGGCTTGACTATTGGTCCCATTTGCCACTACCGTAAATAAATGTGAGTGGGTAAGAAACTTTATGATGGAGCATTTAACATCAAACCCAGCCTCAGTGACTGTCAACCACTGAATTATGGGGGGATTTTGGAAAATTGGTGGGCATTGCAAAAAAGTAAACACGGGGGCAGTTAGCAGTTTGGAATATAGGGCAGTTAAGGAACAGAACCCATGGATACATTTTTATGGAAGTGCTAATAGTCACTGTGGCTCTCGGATTGGCGTAGACTCCCACCAATCAACATCACTGGCCAGTGTAATGGATCTTGCTTGGTTTTCCTTTGTGTTTGTACTCATTAACTCCTTTGTTTTCTCTTTCACTCCCTTTAACAAAGACTGTAACTACGCATTTGTTTTTTAAAGTGGCAGCTGTCATGTTAGCAGTCTTTATGCGATAACTTATGGGTAGAAAATTTATGCTTCAGGTAGAAACACCAGACAATTTTTACTGTCATTAAAAATGCTGAATCTCCCCTTGCCAGGAGTTCATGCAAGGAGTTAAACAACACATTTGTGAACAGTGAATTGTGTTGGCTTGTCTGTGGAGATTTACTGGCCTGAAGATTGACCTGAATAACTGGCCAAGCTGATGTGCCAATGTAGTTTCTGCGTCACAGAGAAAGAAACGTATTTTCTCACAACTGCTGAGACATAATGACATAGTTGTTTAACGGGAAACATCCGTATTTCCATGCTCACTGATGTAGCATCTATTGTGGAGACTAATGTTGACAACGAACTGCATTTACTATGTATGGCGGTTCTAAGACATCTATGCATGTGTGCATTTACTACGCATGCCGGTTAACATCTATGCAAAAAATCTATTAAATAAATACAGTGATAATATGAAAGTCTTGAAAAACAGTACAGTAAGCGGGATATTTACTTCTGGAAGAAGAGTTCTCTGTAGGGCTTGCCACATTACAGGATGATTCCGTAGACTGCAGTCATTGTCCCTCGACACTGCATATTCAACCGCTACCATGTCCCATAGGAATAGGATTGGGCAAAACTGCAGTATTTTCCAAGTTTGTTGACTTATTTATTCAAAACCTATTGCTTACCATAAAAGAGTAAAAAAGTCAAACTGTATAATTTGTAGATGTCTCCTTTGGAGACCACTCCTCCACTCCTTCTACTGTAAATACTTCAGCCGTACTTCAATCTGACCACCAGTTTGTGTCCTACAGACCCTTTGTGGCCAACGCTGAGGAATGACCATTATCTTGACTTAAAGATCCTAAAATAGTGCCCAAAGGGGAAACCTCACGGCATTCAGAAAAGATTTAATGATTTATGGTAACAAGCTTATTTTATTATTAAGTTCTGTTTGGAAACAACAGGGTTCAAATAAATGTTTTTCTCTGTAGTATCTAGATAGATATACTGAAGTGAGCCCCTCCATTGGTCAGGCCTTCAGGAGCCGGACTGAAGTTCTACCATGTCAGATTACTACCAACATATTTAGGAAGATTAGTCATTCAGTTATGTTCAGGTGAGCAGGACCAGTTTCATGGGGTAGAATGTCACTCTAGGCCTATCTGAGGTTTTAGCTATGCCACTGACCGTGAATACCATCAGCAGTCTAACCAGTGGGTGTCTTTTAGATGATAGAGAGCAACAGCTTTATGCTTCTTTACTGAAGGAGTCACTGTAAAATGCTGCACACAAGCTCACATGTTCATCCTTGTTTAATATAATGCCACCAACAGTTGTTTGTGTAAGTTGAGACTGAACAAGCTCTCAGTGGTCAAATCAAAATAAAGCATAAAAATGCAGACAAGGATTCATCTTTCACTAGTTTGAAGTGGCTATGTGAAGTTTTTAGAGTTTGGTATGCATTGCACACCTGTGTACTACACTTTTGGTTCTATGGAAAACACTTTAGGTAATTGTTTTGGAGATCTTTTGGATCGCCCTTTCAGGCAACAAAATATACCTTG
>JBBPCX010000114.1:30905704-30926165 GCA_037974365.1 Hydrocynus forskahlii | reverse complement strand
ACTGTCTGTTATATTAAATCCCTAATTTGTATTTACGTCGGTTGTGTGCGTCATCCCCTTCCCTCTCTCCGTAACAGTTATATACCAAACACATCTACACACAGTCCTATTAATTTGCAAAATTATCCCACAGTTCTGTGTATATAGATGATATATATAAATAAAGAGAGAGAAAGACAGAAAGAGTCCATATTGTATTTTTGCATTTCAGAGAGATGCCATTACAAAAAAAAAAAAAAAAAAAAAGAATTCTGTGGGGACCAGAAGCACAGAAGTGGTGGAAATACTCCATACCCCCCCCAGAAGCCATTAAGAAAGTTTTCTGATCTGAGAGAGAGAGAGAGAGAGAGGAGAGGGGGTGGGGTATTTATTACAGTGAGTTAGCACCCAGTGTACCAGCCCTGATTGAATGGCCACAACTGAGGTGTTAAACTCAAGGGACAGAAATGAACTGGGCGACAGAAATGAGAGAGAGAGGGAGGGTGAGACAGGGGTGAAGACTGACCTCAATTATAGTATGCAGATGCAATGGACCTCACTGAGCCAATACAGTGGAAGGTGGGTAGTCAGGTGTCCTCCATCAGGGGCTTCATTCCACCAGTATAATCACACAGAGGCAGCAACACCGGTGAGCACATCTAACTCTGATCCTGTCCCCAGGCACAAACCTGAGTCCCAACACAGCGGCTAAAAGCTAGAAGAGGGAGGGATCGCTGAATCTCAATGGTGAAGAGGGCCTACATGATTACTTAATTGTTATTAAAAGAGCTTGCTGGGGCAGTTAATATGCTGGGAGCCCTGGCCCACTGAGAAAAGATCAGTCTGCAAAACAACACACATGCAGGGGCTTGTGCTAAAAAGCCACATTCCAGAGCCTGACCATTTGCTCCACCCACATGTGTATTTTCAGAGCAGCTGCCGGACACCTGCAAAAACCCGTTTCAACCTAATGATGATGTTCTCTAACAGTGATGTTCTCTAAATTACTTCTTTAAATGCAAACTCAGTGGAATCCTTCCGTGTTTAAAATTTCTTTGTAAGCCATTAATCAAGGAACGTGAACAAGGAATAATTACCTGAATTCAGGAACCCACGGTAATAAGTGGGGTGATAAGTGGGGTGGTGGCCTAGTGGGTAGGATACTTGCTTCTGGACTAAGAGGATACTTGCTTCTGGGTTCCTGAGCAAGACCCTTAACCCCAAGTTGCTCCAGGGAGACTGTCCGCTGTAGTTAGGGAATGGAAGTCGCTTTGAATAAAAGCATCTGCTAAATGCTGTAAATGTAAATGTAATAAGTGCTGGTAAATCGTTAGACTTTGTAGCTGGTGGTCTGGTGGGTCGAGATCTGCCCCTGCTATCAGAAAGCCATTGGTTTGAATCCCAGGACTGCCAGTGGCACCACTGTGCTTGTCACACTGAGCACTGGTATGTTCACCTATGACAAATAGACACTATACACTTGTAAACTGCAGACAGCTCAATACTGTAATAAACTGTCATTTTATCATATTTTACAATAGTCTTTATTTGTTATAGTATTTTATCGTAAATCGGATGGATCTCCATAGGCTGCATACATTTTTTACACAAAAATAGGAATGGGATCCTAACATGGCCACAAGTTAGTAAAGCATTGGAACGAGATAATAGTGTGTCATGGCCTGGCTTTAGGGTCCCTATTCCACTATTTCAGCAAGATGTGGTCAAGCATCATTTGGATTAAGAAAGGATGTCACCAGCATGGTTCCATCATAAAAATGGAAGAATCTGATGCAAGATCAGACTGCTTTGTGAATACCCATATCATTTTTACAGCTCACAGCAAGTCATACTGACTTCTAAACCACATACACAGGTCTGCTCCTCCTTGATGAAGAGCTGGATGTGGTGGGAGAAGTTTGAGAAAAGTTTTGGGTATGTTTTTACATAAAAGATTTGGGTGACTATACAGACAACAAAGTGGTTTGTGTGTATATGAACGTGCCAAGAAAAAGGTGGGGCCAAACAATCCATTGTCACTGTTTGTTAAAGAGCAATAGCAAGTGCTTGTGTATGTGTCTGGGCTCCAAAGTAGACTGGAAAAAAGCAACAACAAAGTGTGGGAGGTTGATGTAACTGCCACACAGAATCATAGGGCAATTTCTGATCCTCGGCAGAAATTAGCACCAGCAAAAGCCTGGCATGGATGCGCCTATTCAGAAAACCACCTTCTCCAAGCATCAAGCACTTCTCTGCCGTCATACCTTCAATTACCACTTCCTCCTTTCCAGAGAGCCGCCGAGTCCGCCCCTGCCACTCTGGGGAAAGGTCTGGAGCTTCAATTTGCATGCGCAAACAACTTGTTGTGATGTTCTATTAAAAAGGTGCGATGTAATTCAAAACGCTTCTTGGTACGTATGCAGCTCCCACCTCCCTCACCCCTCTGGGGTCTCATTACTGGAGTAATGCAGCTGTCACTCAAGTTCTCTCTCTCTCTCTATGCCCTGTTGGTCTGCCTCCTGACCCTCCAAAACATGAACAGAACACCTACAAGCCAGAGAGAGAAAGAGACAGACAGAATTGGGGGGGGGGGCAGAGAGGGAGAGAGGGAGAAAGCAAGAGAAAGATAGGGTGAGGGAGAGAGAGAGAGAGAGAGAGAGGGAGAGCGGGAAAGAAGGAGGGCTAATTTTAGAATCAATCTGCTCTTAATGATACATTAAAGTGTAACCGGGGAAGGCAAGAGTTGAGGCAGTGTCAGGGCCAGCTGTGTTGAGCATCACAAACATGCTACCATTTTCACATGGCACCATCTGGACACAGCTGCACTTCAGAGCAAACGCAGGCTGATCGTGCTGTAAGCATCTACTAAATGAAGTCATGAAATCAAGGCAGGACGCTTTGACGCAACTGAGGTTCTACGCGGGGCTTAGCAGTTGATAACTGCTGGGGTATTGGCTGATTTCCCAAAGCTTTTTTCAGCCCAGTAGGTTCCCTTAAGTAAATTAGTCAAGTAAGGTGGTTGGGCAGAAATGTTATTATTTTTACTATTTCATACACGTTGCAGAATAAAAAAGCTATATTCCATTTTTGAAAATTAAATTCAACAAAGAAAACATGCCCCTGTAATTCTGCTTAAACCTTTTTTATGCAAATCTGACATGTCAGTGTACATGGACAAACTTGTTGATTGAATATGAATGTCAAAAGTAGTCTCGATTGACTGCTTAAAATGATTGGTTAAACTTGTCTGGTTATTAATCCGTTACGATTTGTTATGATTGGCTGATAACTCATTACAACTGAGTGATTATGAATATAACTGTTTTTATTAATGGCTATGAATTATAATCCATTTTGATGTACTGCTTATAACTGCATGATTAAAACCGCTTTTGAGTCTGTCAGTTGTGACATAATTGTGGTCATAATTGTGTTTGGTTAAGTATTTGTTACAAAAGGTTTATTCAGTTCACTATAAAAGTGTCATAATTGGTATTGATTGACAAGCTATCGATTTGTTGTTTGGTTATCAATGTTTTACAATTGGTTATGATCGCTTATTAGCATGTTATAATTGGTTTTGATTGTGTGTCATAACTGTTTATAACATTATTTTGTTATCATTCTGATTGCGAATGCCTTATAACTGATTATAGCCGCTAAAGAATTTGTCGTCATCGTTGCATTCCTTTTTATTATCTAAGACTTTGCTTAAGGAACGGTAGTCATTACAGCTCAGTACAATTCACCCGCATTACTAATATCCTGCTCTTGCATGTTCCTCTCCATCCGGTCAGATGAGTAAATGAGGACCCACAATCTTACTTGGGTGTTCCCAAAAAGTGATGCTGACTTTTTTTCAACCCCTCTTGTGGAGCTCCTGAGGTGGAAGACGTGACACTGGCTCAGCGGGACCCCCAAGGGGCACTCCAGGTGCTAGCTTGTGATAGAGTGCGGCAACCCGGGACATTTTGTCACCTGAAAGAACCAAGGGAATTACAAAAAAACCTTTTCAATGAGTGACAATAGACAATGTCAAACGCTTGTTCAGTTTGACACCAGTGGACATTTATTTCTTGTTCACACACAAGCAGCCCATTCTTGGGGAAGTGTGCTGGCCTGTGCAGAGCTTAGGTCCCACCAGATCATGCTTGTGACATTGATCTTCTGAGGTAGCACAGAGAACTGAGGCACCTCAGTGGTACAGAGCAAAGATAACAGGGGCATGTCTCAGTGCTCAGCGTGACAAACTGAAGGCTGAATGGTTTGAATGACAAGGGTGAGGAATAACATGATTAAAGCTTATATTTGAGATCACTTATTTCCCCATTAGTATGATTAATGTGGCCAGCTTATGTCTCAGGCAGGGCACCGCCGTGAAAAATGACGCAATTAGTCCTTTTTGAATAGGGAAGGAAAAACGAGGCTCAAGACAACACAGCAGAGATAGACTCACTGCTGATTTTGGGGAGCTGGAGTGTTGACGCTCCTGCCCACCTCCTTGCATTTCCTTTTGTTTCTTTAATACCTCATACTTACATAAAAGGCTCACTTGGACTTCGAAAACAAATATGTGTAATGCCACATTCCTAATATGGCAATGACGCAAGAACCTGAGGCATTACTAAAATTTCCAGAGCGTGTAACACATTGCTAGCCTTTTAAGCAGCTACACCTACCTTGTATCTACCCTCAGGGGCACCAGGAATGTTTCAGAAGGAGACAGGGTTTGAGGTAGCCAACTTAGAGCAGGTGCTTGTACACAGACTACATTTGTAAAGGCACATGGAAGGGATGGGGATGTCTAGACTATTCTATGAACCAATTATTAATTATTGATGAAACATAAAGATACGGTGCTACTCTCCAGGAACTCCAAGACTGGCCAAATAGTCGTCATCACCCCACGTTACCCAGCCAGGCCAGGGAAACAAACTAGAGTTTTAAAGGGAACACTTGGAGTCTTAACAATGAATAAGCTATTAGTAAGCACTTAAAAATGAGTTTAAAATGTACTGCAGCATAGAGACATATAATTTGTAATGGATGATTAATGTTTTTATAAGTTACTATCTGATTGCGGACTAATAAGTTAAACCTTAATTACCAATATCCATGCAGTCGCAGTTAAATTCTTCAAATATCTTTAAGGAGTCATGGAATATGAATGGGTGATAAGAAGGTGGTTGGGTGTTATAAATACTGAATATGGTTGATTACACCCAGCAACCCAGCAATGCATTATGTCAAGTAAAAAAAAAAAAAAACTAAAGAAATCCATGTCCAATACCATATGCCAAACATGCAGTTAAATGGGTCCAAATTGGGTTAAGAGGGTTTACATTACAAATAAACTGTCAAACAAGACACAGGGAGGACTGCTGCTGCCACTGGGGAACAATTGAGGAAAATTTCTTTCTACTTCCTGGGAAGTCAAATTATGTAATTTCATGTCTACTCATAGCCTACTATATTGTAATGAAGCATGGATGTACGGATTTGAAACGACATAACCACTCACCGATATTTAATAACTGTAATAACTATAGCAGCAGCACACCTTTCTCATTTCCACAATGTGTAGCAGTCAAGGAGTTCCTGTTTAAAAATACCTGAATAATAACCAGGACAAAGAATTTGGTCTACCCGGATCACCTTTTTTTCTTCTGTTTGCAAGATCAGCCTCGTGGGCAGATCTTGCCTCAAGGGGATCAGTACTCCCCACAAACCTTTTTTTTAAAATAAACAATTAGTCTTAGTAGGACCTGCATGATTTCTAAATTTTACAAATTTATCTCTGAACCTCATTGGCCTCTACTGGTAGAAGTCTGTATCTGGCACAGGGCCTTCCCTGCTGTAAATAATGAGGAGATTTGCAGGGGCACGGTGCTGGAAAATCTATCTAAAAACCCTGATTATCAATACATTGCAAAATTGCCCAAAGGATTCATCTAACTTCTAGAAGGTGTCATGCTATTAAAAAAATTACATCTGCCAGTTATCACCTACATCCACTTAGCACCCTGGGGTCATTTGTAATGACCTATTGTTGTTGGATTCTGAGGCAATTTTGACCTTGAGATGGCAACCAGTACATTCCTTGTTTAGCAATGGTAAGCCTCTTGTATTGATGGAAGGGCAACAGAATAAATACATGGATAGATAGATAGATAGATAGATAGATAGATAGATAGATAGATAGATAGATAGATAGACAGACAGACAGACAGACAGATAGATAGATAAATAGATACACAGCTAGATCGATAGATACATACCTTCATACATAGATAAATCATTGAAGCATTTATTGATTCTAAAGTCTGCACTACTATAGTCAAGCTGTAACAGTTAATCCATCACCAGTAGTTACATTGTTGTTACATACATTGTGAAAGTGTAAGTACAAAGTTATTACAAACACTTCATATAAAATGACACCAAATTTATTATAAAACCTACGAATGAAAAGGACATTTTGAGGTACATCTCAATGTGAAAATGGACCGGAAACATTGTTGGATTTGTCTTGCAAACAAACGAAAAACCTATGGCTATCCCAGGAAAATATGGCCATTCCTGACCCAGTCCATACAGTTATGATCTGAAATTAAAGATCCACATAATGGACCTGCATAGTAACTGCACCTGAAATATGGTAAATAGCTGGGTTTAAATGGAGCCTAATATCCAGATTACAATTGGTATATGGCCCAAACCAAATGAAAGTATCTCCTATAAACACCTTAGTTGGAATAATAAAAAGCCCAAACTGACTGAAAATTCAGTGGGGGCAGTTTAAACCTGTTTGTAAACCAAATAACCTGTTGGATCTATTCTTTCTGCACACGCCCTCCATCTTCTAACCTCACCCGGACCTGGTACATTGAACATCAGTATACACACTGAATAACTGTAATCTGAATATTTGCAGACAAACAGGCTGGTGGTATTGCTTTTCAATGACATTACACTAAAGCAAGACACACCTTTCTGAGCTGAAATGCCACACATTGCTATTCTTGTAGGGGGTTTAGAGAAAAAAGCTCCAGGTAATAGTCAGCACTGCACAATGAAGTTTAAGAGCTACTGGCCATCCCATCAAGCTGACATTGATAATGATTGCAATATGAACCTACCAGGCAGGTGGTATGTCTCAGGGGTATATACTAAGCCAAAATGTGATACATTTAGGATGCACTAGAAAAGGTAGAAATGAAGGGAAATGCTCCCAGACTCTGGAGCAGCGGTTGTAAATTCCAACTAGCACCCTACATGCAGCCCCCCAGCCTTCCCAAACAGGTAATTAGCTGTGGTGTGGAAGTTGGGGAAGACCTCCAGAACCAGGAATGGTGACCATCTCTGGGGTGTATTCTTGGTAGCACTCTTCGTGAGCATTTACAACATTTGTATCCTCACACTAATAATGAAGCCTACAGGAACCCTAGGTTATGAGTAATGTCTCTTATGAGCAAGACTGAAGCCTTTGCATCAGAGGCATTTTCACCATTTCCTATACACTCACAAGCAGGATAATGGTCATGTTACCCCGCCCTCATTTCACAGGAGCAGCCGAAATAGAAGCTATCTTCCCGTCCTTGAGAGAGGGTATTAAATCCATTTGCCCATCTTCCTGTCATTGAATATTTAATGTCTCTTGGTTGGTTTTAACCATCAGAATGTCTCTGCTTTGTTCTTCCTAACAGCGGCTGTTAGCTGCACCCCCCCCCACTCTAAAAGAATGGCATGTTTTAACAGAAGTGAAAAGACCACTGCTTCTGTGGCGGCTCCATTTTATTCACAGATTCTAGGGGAAAAAAAAGAAAAACATCCCTTATAGCATTTTGTTATGCCCAGAAATAACGTTATATTGTTTTATAGAGAAGAGATTACACCTGGTTTGACAAATATTGCAGGTCGGCCCTGGACTGTTTTCTGTTTCATCAATTCTCATCCAATAGATCCTCTTTCAGAATAGTTAGGGCTAAAGCCATGAAGTAAAAAAAACAAAAACTATGCTGTTAACTTGTCCTCTTCCTAAGCAGTGAGGAAATACTGGGAGTGGGGAGAAACCCAGGGTAATACTCTCTTGCTGATTCTACACTGGAGTTAATTTGCTGGCAACTGGCAGGGTTACTGGAGTAGAAAAGTGCAGCACATCTCAATTGGCCCCCTGCACCAAGCCCACAATGACCACGTACAGCAAGTTCAGGGAGGGGGCCAGTGGGAAGAAGGCATTCAGTATGAACTCCATCTAAAGTTCACTTTCTGACCCTAGCTCTGGGATTTATTAGACCCATTATTTTTTGCCCAATCCAGGGCTGTGATCGTTCTTTCAGTTGACAGGCAAAAGACTTTAATTGTGCTGAAACTGGCATGATTGCTTGTTTGCAAGTGACTCTTCCACGATAATCTAATAGAGCTCACTCTTGTCTGACTGGTTGCGTTAAGCGTGGCATAAGCACCTCTGGAGGATAGACTCCAAAACACTCAGAGCCATGTTTCTCAGAGCAAGAGAATAATGTTGGCTTTTCAAAAGAACAATGACTGAACACCCTCGCTCAGCTACACTCTTTAAAATGAAGGGGCTGCAAGGGTTCTTTGGAGTGATCCCACAGACCTTTAGAAGATCTTTAACCCTTTCCAGTCAGCCCATTCGAAACAATTATTTTGACAACTTCAGTGGTTTTATCTCAGCCATCCGATCACTGATGTTAAATCTTAAAGCTGCTGTGCGAGGCTGACAGCCTAAGTTACAGTTTGAGATGACTGGATAAAAGGGTTTGAGAAAGGAACGCATCTCAAATTGTAACGAAATATTGTGGGAAAAATATGCGTAGTCTCCCCACTGTGCACCAAGGAATGACAGAGCAAAGATTCTCATACTTTTACAGTCTGTGAACTGTGGTAAGACAATTCTAGAACTTTGATTCATTTTCATATGGATTAGCTGTTATAAATGATGTATTTTAAGTGCCAACTTACTTCAACATGACAGATGTGAAAAGTGAAAGTGACCATTCTGTCATATGTGAACAAACCACAGCACACAGTGTGAACAGCAGAAATTCTTCCTCTATATTTAACCCATTCACCAAGTGAAGCAGCGAGCAGCCAGGAACACAGCACCCGGGGAACAGTGTGTGGGGATGGCTCCTTGCTCAAGCGTACCTCAGAGGTGCTTAGCAGTCTTGGGAATCGAACCCATGACTTCCTGATCGCAGGGCGAATGCCCTAACGACTAGGCTACCAGCTGCCCTTTGAATCATGTGCATTGAACTAAATATGAAAAACGCTAGATTTTATCAGATAGTACTTCATCAGAGAATCCTGTTCAAACCACTTAGCTCAGTATGTAAATATGTTTTACTCAGTAAATAACACTGTAAACGACATTAGATGGTGAAAATAATTGTAAATCCTCTCAAGCTTAGTCATTTAGCCTTTAGCACAATATAGTGAGCTTCACACGTTAGCAGAAGCACAAAGACAGATCAAACTTCAGTTTGGCGACTTCTTTTTATACTGATATCCTCTTTGTCTTTGTTCATTCATACCATTTTTGTACAAATTTGCCTAATCTTTAAAATACTTCTGTCAGGTTTGCATTTTTATCTCCCTTTCTCTGCTATACATCCTTCTTTTTCTGGGACTGGATATAGAGTAAAATATGACTTAGAGTAATATACATGCCAGAACACTATGTGTGTCTAATGTACTAAAGAATTTACATTAAATACACAGACTACATTTATTTTATATATATATATAATTCTGAGGTGTTGGAGAGCCAGTACAGCCTGCTGGAAACTCTAAGAGGAGTAGATACATGTATGACATATTACCTGAACTTAAATCGTGTGTGTAAACTGTGTGTGTCAGTGATTTCTTTTTCCTGGTGACTCAGTCTAAACAACAGATTATGTAATAATTATATAATATTGATGATTAAAATATAAATGTATGTTTGTGTTTTTGGCTTTGGTATTACACATTCTAAATAATAATAATAATAATAATAATAATAAGAAGAAATCACACTCATTCCTAAACATAATTTTTGAAGGGTAGATTTTTGATTCATTTGGATTTAATTCTAAGTATCTTACAAAATTATGCTATTTCCTATACTACGTTTTTCTCTGCATTTTACAGAAATAGGTTTAAAAACAGATTTTGGATGAAATTCTGTTATTTGTATCAAAAAGTGAAAAACTGGAAGGAAAGGGTTAAAGGAATAGTGGTTTTTCAACTGAATGTCTAGTCCATCTATTACATGCAAGAGGAGTCATTCCAATCAATAGGTTTTCTGACATGGTACTCTACTGTACACGAAGTACACAAAGATGCCGATGTACATCAGGGGGACAGATGGGGACAGATTCCCTGAATGGACTCGCTCCTGTTTCTTTCCCGTGTGGCCAAATCAGTGGTCTCTGCAACTTTGAGTGGTTAGTTTAACCATAATTTCCCTGTGCTTCTAGTTTTGCCTCTTGCGTAAGTAGCCCTCATATGTCTCTGCCTCACTGGGTGAGTTAGTATGTCTTCATGTGAATGTTCCTTTTTGGTTGCTTCATTTCAAAAGTATAAACTTGTACTTATATCTTCAAAACAGCTATACAGCTTATATGCCTCTTCAAAACTGATAAAAGACAACAAAGCCTGTCTCCAGGACCACTTTATAAGTTCTACTCCCTCCTTCCTTGATGAAGTGGGGTGTGACACAGAAATTGCACCTCAAAACATCACAATGCCTTGTGCACCAGGCATTAGTACAGATCCCTCATGCAGGCTCATGTCCGCTCCTTGTGCAGACCAGGTTTGATGGAGGGAAGGATGTGGGGATAAAGAGGATGAGTGTGCCTTTATCAGGGAAGCAAGGGCTGGATGAGTGAGCCAGGTCTTAGAGGAGCCACAGCAGCTTAGAGCTGTGACGAAGCGTTGGATCAGAGGCTCAGCTGGCGGCACATCGGGGGGTCCTCTCCATGCTCCGCTCCCTATGGAGGACAGCCATTTACAAAACACAGTACTACTAGAGCCAGGCACTGAAGTAGTGTGTGTGTGTGTGAGAGAGAGAGAGAGAGAGAGCGAGAGAGAGACAGCGCAGAATATAGGCTAGATATACATCAGCCTATCTTTCCTTCTCTCGTTTCCATCAGTGAGTTCTCCTCTCATACGCCTGTTCTTATACGCCTCAGTTCCATCCCCATGTCTGAGTACTAACAACAGAGCCGACACAATCCGTTCTCTCCTTCTAAATCCGCAATTGTAAACAGCAACAAAGCCATTTGGCAGCCGCTTTAGCTGTACTATTGATGATATGTATAAGAGGTATTGGGAAAACGATATTACCCAATATAAAGCCTCTTCTTTTTTTTTTTTTGTAGTGAACGAGGCATTAGCCCTTCAGTGAAGCTAATCTCGCTGCTAAATGTGAATTAATGGAACGGGCTGTGAAAATAAAGCTATCGGCGTGAAATCGACGCTGATGAAATTGCATAAGCCAGCCAAGTGTTTCTGTCTCCCCTCCAACTGCGAGTTGCTATGACAAACGAACAGACCGCACACTAGAACAGGCCTTTGGGGGGAAAGGTGCGTACTAGAGCTCTGGCATCACCATATCTTATGATATAAAATTTGGTTCTTTTCTACGATGAGCTAACACAACAGCTGGTAAAGGGGATTTTGAGAGTCATGCAGGGAGGCCCTTGTATGGTAATTCTGGATGCCAAAAACAAACACAGAACAAAAGATCACATCCCTTCAATGAGTGACACAGTAGTGCTCACTAATCCACCCAGTTTCTTCATACAATCCAGCACAAATCAGTTTAACTGTACTGGAAAACCCTTACTGTAGTCAGTTTGATCCCTGGCGATGTCGCATCCATCCGCAAGTCCAAGACAGCATAATTCACCCCTTTCCCCCCGATCACTCAGAGTGATGCCAGCTAACACATACCTCTATTTGCTCACATGACAGAATTGGCAGCTAGTGTTCTCCACCAAGTGTGAGCTGTCCAATGTTGATGCATTAGTGGCTGTTTAAAAATACACTGGCTGAAGCAAGAGTTAGCCCCCCCACCTCCCAAGAGTTAACCCCCTCCACCCCCCAAAAGTTTGGAAACCGCTGCCCTAGGCCACGTTCAATGAAAGTTCAACTAAACTTCAGTTGAACATTCATTTAACGTGGCCCAGGGCAGCGATTTCCAAACCTATTTTTTCTGCACAATGTGGCTGCTGTTACCTGCTCCAGTTTCGGGCAGCCTGTTTATGCACTAACGATTCACTTCACTTGCATGCGGTGAGTTGGAGGCAAACCCAGAGCGCATTTCCAGTGGTGTGTGTATTCTCCTATTGATTAAGTGAAATGGATTCTTTCGTGAAAGATTGACACCCATGAGGACAGGGGATACTCATAAGAAAAACGATTTACCTAGCATATGCTAGTAACTTGAAAAAAAAAAGTCATTTCAATCATGCTTTCACCCTTTCCCTCATGCTGTCATCAAGTCTTCAGTGATGAGCTCATTCCCACCACCCAAGTTCCCTGCGACAGCGTGTGTGTGTGTCAGCCGGCCAGACCAAGGGAAAAAGGGGGCAAGACCGTCTACAAGACATCTGCCACACATCCACCACCTGGGGGCACAAGTGTTCTCCTGTGCCCCGCTGTCTTCTCCATCACAAATTTTAGGTGTGAACAGGACAGATCACAGGCAATGCAAAGTTCTGGCTTCACCAAGGCCTGAACAAAAATGAGCAGTCAGGCGTTTGGAGAGAATTCTGATTTGTGGGTGTCCTCAATGTTCCCCCACTTACCATTAACTCAACACTAAATTTCAACCCAAAATTTAAACCTAATCCTAATGCTGTTGATAGCCAGATCATCAAGAATGTTTTTTTTTAGCTCCAAAATATGTATTAGAATTTTTTAATACTTGCAGTCAAGTTGCCAGCCCCTTTAACACTGATTCTGTATTTAAGGCACTGTGAAGATTTGGAACTAAAATGAAAAATACTGCATGACAAATACTACATGAACCAATGCTGAGATCCTAAATGATGGTTAACAAGTCTTTTCTGTGTGCTTATTCAGAAACTGTCCACAATACTTTACTGTTATAGAAAACAATGGTGTTAATATATGTGTGTAGTGCACCTGCATGGTATAATGGTACAGCTAGTTATTTTTAGGATAATGAGCACAGAAACCCATGCCTAAGTACATTTCTGAACAAATAACCTTAAGTGTACGCCACATTTGAAGACACATTCGTATTTGCTAGAAAGCTACAGATCTTGAAGACTGAAAACTGCTAAAACCAGGAGCCTACTTAACTTGATGTACACAATTACTAAAATCCTGCTGTTCAATCAAGACAAACGCATTCAGCGTTCAACTAAAAGAGGTTTTGTTTTGCTTCATTCCAGCATTCAAGGGGCTTGGCAGTGTGGAAAAAAGCAACTACCAGCCTTCCTTCACACTTAATGGCCTAATTGTAAGAGTCTACATCAGATAAGAGGGAGATTTCAGAAAAGAAAAATCTAATTTCCCCACAGAGAGTATATCAGGAGAGGAGCCTGAGGGCTTCTTTAGATATAACATATGTCAGCCATCACAAACTCCATTTTTGTTACCTCACCTCACCTGGAAACTGTCGTACCAATGGATGTTTTTCACAACATCATGAATGCGACTACCTATCAATTCCTCTGACAGCCTATAAGAGTTAATTTCTGAGCCAGGCTCTTGTGGAAGTGGAAGAGGTTTCAAGCACACTTTCAAATAAGCTTCAGCACCTGCTCCTGTCTCAAGGCCTCAGAATTTTTGGGTGGTCATTGTAGTTACATGGAGAATGTGAGTAGGGACTCTGGGCTGTGGAGGACTGTCATATTGCTGGAAATTGCACTTGCAGTCTTGTGAGAATAGTGAAAACCATTGCACCACACATGGAAGCTCAGTTTTTGGCTGAAATAGAAGCCAGATTTAATACCACAATCTGATGTTGAGTTTTAGCCATCTTAACCCAGGATCTCTTTTTAGGGGGACTTGGGCTCTGTTTCTTCCACGCCAAGTGTCACATTCGGGCTGTGCCCGTTCAGGAAGGAGGCGCAACCACAGATCTCCATTTCTTCTTTCTTTTATTTTTAAATACAAAACAAAGAGGCACTCAAACAAAGGTAAATCCTCAACGAACACAAACCGAGGAGAGCGTGAGGGAGAACGCGTGAGGGAGAACAGACAACTGGAGTTAACAAAAACAGACTATTTATAGTGTGGAAAACCCCAAACACCTAGACATAATTATTATTTAATACAAGACCACACCCAGTGTTATAACCAAAGTCCCCATAAGTCTTGTTCCAATGGCGGCCTCTAACGGCCACCGACTACAGACGTCACACCAAGATCTTACATGTTACCGCAAAGATCTGGGTTCAGCAAACACTCCTCTACCAGCCTTCTCAAGAGGTCACTGGATGAGCAACTGGACAAGTAGTCCCATCAAATTTTTAAAGAGCAAAGGTCAGGTTAGTACACACTGCTGAACTTTTCACTCCTGAACTGAAGTTTGATTATCTTATTCCAAAAGGTACAGGTGAGAGCTCGAACATAGACAGAGTAAAGGTCCATCAGCCCTGGCTATCCCTCACTCAGAAAACAGCCACCCCCTCTCAGAGTGAGCAAGCTGGCCCCCCATTAAAAAGCAATTTGTTCATTTCTTAGATACACAATGTCCTTTCAACCCTGTTGCTCAGCATGGCAAAGTCCAGGCTAATAATTTTTGTGCATGCTAACTGCAGTATTGACTTTGATTAGTCAGGTGCACATGTGGTGGCAAGATACTATGGTTAATAAATAATACAAAAATATCATGTATTTACATTCTGTGCACACTGAACAGAAGTAACAACCACATAAGAGAAGCTGCCAATGACACCAATAGAAATAACTTCCAGTGGTGCACTGTTGTTTCCGCAGGGCATGATCAAAATGTCAAAATGTCATGAGCACTAGAGGCTGTGAAAGTGAGACGTCCCAGTTGACTCATGAGGTTGTGTCAAAGTCCACTTCATGTAAAGCCAGACCTTCTTTATTTGCTCGTTTGGGTGGTCTGTGAGACTTGGGGTTTCAACTCTTCTTTACAAGCCGGCTGATTTGTTTGTGTAGAGAAAGGCTGACAGGATGTAAAGTACAGAGAACCCCACTCAGCTGCCATCCACTAGAATTTCCATCATTCCTGCTATTGATGAACCACTGGCCAGTGTCCACTAGTGCACTGCAATCATTTCCAAGTCTCTGGGTATGGGGAAACTTTGATACTTGCAGCTGACATGAAGTTGATTTATAATATAACACATACTGTAAAATGCAATATAGACAGCAGTGAATTGTAAAAAAAAAAAAGTGTCATTAGATAGCCCTGCACCCTATATAGTGTCAGAGTGTTATAATGGTGTGTTATAATTTTCATGCTGAAGGTCTTCACCTTTAGTCCTTATCCATTAGAACAATAAACAATTGGTATAATGAGCAAATGGATCTTACGTTTAGGGAAGGAAGTGCTGCAGCTTCTTCAGGGTTGGGTGAGAAGATGTGTGTGCATGTGTGTGTGTGTGTGTGTGTGTGTGTGTGTGTGTGTGTGTGTGTGTGTGTGTGTGTGCGTGCGTGGTCACTGGCTCAGAAACGGAAGAAAAGCAAAGTGGAATGTTGATGGCTTTTCTGCATTAGTATGCTGGCTGCATCTGTGTCTCTCATAATGAAGACTTCTGCAGTGGCTAGTCAATGGCAACATAACAAACAGCCAACCACACCGGAATATTAAGTGAGGGGCAGAAGTCTGACCTCACCTCATTGGGTAGTGAGGCGGCTGAGGACTGTCCCATTAATGGAGATGCAAGGGGGAAAACTGATTACGTTTATTTTGTTGTTGTCACTCTGATTAGATCTGTTTTTTGCACTGGGAATCAGGCATGACTTCATAATCTACTGAACCACAGGCTATTGCTGGGACACACTCTAAGAACTGAGGGAACCAAAAAAGGGGTTCCTTGGAGCACCATGAGAACCTCTCAGTGGATAGTTCTGTATAGCATCATTTGTGCTAAAAATCTGTTTCAAAGCATAAAGAACATCCCTGTCAACGCGCAGATTGAACACCAATTACGGGATGATCCTACAGCCCCATACCAATCCCAAGGCCCACATAGAAACCATGAGATTTTTATGACTGAACATTGTTTCAGTTTTTCCAGCACTATGTGTGTAGATCTCCAGGTGGATTCATTTGAAGGAAACCTTAGGTTAATCGACAACTAAGAACTTGGTTCCTAAAGGAGAAACAGGAGTTTATCAAGTTGCTCCACAGTCTGCCCCAAGCCAGAGCATCATTAAATGTCCCTGAACCTCAGCGTAGTAACAGCAGTCATATGACTAACACAAAAGATCAAATTGCTGATAAGATCAGACCATAATTGTGTAATTGAGAGCCTAGAGCTCTGAGACTGCAAAGCAACCATACAAATACTTGGGGATGCATCAGTTAATTAAAAAGCCAGATCAGCTACAGGAGAACTACAACAAACAGCGGTGTGAATTTGTTTTAAGTAAGATTGCAGATGACGCCTGTGGTTTAAGGGCAGATTTGCTGGTCGGGACTGGATATGTCCTGCTCAGTGGAACTGGATGGTGATCTTTGTTAATTCAGATTAACATGCAAGGGTCTGACCTTCTCTCACCAGGCACATGATGACCTTGAAAATCCTTACTGCATCCATTAATTATTGTTTCATGTTTCAGCAGGCCGTGCAGCATAGATAGATATGAATGATAATGATACGAGGATTCTTCTTGTGCTCCATCAATCAGGAGAAAACTTAATTGGTCAGGAACAACCGGCACAGGTCCGCACACTAGACTATATAAAGCACAGCGATCTTGTCCAGTGTGTGTCAGAATTGTCACCTTGCTAAAACTCAAGCAATGCACTTTTCAATGTGAAGTGGCAACTCATCTTCATCAACAGCACCTGTACAAAGCTCCCCCTCTCATTTTCTACAGTTCCAGCAGAAAAAAAAGCATCTGATGAGGCAAGGTGGGCAGGTAAACATTGACTTATCAATGAGATAAATGTCCTTGCCTGCCGTGACTGGGTTGCCTTGTTTCTAAAGTGGTCATGAAAAGCTTGTTACTGTGAATGTCTACACTATTCGCCAGAAGTCTAACCTGTTTTTATTTTGTTGATCCAAATGTATCCGATTTTCTCCCATGGGTAGATGTGTCCAGTGCTAATTGTTCTCTGCCTATCACAAAATGCCACATGATGTGTTTTGTAGTAGATGTTTTGAATGCAAGTAATCATAAGCAATCATAATCATCCCTAGTTTTATAAATTACAACCATCGCTGTCTGGTTCAACTTTATGAACCACAGATTTTGCAGTTGAAAGAAATATAATTGATATAAAGTATAAAACCACAACAATTGTGGCTGATTGATAAACTTGAAGGCCCTCTGTGTCCTAAGAGTCCGTCAGGTGCTCCGTTTTCCATGACAAAGACATGTACATCAGGAAATACTAAATTGCCCCTAGGTGTGATTGTGAGCATGTTTGTTTGTGTGTCACCCTTGCAATGGACACTTAACCTGCCCAGGATGTTTCTCTACTTTTCACTTTGAGCTAAAATTCTTGCACTCCTGCAACCCTGATAAGCAACTCAGATAATGGATGGATTGATGGCAGTCACTGCAGCAAGTTTTAAAACATTTGATATTACAGTCGATTTCAGCTATAGAACTATCTACAACTGCAGTTAGAGGCAACATTAGAAACATCTATCACTGCAGTCAGTTTCTACTTCAGATAAATGTACCATTGTAAAAACTGCAGCTTTAAGAACATCTATCACTGCAGTCAACTGCAGCTTTGAAAACATTGCCCACTGCAGGTAGGAGCAGCTATTGAAATATCTATTATTTTAGTCCTTTGCAGCTTTGGAAATATCTGCCACGGCAGTCATTTTCAGTTTTGTCAACCAGTCATTTCTATCATTTGCACTTTACTCAACCCCAAACACTGTGGTCAACTGATCACAGCCACTGTACTCAGCTTTAATCCAGAACCACGGCATAATCAACAACCCCTGCAGGCCAGAAAGCATCACTGACTCTCTATTCAGAAAAGCAGGAAATGAAAATATAAGCAAAGTATCAGCATGTGCCAAAACGCAGGTCTTTCTTTCACTGGTAGAGAGAGCTGAGGAGAATTGCAGTGACATCAACTCACACGCCATATGAGACCCATAACACCCGCTAGAAGGCCAAGCCCGGATTAGTTCACGTCCCCAGCTCCACGTCAGAACATGTGCAGGTCATTACATTCTCATCCTTCCTGAAACAGATGCCAGATTCAATCACTCCCTCTTCCGCCTCACTACCTGATATGCTCTGATATGGCTGGGCTGTCCGGGACTCGCTCCCTCCCTGTCTCTCTCTTCTTTTTCTTTTTTGGCCTCTCAACACAGTCTTGGATTGGCCAGAGCATCCATGTTTAAGCAGTGACGTGGACGAAGTGGTTATCACACCAACGACCAAGACGCAGTAGGGCATGCACCCAGGCACACCATTTTGTCTTCTCTCTTGCTAGACATCTTACACCAGATGTCCCTCCACAGTGTTCTGCAAGGAGGAAGCATATGAAGCAAAATTTGGGAAGTGCCTTTTTTTCCTTCCTATGGAGTAAAGTGTAAAGGTTGCAAGAAGGGTGCCAAAACTGTCCACCTGGCCTTGTCCTCTCTGTCCCCGGATGACCTCCAGCCCCACCGTGCCACGGTGTCCGGCTGATGGAAGCTGGCATCTGACTGGCCACAGTCTCTCGGCAAGGCTACAAACAAATGCCGAATTATGGGAATAAGTTGAGCGGGGTTCCAGCTCTGAGTAGAGCTTGCCCTTTAAGCTTAATCTGGACCAGCTGCTCTAGCTAGATCATTGATCTGAAGCGTTAACAGGGATAGAGCAAAACTGGCCACAGATCAGTTTAAAAGGGCAAATGGAGAGGTGGCTCAAACCATACAAAGAGGGATTAGAGAGCCTTTGACGTTGCGCATGCTATTTATCGGATTTTCTCCCGGCTCCACTCATGCATTCAGTTGCTTTAAATTCAGATCTGGCCTTTACAGACACCAGGTTGTACGTACAAGCACAGTCATTGGAGAATGGGTCCGTGTGTGGGTATTTCATGTGTATGTCCTTGCGAGTGCATGAAAACACCCCTTGAAGGATGCCGACACCATGTTATCTCCTATGTGCCTGTGCAATTCATGCACTATATATGAAGGAACACAAATTACACCAATCAAATATAGAAGACACAAGTGACAAAAGCAGCCAATTGAAATGCATTCCAAGCTTGTTACATGCACTTACACGAAAAATTCATACTTCCAAGCACTACTCAGCTAAAGTAAGCGTGGGCAACGTTAAGTCTTTTATATGTTGCAAATAGAAGAAATTCTCACTAGTTTCGTGCATGCATGTGTGTCTAGTTTTCTAGGTATCTTTGGAGTAAATGTGCATGGAGCACCAGCCTCCTGCCTCTTCACACTACTCATCACGTTGTCTGTCCTGCCAGCATCTCATCTTCTGGGACACTTGCTGCTGGCTCCCATAAATAAACAAACAAGGTCCAAAAAGTATGTCCTGAACGTCAAATGCTCTCAATTGGACGGATAAAGGGCATCGCTTCCCATTATGACTGACATGTTTACTGCCTTGACTATACAGAAACTGATGAAGTGGTAGCTGAGAATAGTGGCAGGCAGGTTTTACGCGAGCCGTGGTTCTGTGTAGAGGTGACCTTGATGTGTTGTTTTGAATGCCAGAGTCTGCAGTCTACAGTTTGATCTACCTGCCTCCCCAACTGCCTGCCCAGCCATCTCTACTAACTGTCCAGCTTTACACTAAGGGAAATCTGTGCAGTACTGTGAGTTGTACTGCAGGGGTCAGTGTTGGGTACATTCTTATTCTCCCAGGCCGATGTGTTTGGACATCCACTGGACAGTGATAATCCTGGACTGTGTCGTGAGGGGAAATATAAAACGTGTTTCAGTTTTCCACAGCAAAAACATAGTCGACCCTTTTTTCAGCTCTCACTTGGATTTAAAGCAACTAATGATCTTATCATCATTAAAGATAATTGCTGAACATTATCTGTAATGATAATATAATAATAGATTATTGGAATGATTTGTTTCTATTGCTTCTTTAATGCAATAATCACCCCAAATAAGGAATACCATCACTCATTAAGTTCTCTTTCGCTGTGTGTCTCCGAGGTACTTCAGCATTTATCATTTCACACAGTCTGTCAGTATAACAATATGACAACAGACGCCACAGCTTAGCACAACTGCCTCGTAATATCAGCTTTAAAACCAACAGGAGTTTGATGGTTGCCTCTTTGCTTCAGCATCACTTATCAGAA
>JBBPCX010000114.1:30869571-30900881 GCA_037974365.1 Hydrocynus forskahlii | reverse complement strand
ACATTAGCCAAGAAAGAAATGCAAGGTGTTTGGTATGATGTTGTCATGACAACTTGACATTATTGTTAAATTATTATGTGAACCAATTCAAGTGTGTTTGGCCTGATCAATTGGCGGTCATGACACCATTATAACTGTGTCATGAATACTTTCCTGGACCTCAACTACAGTGGTACAGATTTTGTCACAAAGAACTATTACACAGCAAAATACTTTCCTGACAGTGTCATGAATACTTACCTTTGGTCCAAAGTACCGTGAGCCAGATGTTTCCTGAGCATGTCATTAAGTGCCATTATACTATCATGTGCTTATAAAAAATATCTTAGTCCAGGCAATGGAAGGTTATGGCTGTTTCACTGACCTTACTACATATGCCACAACATGTACTGCTGCAGTATTGTGTGACCTCCCAGAGTGAACATATACCTACATTGCACAACCTGTTTAATGACATCAACACTCAAACTTAAGTTACCGAGCAGCGGTTTAATCAAAACCAAGCCAAAGCCTGAAATCATACACAAATGGACAACTGTCCTTAACATATGCACTAAAACAATGAACAAAAATTACAATCTAAACAAAACTCCTGTTCTTTTGTCAACTCCGAACAATCAGGGCATCATACACATTTTCCAAATGGACAATAACATAGGCACTAAAACAATGTCAAGTTGTCATGACAGTATTGTAAATGAGTTACACACAATGTCATCTTGGCTAATGTCAAGTTGTCATAATGATGACACCCAAACAATGTTATCTTGACATTCCAAAAACCGAATGACACATTATGACAACAGTCATAAACATCAATAATGTGTCATTAATGTGAATGACATGTGTCATGTCATTCTTATGACGGCTACATGTCACCCTTATGTAGACCCCTTCAAATAAAGTGTTACCAAAGTGCCACTCAGCCCTATGTGTCATGAATTAAGAACAGTCCACTGCCCAAATAATTACGATACTTTAATGACGAGCTAATGGTGGGCCAGAGAGGAAATCCTTTGGTCAGAGGTCCTGTTGTCATAAATTGACCAATAAGGGAAATGGTAGTAGGAGCCATTTCCCTTATAGCACACTTATTGCACACTTATATAGACAACGTGTAGGGTCAGTTATGGAAAGTACAAGGTAGGTGTTTCTAATAAATTGGCCAGTGTTTCTAATTAACTGGCCTCTGAATAGAAATACAAGGTTGGTGTTTTTAGCTGTCAGTGCCAGTGAGGGAAAGGACAGGGTAGATGTGTCTACAGTGGTTAGTGAGAGAAAGAACGAGGAAGGGTGCATATAACTGTAGCTCAGTGCTATATGTTTTGTAAATATATTATTAATATTTGTTTCTAAAGATCTGTAAGTTTGAATATGTGTATGTATGTATATAGTTATTGTTTAAGAAAGCAGCCATCCACTTCAGTGCGATGGGGGGGCTGCATAGTCTGCTCTGCAGAGACACTCGCAGATGTGAACCAAATTGCATCAATTGCATCTGGCCTTGTAAATGCATTGGTTTTTTTTACACACAGGTGGAAAACAAAGAAGTCTGATTGTTGATGTTGCTAAAGCATGGTGAATCACATTGGACTGGGGATCTTTAAAAAAAAATCTGTTTACTCTCATAAATGTGATCTAAGGCTTAGAGGGTATAGGGAGAAATACAGCAGAAACAAAGTTGTTTGTTACAACAAACCCATAAAGGCCATATGTGTGTATTTTCCCACACTAATTAGCATTTATGAAATCAATATGAAAATGACTTCAAAGCACTGATAATAGCAATGCTTATTTAGCTCTTCCTGGAGCAGCCTTACCATTTTAATTACATTAAACAATCAAATTAAAGAAACACATAATGCTAATTACCTTCAAGTCAAGTGAAATACAATAACATGAAGAGACAATTACAATAAAAGAGTTTAGCATAGCGGCAGAGTACAGCAGTAATTGCAACTACCACGCAACTAAGGACTTTTTCATTTACATTATTATACATCAATCTTTTACTAACATTTAATTCTTCTTAAGCCTTGGGCCAGGCTGCCAAAACTGACAACTGATGAAGGGCTAGAGGATGGCTAAGGCAAATAATGCATCAACAGATAAACAAATAAACTGGCCAGAGTGAGATGCATTCACGCACACTACAATTTCATGAGTCACTGCTGTGCTGAGAATGATGCAGTGCAGGTCCTATGATGGTTCCTTACCATCCAATTTGTCCAGCAACAAATATGCGATTGTCTATAAATATACTCTAGCAAGGTAGAGCAAGGCAAGGGTTCCTATGACTGTCCTGAACTGAAAGTGTTTTTTTATTACTCAGCACGCAAACACACACGCACACCACAGTTGCATTAAAGTGAAATAACGGCGAACACAGACTACACTTGCACAGTGATAATATTCCCGTTTGTCAGCATCCACAATGGAAGGAGCGCATTTAGCTGGGACGAGCAGCGGCAGGACTCCTAATATGCTATGTGGAAACTCATTAGAGGACACTGCAGGCAGTGAGGGAGTTAGTCATCAAGCCCGAGCGAGGTGGACAAACTGCCAACTCTCCTTATTTTAAGGGGAGAAACAAGGAAAACATAAACCCATTAAGTCCAGTGCTCTGGATAAAAAAACAAGAAACATTGCTCCACATGAGCACAACTGCCACAGCATCCCTGCTGACCACAGGGCATGTCACCATGATATCCACCCATGTTCTTAAATGATCTGATCACCAAGCAGGATCCACAGAGACCTGAGCCACAATAGGTGTGTGGACACAGACTAGTATGTGCGTCCATTTCCAAACATACCGTCACCTTAAACAAAATGTCACTGGCCAGCTCTACAATTCTGCTCCATCAGCTAACAGCTAGTCGAGTGATGGCTAACATTGTGCTGAGTGCCACCAACTTCAGGTAGCGGTCTAGTGGGTAGGATTCTTGTCTCTGAACCAAGACGTCATGGGTTTAAATCCTACCTTCAGTAAACCACCACTGGGTTCCTGAGCAAGACCCTCAACCCCAAGTTGCTCCAGGGAGACTGTCCCCTATAGTTAGGGAATGGAAGTTGCTTTGGATAAAAGCGTCTGCTAAATGCCGTAAAGGTGAAAACAGTGGCCTAGTTTCTATATACAGGCAGTGTGGACTGGGGAGTGAAGCGTTAATAATTTTTATATGTATTTATGCATATGTACTTTTATTTTCAATATCTTATAGTGTGTCTGTTCCTTTTACACCCTGTAAGAGCCCTATATAAGCCTTTTCTTTTATGGGAGGTGTGGCACTGATAGCTATGCCTTTGCTAGGTGAGGACACAGATCGGTCTGTTCTCTTGCCCTGACCGTCACCAGAGCCAAAAGCTATGTCCATTTCACTGCAAATGCCCTAAATATACATGGACAGGCTGACAAGCAGATACTCATTTACTTGTTTCTATTCATTTCTAATCATATTCACCAGCTGGCGGCTTGTCTAAACACACACATCTGATTACTTAAGGAAAAATCAGATGTGACTCGAACAACTAGCATCACAATCTTCTGCCCAAACGTGGTTCTGATTCTTTTGGCTCACTGTCCTCTTTTCCACCTTGCTGGTGTGCAGAGACCAAAGCCCATCTGTTGATGCCTAGTTTGTGTTGGGCATCAGGTGTCAGTTTCTGACCACATAGGTGCTCCTTGATGAATATTTTTGGGTGGTCAAGCAATTGATGAGTAAAAAAACAAACAAACAAAAAACACTACAGCGCCACTTCCAAATCCAGCATCCTGTGTACCTGTTGTGCTGAGAACGGCTCTGTGGTAACAGCCTGACCAGTAAAGACTGCTGTAGAGAGTTGATCAAGTGTGCATTAATGGGCGGACTACAGTCTGTAGCCATCGCTACAATTTACATGGTTGAGCTTTAAGGCAGGTGCCTGGAAGCACTAGACAGGTATTCCTCATAAAGTGCCCAGTGAATGGAAGGACAGGGTAGGAGTTTCTTTAAAAAATCGGCCAGTTAGTGAAGGGACAAAGCAACTGTTTCTAATAAAGTGGCAGTGAAAGCACAAGGTAGGTGCTTTTAACCAAGTGGCCAGTTTGTGGTAGTAGATATTTTTAATATCCTCCTGAGAACCAAAGGAAAAAAGTGTCTTACAATTTCTTTTTTGGGTGATTTCCTATCTATTTGGGCCTACAAAAACACCTTACAATTTAAATTTCTTTGAATATATTTTTATTTTAATTCCCCAGCATGTCCAGTGTAGAGGACAACGGGACGATTTCCGTGTGAAAATAGAACTGAATTTAGAAAACGTTTTAAAGTGATATTAACCCAATCTTAAACACTCTTCTGTTGCTTGTTGCTTGCAAGGACAACAAAACATGTATTTAGTTCAGCAGTGAATTATAAGTCATTGAACATAAGTAGTTCTGCATTTCTTCTTCCTCTGGATATTTTAGCTGTGATAATCCTGGAAGCATGTTTTCTTTTTGGTTATGCAGAGGAACATCATTTGGTGCACCTCATTTATGTCTTGCCATTGCAGTCCTTGTTCCCAGCATGCAAACCCAGCACATGACACATCACTGGAAAGCCCAGGATGTCCTCAACAGAATACTATAGGGCTTGATGGGGTAACTCCAAATACTTAAGAAAGATACAGGTGAACAAAATGTCCACTAAAAAAGGACATAAACGAATGGGCCGGGTCTCGGGAGGATAAAATGGCCACTGAGCGGAAGCACAAGATGAATGTTTCTAAGAAAGCAGCCAGTTAGTGGAAGTATAAGGTAAGTGTTTCTAAGCATGAAGTGTTAACTTGTAGGAGTCTCTTACACAGTGAAGAACACGTAAGATGTTTAGACATTTCCACAGCCAGTTCCTGTTTCTACTGCTTCTCCAAGCCAGGGCTCATACAGCAGAGTCAGAAAAATTGAAATCACAAGATTCAACATTATTCCTGAAGACAATTCCTAAAACAGCCATTTTGGGTGGACTAATCAAATTTCAGTGATCAAATCAATGAGTTTGTGAATGCAGACCCTCCTTTAACAGTGGCTGAAAGAGGCCATGTGTGTCACACATTCAGTTTTCCATGTGCTTCCCAGAGGGTCAGGTGGAAAAGCAGAAAGGGAGAGTTTTCTACTTACCATAATCGCTGTCATAGAAGACAATGAACTTCTGCCAGCGGAGCTCAGCGACAAGCGTGAGCATGACGTCGCTGAGGCGCACAGGTGGCCGGGCGGCCAGTGTGTAGCGCTCTCCCTCTGGGCTAGGGTTGAATTTGCAGGCAGTGCGTGGAGAGCCATCGCCGTTGCGCTGCACATACAGGTGCGGGATGTGCATGGCGTCAGTCAGCGACTGCAGGGCGCTTGCCGAGGCGCAGCCTGTGGAGGTCACCAAGGCCAGGATGCCCTGGGTCATCAGCTCACATGCTATAAAGAGATGAAGAGAAACCAGATTTAAGATCAAAACACCATCCCACAATTCCTCAAAACAATAACTAACGCAATGTACCATAATACCAACATAGTGTCCCATAATACTCAACATGGTGTCCCATTATACCCATATCATCCCATAATACCCAACATAGTATCCCATAACACTTCAAACACTGTCCAATAAATCTCATGTGCTGTTTATTAAAACTTCCCAACACACATACTCTTTATTGCACCTTCCCATTATACGTAAAAGGATGTCTTATATCACCCACCACCCTGCCCTATTCTATACAACTCACAGTCCTATAATCCCTAACATACTGTCCATTATATTCTACACATCGGCCACCTTGCTTAACATACTGCCCTCAGCCCACCTTTTACAAAACAGATCCATATAGAAAAGAGTATATACTGAAGTCAGAACAAAAGTGCAGCTCCCAAAGACATTTTGGAGCAGACTCAACCGCAGTTTCTTCCACAGATGCCTACATCCTGATGAAGACCTGAAAACCCTCTCCTGGTGTCAATAAAAGTCCTCAGTTCTTTAGTTTTTTACACCCCAGTGACCCGAGTCTTAACCTTTTCCACTTGGAAACAGAGGCAGGGCTCCTTCAGAACGTCACAGTAATTTTGAGAAAGCACTCAAAGCAATCGAGAGAGGACCCCTAATTTAAGACTATGGAAATATGTGGCCAGTTTCTGTTACAACTGCCATGACCTTTACTGAAATCTCTCTGCAACCCACAGCCGACACAATGCCCTTCCACATGCCTGTGTTCGTTAATCGCGTGCAATGGTGGCCCACTCAAACGCAGGTGGATCTTTTCATCATGTCGCGTTTTAATTGTGCAGAATTTCTTGGCCTTCCCGTTTCCTCAAGAATAGCCAAGAGGATTGAAATGAAGGTGGCTAACGATGCAGTAATTAAAACATCTGCAGCTGGTCCCTGCACAGACCACCTTTAGACTGACCCACACACAAACACACAAACAAAAATGAACAGACAAACAGAAACACCTAAAATCTACTTTATACGTAACGCATTTGAATATGCTAAACGCATTAACTGAAATCAACTCAGGGTTTATATAAACTCTTCCAGTTGTCCAAGAAATGTCTTTCTTTCTTCCAGAACACAGACAGATTGCCTCACCCTTTTTTTTCAAAACACACATGCTTATTGACTATATGTCCCCTCGGCCCTGAGATCCTGTCCTTAACATTGCAGTTGTATGGGAAATCGCTTTTACTTAGCTTTTCAATGATTAGAGCTGTCACACTTGTCCTGAAAAACAAATCAAACTGAACAGTGGCTGTATAGTAAGGAACAACACAGTACGTGAAAATCAGTCAAAGAAAAATTCTCCACCCCCAAAAGCTAAAAAAGTCGTTTCCATGAGGCCAAAATGAATGTTATTGATTGTTCCTCTTCATATCTTTTTTTTTTCTTTTTAATGCACATCCTCCTGGTGGTTCCTCTCTCTCACACATCAGTGAATTTGGTGCTATCTGACTTCAGAGCTGAAGCCAGTCAGGATTTCATCAGGGATTTGTGAGTCATGACTCCACAGTTATGTCAGTACCCATATGAGGGGCTTAGTAAAGATTTTAGAGGGCATGGTTGCTGCAGGCCAAACATGTCCCATGGTCGTTTGTACTCCTCACACCAACCCACCACTGACGACAGATGCACCGCTAATGAGTGATCGACGGCTAAAGGCACGGTTTCAATCTTGACCAATTTCAGTCTTTATTCTTATATTATGTAGCATTATTATTATCTCTACTTCCAGACTACTTCAGCAGAACACTGCCCATACAGGAATACATTCATTTGTCTTAGTTCTACAGCCTTTTTATCTCAAGGTTAAGGTTTAAAATCAAGAGCAATGATCCATTCATCTCAAGAGCTGATCAAGTGAGCAATTAAATGTATACTTTTTAGTACATATAATCCTGGTTATGTAACGTCTACAGAGACTTTGACTGGCCTAGCATTGGCCACCTGACTCTGGATCAGATCTCCTGCCCTCAGACATGTTGTAACCAGCAGCCCCGGAGATGTTTCGGCCTTCAGCACAGTTCGTCCCAAAAGCCGTGAGGTCCTTGACCGCAGCAGCCAAGGACTACAACCCACACACGGTTTCCCATTAGAGTGTAATCATCCGTCTAGACAGGGCTTTTATATCGTATTACACACCTTTTACCCCTGTTCCTCCTTTAAAAGACGCTAATGCAGAGTACAAAACAGAATCAGCACCAGCAGCGTTCACTCATCCCCTCACCATGCTGTGAATTTGATGGTGGTCTAAATTGAGGCTACTTCAGTGTGCACGTGAGGAGGAGATGGCGTAATCTCATCTGGCTGGTGTGAGATGTGGAAAAACAAAGCACAGCCCAAGAACTGGTGTTGGAGACAACTGGATCATTAGCATGAAACTGCAAATTCTCCCTACTAGACCCATTCCTATTAGTAGAAATCAGTTAAAGAGAAGGTATATTGGATTGTCATCAACCTCGGACATCCCAGATAAGTGGACTGAAATAGAAAAGCTCTTAACCTAACAAAAGAGCTGAGGTAGGGCTAGTTTTTTTTTCAGCAGTTCTGTTTAGTGCCTTGCTGGTAATATTAATTATATTCTGCTAATTGAGCATGGCAGTTATTGCAACAAAACACAAACACAGAAAATACAGAGAACCAAAGTACACGAGCAAACATTCCTGAAGGCAAGTTTATCTTCCCTATTTCCAAGGCATTTCCTCCTCAGCCGATTACTGGGTTGTGTGTGTATGTGTGTATGTGTATGTGTGTGTGTGTGTGTGTGTTAAGCGTTTATAGATATAACATTCTTTTTTCACCCTACTTGTTTAACTTCTTAACTTAAAGGTGTGTTCCAAGTGTTCCAAAGGTAAAATCTATCTATTGTCCTGTGAAATCTGTGTATTGATTTCATTCTGTAATGGACAGAATGAGAGAGAATATATGCCAGGTATTTGCTTTTGTTTTTTTTCTAATTTAATATATTTCCAGTGCAGATATCAAATGATGGTCACTAGAGATACAGATGCTGCAAAACCGTGAAACAAGAGGTAGGCAAAGTCATAACCAGAAAGATCCATATAAGCACCCCAATCCATAGCAGTGGGGATAAAGACAGTCGAGAGAAGCAGGCAGTGATAAGGCAACCAGATATTGCGATACGTGTGGAGATGGAATGATGGAAGACTTTGCATGTCAGTGAAACTTTGGATGTATTTGCCTACAGTGTGTGTGTACAGTGTTCCCCTGTGAAGTCGTGGTTCAGAGTTCGTGGCCTCAGATTTTTTCTTAGAACCAAACCAATAATTGTCTGCGGAAACCCCTGCAAATCTGCGGAAACCGCAAATATCCTCTGCATAGGTTTTTTTTGTTTGTTTGTTTTTATCCTAGCAATATATAATTTTCCATGCATTTTAGTGCTAAATTATTAAGAAAAATACATATTAACGTAAATTCAGTTAAATGTCAATATAAAATGTAACTGTACAATTTTTTTTAGTATTGCTGAGAGAACACAAACCAACTGTATATGAAAACGTGAAGGGTGGTGGTGATGGCCTCTTCTGTCTCCTCAGCTGGGATGATATGCAAACTGCAGGGGTCCTCTGTGTGGCAAAAGTGATTTTATATGCCTGATAACAAGCTTCTCAAAGCATTTCATGATGACCGGGGGGAATGGCATCAGGATGGTAGTCACTGAGGCATGACACTCTTAACTTCTTTGGCACAGGAATTATAATGGTGGCTTTGAAGCTTGCTAGAATGATGTTGGTGCTCAGAGAGATATTGAAGATGTCTGTGAAGACATTTGCCAGCATCCTCGGAACACATGACCAGGTCTTGGATGTAGGAACATCATCGATAGACTTGCTTATGTACCCAGTCGCTGACATCTGAAGGCCTGGTCCACAGCAAGCTGAGGTTGAGGAGCTTTTCCAGCAGTCAATCCTCGAGGTAAGTTTCTTGATGTTTTAGGAGTAGCAGGGTCATGACTGTACAAAACTTTGTGTGAAAGCCAACTACACCTTCACACCACATGCTGGATCCCAGAGAGGCCAGTGTGACTGCTGCCATCTTGGATTAAGCTTATGCTGGAGGGTCTTACACACTACACAACCCTCTTTTGGATATAGCTACGAAACAACTTTTCAGGCTAACAACCAAGTTTAGTCAAAATGCATGGTTCCAAAAGTTCAAAATGTGACGGAACCAGAAGGGAACCTGTTCCTGGTTGGTGGAAAAGGTGTACTAGTAGGACTCACAAATTCAAAACCTTCCATGCATTTTCAATTGGATTTAAACCAGGAGACTTGCTGGACTTCTTTCTTTAAAAGATGATCTTGTGTTTTCGGTTTTGGGTCTCTTTCCTGTTGAAATACCCATGATCTTCTCTTTCTGGAGTATTTTATTCCAGTGCAGTGAACTAAAGATGGAGTAAATGTGCACCTCTGTGAGCCACTAAATTTTCCTTCATACTTCTGAATTATTAGCCCACCACACTTTTATTGAAGCTGACAAAAAATAAATGCTGTAATTTTCTTTCATGGTGTTCCCATTCATTAACTGCTATGAAAATCCAACTATCGCTCTCTCTTTCACACACACACACACACACACACACACACACACACCACCTCATACTAAGGTTCCATTTTAGAGCACAGATGAAGTTCTCCAGTAATGTTTTCGTAGAATTTTTAACTAAATCCATGTAAGAATAGCATATGGAGGTTGAGGAGGAAGAGGATGGCTTGGAGCTTAAACTTCATTAATCAAATTAATTAGGATTGGTGCGGTTGAACCCTACACTTAATACCACCTGCTCTTTATACTACTTGTGAGCCTCTACATTATTCAGCTGAAAAATGATATCAAAGCAAACTGCGTTTGCTACTCGGCTGACTGGATAGTGAAGAGGAAAAATACACAAGAGCATTGGCCAGGCACACTTCACTAGACCAAGGAAACTGGAAAGACTGAAATTCTGACAGCTGATAGCACACAAAAGGCGCCCAAATCCCATTTGTATGGGCTGATGAGACTGCAGGCGACCATTTTCTGCTCAGTTATGTCACTGAAAATTCCCCGCCGCTGCACTTTCCATCACTTAACAGATGCCCATGTTGTTGAGGAAGAGGGAGGCTATCCTTCCCACCCAGAGAGTGTGAGGCAAAAGATCACTGAGAATCCAACTTGGAGTCCTCTGATAACAGGACCAACACTTAGATGATCACATCACTCAGGAGCTCATCTGAAAAGCAATGACTAACACCACAAATGGCAGAAAAAAATATCTGAACAGGTTCTGAGGAGTCCTCCATCAGAAGGCTTTCTTTGGTCAGAGGTTTGCTCTGTTTAATGCAAGAGCTGTCCTGAAGTATGCACCATTAGTGACCATACATTTCAAGACAAAAAAATGCAACCGACTGTTTTTCAAATTTCCTAACATCTACTGCCTTGCCGTCCTGTTCCTCCTTCCCTCCCCTGGTGTCTTCTTTCTTGAAAACAAAATTAAAGTCAGCCTAACATGTGGCATAGTGACATAGTCCAATAAAAAAGGGATTCACCACCATAACCCAGGGTTAGTTCAAAGTAAGCTTGAAGTTAGCTGGCTAAGCAAGAGATCCAGCTTTGAGAGATAGAGGAGGAACAGAAAGTCCATACAAATGTAAATTACACAGACTTCAAAAGAGAGATGAATTCTACAGTATGAATTAATAATACTGCTGGTAGAAATAAAGTAAAAAAAAATATGATTCAGGGCCACTAAATACTGTGGCCTTCTCCAATTTGGTTTCATACTCTAGCATCCTAACGATAGAGAGCAGGAAAAATGCTGGGATCATTAGCTTGAAAGGTAGCTGTCAGCAGGCTGTGTCATGATAGTATTTTTTTCCCCTCACAGAAGGGCAGATCCCAAACATGGGATAGACTGCTGTGGAAGTGATGTATCAAGCATGGCTACTCCATCCAACGGCCCTCATCAATTACAAATCGACAGCACGTCTTCATCCAGTCAGAAACTGCTATCATTTACATAAACAGATACGGTATGTGCTACTCTCAAACTACAGTACCAGCCAGAAATTTGGACATGGGGTCATTTCTTCATTGAAACCACTTTCTTTCATATTCTCTCATGTGGATTAATTTCGAGTAATTGCCCTCGTCCAATTTGCTTTTGAAATGACAGTGACTAGAGTGACTCAACCTATATCCTGACTGGCACTGCTAAATTAGTAACCTGCTCAATTGATCCAAACCCAGATTTTTTTTTTCTGGTCCTATCTGGCATGAGCTGGCCTGCTGACCTGTAACTATGACTGTTCACTTCAGTAGAACTGAGGAAAGAATTCCCTTCATTTGGACACTTTTAAAGTTCCCTCATTTATCAGACCGGGGCGATTACCAAAGGCTTCTCTCTGGGATATAAACTGTGGCTACGCAAAGTGCACGGCCTTGGGACAAACTTGCCTCTTATAAGAGCTACAGTTTGGCTGGAGAACACTATGGAAATAAATAAGTGGATACAGGTGCCTACCATGACCTTGATTGAATGAACCTTTCCCTACTGGGACATCCCGCAGAAAAGTGGTATGCAGAGGACACTAAATCCAAATGTGACTCCATCACAAAAGTTGTATATAGCACAGGTTCCTTTATAATGAGCCTGAATAGCTCTTAGCAAGTCCAAAAAAGCATAATAACCCCTAACCCTCTGGCAGGGTAGGATGGTTGTTTCTCCGGCAGTAAGCAACAAGGGGGCTTATAGCTGATGTAACAGAATTGGCTAGTCTTCTCCTACAAGTGTACTGAGCTGTCCAGTGAGGTTTTTAAAGCATATGCCAGTCTTCACCCACCCAGCTTGGTAGCATCTCGGGACAGAGGTGGCTACAATTCTACCAGAGAATGTCATGCTCAAATGACTGCTTCTGCAGTCCCCCGCAAAATCTTTTGGTTTGCAATATTAACAATAATTCCCCTATTTGCCCATCAATCGTGAGTGCTGGAGCGCGTTCTTATCGGGTGTCAGAACACCGAAAAAAATATCTTGTGCTTCAGTCAATCAGCTTGTGCATTCTCGTACTCGTCCCTGTTTGCTTGTTCTCATGTTCAAATCCCCTTCACGGAACAGTTGTCACGGAGCGAGAGAAGCAGGCGGCAGCTCTGATTACTGCACCACTGAATGGCCTTTTGAATGGCCCAAGCTCTTCACGCTAATATGATAGCAAGATGAAACATCCCAGGCAGTGACTCAGAATACCCCATTCACCCTCACAGGGTCTTTTCTGCAAAGCCTGAGCAGGGGGGGTGCGGAGGAGGCGGCTGCGACACCTGCGCAACAGAATCAAAGCTTCCAGAGGTAACACAATGCTGCAGCAAGACGAAAAGCACTTGGCACAAAAAAGGCATGCCCGATGTGAAAAGAGAAGCCGCATTGTGAAGTTCGGAGACACAGACAGCTCTAATGAGTCCTTCGGCTTCACAATCGGCACGGCTTCGTAGATACCAAAGCCTAATTAAGGCTATTAATTACACCTGTGACAGGTAGAAAGGAAAGTTCAACATAGGCTCTGGCCTTTTTGTTTGCCCTTCCTTCAAAGATGAGTTAATCATTTTGGAGGCTTGTCGTCTAATTAAAAGAAGAGTAACAGCCGATAATGATCTTTTACAAAAAGCATGCTCTACAAAAGGACATATATAAAGAGACAGAGAGAATGCTTAACAATAGGGCTTGATACAGCTGCTCTACCCAAATGTCTTTCACATGATGACTGATTCTACAAGCTCACATATCGAACATGGTGATGAGCAGATTTGTCCATGTCTCTGAAACAGCAGTTCTTAGGCTGAATTTAAGCTACCTGATTCATTCAAATACAACTATGCTCAGCACAGAATAGCATTTATAAAGTAGCACTAGTAACCGTTCGATTAGGTAACTGACATTCCACTGACATAAAAGGCCTTAGGGGCAGCTGGTGACCTAGTGGTTATGGCATTGCCCCTGCAACCAGGAGGTTGTGGGTTAAAATCCCTGGACTGCTGGTGACACCACTGAGGTACCCTTGAGCAAGGTACCGTCCCCACACACTGCTCCCCAGGTGCCCCTCGTGGCTGGCAGACCCCTGCTTCACTTGGTGAAAGTGTTAAATGCAGAGAAATAATTTCACATTGTTTACACTGTGTGGTGTGGTTATAAGGGGGCACTTTAGTTATAACACTGTTACAAAGCATTAATCTCAGAAATTGGAATTTAGGAGGCACAGTTAAGAGCACCATACATAGTTCTGAGAAAGATCTCCATGCCATTGTAATTATTAACACTTTATTCGATAGGCCTTCATAACACACACAAACACGGAATAGCATGTATGGAAGCAAATTTGAGTATCTATTAACAGTTAATGCCATTAATTGCATAATGCATTGGATGTTTTCGCAAGATAATGACGTTCTGTTGACAGTCCTTAAACTAATGTGATGGACATTTGTTCCACCTATAACATTGCAATGTAGCATTATTCGCCAATAATGGAACTCTAAAAAACCAAAGGCCTTGTTGATAAAACTACATGTCAATTAAAGTACAAAAGCACAGTTTCTATTTAAAACTAATCCTTGCCTCACACATTCAGGAGCCCCACCTCACACGCCTCCTGAACCGAAATTCTTATTCAAAATAATGCAGCGTAATTTCTAATAACTCATTACTTATGACATTACTTTTGCATACAGTCATAAATGTAGTCATAAATATTCATAAATCACTATAATGTTCAATGGCATATCTTCCATAAAACTGCCATAAAGTGTGAACTAGGACCCTGCCATATACGTTTATTGCTTGAGAATGATGCTTCGTAGCAGTGTTATAAATGGAACAAAATGTCCACTTACGGCCCCTAATATAAATACAATGTCAATAGACCGTCTTCTCACAATTACAGGAATACGCCATTTTTTAATATATAAGTACCACTTTAAGTTATACAGGTATTACTGTTTGGAATTCAGTGGTTACACATGCATGATAACAGGCCGAAAAATGTCCATAGTGGTCCAAAGAGAGATTCATTCCATTGACTTCCAGCAGGGGCAGATTCCCATTAACATGTCCAGAAGATACTTGAGCCGTCTTTAGAGGCTCCCTTCCCTGTCTGGGTGGTCAGATAAGGGGACAGGGGTCAGAGAGTATCTGCAGACAAACACAACATGTCAGCAACATAGAGATAAAGGCGCCGCTCGTGACAAAACTCTGAAGGGTGATTTTAAGGACAACCTCACACACACACACACACACACACACACACACACACACACACACAAATACACACACTTAAACACATAAAACAACCCCACAGGCCCAGTGCTGCATGCATTCACACTGCTCAAATCAGCCACACTTTTCCATGAGCATTTTACTGGCCCAGTCTTTGTCTCAAGCACACACTTGATCCAGACCGTTGTGACAAAACTGCAGCGTCCACACCTCTGGATCTTTAAGCTGGCCCTGGCTCTGAACCTTTAGATGGCTTCACAGGAAATTAAAGTCATGCCGCTGTGCCAGAGAACCATAACCTTTGTGCACACAACAGACCATTCAAAAGGGGCCAGCTGCTGATAAAGTCCATGGCTTTGTCAGCCTTGCCCCACATGGTGTCAGTGTGCATGCCAAATCACTTGGTTTGCTTTACTCCATATGCACAAGCACATATATTCTTTTCAGATATTTGGTAGAGCAACAGAAATCAAAAGAAATTTCACATTAAGATAACAGGGCCATAGGAGGCTTTTGACATTTGTATTTGAGTGTCACAAGATTAAATTCACGACAATAAATTCAATTTTCAGTCAAAACTGAAAGCGTTTCCCTCCCATATTTTGCATCTTGAATTGTAAGTCACTGGGAATCAGAACATCTGCAAAATGCTTAAACGCACATGTATTAGTAAGTTAGTGATATTAATAATATAGGTGTATATTACTAATAACAAATCAGTAACATAGGGGTTCTTGAGTGATGCAGCCGTCAGATGTTCAATACGCAGTGGTGCCGCAGCCAACCAGAGCTGGGAATCCAAGACAGCAAAGGTGGCTTCGCTCTCTCTAGGAGGGCAGAGTGGTCCTCCCTCTACCCCATCGCTCAGAATGATGCTAGCCAGTGTGGCCAGCTATTAGCTGACCTAACAGAACTGATTGTTAGTGTTCTTCTCCAAGTGTATTGAGCTGTCCAATGATGTTGCATTAGGGGCAGTTTGAAAAACTCTCTGCAAATGACTTGGAGGGACCCTGTACTGATCTGTTGGTGGTATTGAGTAATTGAGGAGATGCTATTGGGTGCAACTGGGGATGACTAAATTGGGGAGAAAATTAGGAAAAAAACAAATGAACAAACAAAAAAAAGTAATAATTGCATGAATTGTGTTTGTACTGATCACCAGGCTTTTCAACAACTTCCCGATTAATTGGTCACTACTAAGCTGTAACATTTGCATTTTCTGCTTTATGTGCTGCAAGCGAGGCATTTTTATTTGAAGCAGAGCCTAGGCTGCTTGCATAAAAAGTACTTATTTTGCTCAAATGCTTTGAAAATTATTTAGGAAAAAATGTACTTGGGTTTTGAATCAAATACAAACAGGAAATTCTTCACTGGACTGCAGATTAGGCCTGGTGGGAATGAACTTTCTCCACAGGCAGCAGACAACTCTGTATGCCTCCCTCATTCTGTTTTAACGCTCAGCGAATGTGCATGTCTGTCTGTACGTGGAGCCAGTGCTATCACTCATTTTAATGCCAGCCTGCATTGAGCACACATTTCACTGTTGTCTCTTTTATTGGGCCTTTTATTGGGCCTGTTCCTTCATTCTTATCACCTTGGATAGTCCTACACCAAGGTTCACGCTTTTCTGTCTTCCATCTGCCCTGCGCTAGCTGCAAAACCTTCTTGGGCATTTTATTTCAGTCTGGGGACGAGCACGTGACTGACCTTTGAGAGCAGATTCTTTAATGATCTGGAACATCTTTATGGTGGACTTATGAAAACTTTTTTCCTCCCCCATCACTTCCTTTGGTGCAGCTGTCTGTCTGGGGGAGGGCCGGTGGTCATTTGGCAGGACAAACACTGCTGTCACCACTGCTCCACTGAGCCCATAACGGTCATCAGAGGGAGTAATGGGGTCATTAGTAGTGCTCCAAATATTGGATCTGGGGTCAGCCAGGAGAGGGGGTATGGGGGCCCTGGCTGCTTGCTTGCTTCAACATGACATCCATCAATGAAAAATCCTTTGGATGCAGAATGTCAGGTTTGTCAGTTTAGCTGGAAGTGGATCAATGTGCTAGGGAGATGTGGTAATTGATCTTGTTCCTGTTCTGAAAGTGTGCTGCAGGAGATAGAAACATTAGAATGAATTGTTTTCTCCACTGAATATGAACATCTGCATGTTCTGATGTACTAAGCTAATGGCATGAAAAGGCCCTACCTGATTATATTCAGTGGAGAACCCCCAGGACCTCCTAGGCTAGCCTACGCTTCTACAATAGTTCTCTTGTACCAGTGTTCTTGATTCCAGTCCTGGAGGGATGGTAATTTTCTGCTCAAATAGACCAAATGTTCTAATACTTCTCAGGTTTAGTTGGTGTGTTTAACTGGGGAAACCACCAAACTTTACTGGTAATGGCTTTCCAGGAGTGGATGGAATCAATTTTGTACATGAGCTTAGTGTACTCATCAGTTTTCCATCAGTTGTTGAAATTGACTGAAAGAGTCGCTGTAAAACTGCAGCAAAGAAGTTCAAATACATGCTCACGATTCAAATTAAATAAGTGACTGCATTCAACATGCTTCAGATGTTCACGTTTAATCTGGAAGAGATACAAATGTGCACCAGGGCTGGATAACGCATTACCTGAGCTTTATCATAGAGCTATTTTTTGACAGAAACAGACCAAACCTTGAGACCAAACTGAAAATTTACTTTACAGTCAAGGTTTACCACTGTATTATCTTAAACCTTCACCAAACTCAACAAAACCAAATTGTTTTGCAGTTTTATGTACCTTTTGAAGAGACTCTTCCTTTCCCTACACCTGATCTGCCAGATGGATGGTACATCAGAAATAACCCATCGTTATCATTTTTCATCCTAAAAAACACAAATGGCTGCTCTGCTCTAATAGATCAACATCAACATATCAAGGCATCCATTAGAGATTTTCAGACTGTAAATTAAGTTTTTGATAAAATCACAGGTCTGTTTGTGAGCTAGTATTTTTTTTTCCAAGTGACTATAATTAACAGTTTTCCCCCAGACTCTTTTTCTTTAACATGTTTTGTCCTTTTCAATGTTCTATCGAACAGCGTCACAGCAAGGACAGCGTCACAGCAAAGACACTGTTAAAAAAAAAAAAAAAGCTATCTCAGAGAACGCCTTTTGTTTTTCCTTTGAGAAGTAAAAGAAGCGTGTTTATTTTTAGCCACTCTCCTATGAAGGCGGATGAGCATCATCTGAAGAACTGTCATAAACGGGTGTTAAAGGACTCCTGGTTGCTGATGATCCTCAGCAGCTCTAATTTATTAATACACATAGAGGGTGTCTGAAGGCAAACGTAATAGGTAGGCACATGTCACTCATTGTTCAACGACACTTGGGCTCTCGCTTTGCGCCTAAAGCTTAATGGATGTTCTTGAATCCGCAGGTGAAAAGGGGCCAACGCAAAACGGTCATATCCATTAAAAAGATGGATTCTAACTCGTCCCCACTGAAGCCGATTAAAGGTTATAGAAGCACTGGCATTTGAAATTCATTTGCCCCTTCTTTTCTGTTTTGGGCTGCCGAGAACAGTTGGGTGTATTGGCAGCTCATGACATTTGTTAAGTCAGCTTCCCCTTTTTTCACCCTGAATCTTAAAGGATGGGTGTTTTCTTTCCCACAGAGGGATCCCCAAGAGTCCAAGGCTTGGATGTGGAGAGTGCATGGTCATCTTCACTTTGCATTGTCTACAGTGATGTGTGGATCTGAAAAAGTCTACAAAGCAGATAGGCCAATCAAACTTTGCAGAACTTGAGAAAATGCTGCTTTAAGTATCAACAACTTCTGAGTTTGATGTCAAACTTGAAGACGCAGCATTTCAGCCCAATGTGGAAAATGCAACCCAAGTTTGATCACAGAGGCATAAACGTACCGTAGATTAGTGGGGAAAGAAAGGCTTAATGCATTTTAGCTGAATCTGTTCAACCTGCAGTTCTTGCGCTCATGCATGCTAATCACCCCAGCTTGCAGGGAAGGAATGCAAGTTGTGGCTAGGAGTTCATTTGAGGTGCTAAACTCAGTCCTCATGCTTTCTGGGAAGGTACACATCCCTCTACACCAGTTAGCTGACAAAACTGGCAGTGAGTGTTCACCACCAAGTGTGCTGTGCTGCCTAGAGATATGGCAAATGTGACATTTCCAAAAGAGGAGGCATGTGCTTCCCCTTCCCAGCTTGGTGGCTTCCTGTGATAGGAGAAGATCTAGCAAGCCGGTAAATTGAGGAGAAAATTGGGTAAATACTTCAAAAAATATGTGTTAGCCAAGTTATAACTTGGAGATCAGGTTCAAATCAATACCATGTCTCTTTTCTCCTGCTCACATCCCAGAGAACAACATCAAGCATCAAGCATCAAGCCAAACCCTTTTATGGCTGTCAGGATAAGTTAAGGAACTTGTGCAGGGCTCATAGAAGGTCCTTTCACTAAGAAGCACATAACCTGTCAATTACACGCTGAATAAATGTTACTTTGACAGCACACCTCAGCCACCTACCCTGGAAATTCACAGAAGCACACTATACCTGGGTGGCCTGTTGCATTGTGGAATAGTAAGCAGCACTGAGAAGCAAAGGGTGTAAATCCCCAAGGATTACAAGACTGCCAAAGCCTGGGCAGCCCTGCGCAGTCAGAGAGGCTTGCCTAGCCCACACAGCATACGGTCCCATTTCGTCCACAGAAAATAGATATGCTGATTTTAACGATCATGCTCCACTGGATTCTCTAAGGACAGTTGCAGAGGTCATTCTAATGCATGTCAAACTCACTGTGGTCAGCTTTGGTGATGAGACACTGTGGAGATATAAATGAGGTTTACAGGCGAATTGTGGTGAACATGAGAGAACTTGAACTTTTGCTGGTATTGACAGTGGCCTTGTGTAGTGGTCCATTTGGTGACTTTTACTACCCTTTTAATGGGCCATCAGCAAGGCAGTACTGTGGAATAGATTTGTCTTCAGAAGACCATATTACCAGACTCAAATCATCTGAACAGAGTAATCTGAAATGGCGCGGGATAAAGAGAAATAGAATAGGGGGTCGGCGCCTGTTTCCTTACACAAGAGTGGGAATGAGAGCAGAGTACCTCCTTCTCTCAAGCCAAGTGCCAAATGGTGCAAAGTTGTAGGAAGGTCCAATTTTTCATTGTGGATTTCAAGGAGATGCAGATGAAAAAAAAAATTAAGATATCAGAAATGGTTTTGCGATTGGAGAAACATTTCTGACCAGCATGGTGTGAAGGAAGATTCATATGCAGGTCAAAATGCAAGCTTTCAAACAAACTAAGCTTACTTTATGATCAGAATGGAGCCACTGTAGATAAGCTAATAAACTCATAATAAATGAGTATGGCCAGACCCTGCATGCTACTCAAGACTGCTCCCAGTGTTCCCTGGCACCCTTGAGGATTCTTGCTCTATCCGTTGACGTCACTGGTATGGACAGAGTAAGGAAGTTGTTAAGCCTCATCTCAAAATGTGGGGGCCAACATATTGGACAACCACATCATGATCTAATCTGCACTTTCCTTTGATGGCGATTTATATGAAACTGGAGCTGGGATTTTCAAATCTACGTATAAAAATCAAGGAAACCAGAGCAAGTGGGTGACTGCATCAGAGCTGTGCAGCAGCAGATGGTTTTGGCGGCACTCCTTGCGAGATGACGAGTGGGGCCAGGGATCTGCTGATGAAGCTACGATACAGTGAGCTAATGCGATCAAGACCTTAGCACAGCAAAAACACAATGAGCACTGACACCTCATTTCACTTAATAAACATCATCCTTGTCCCTCGACAACACACCGCATGTGTGCTGCTCAATGTGGGTGGCTACAGTGGACGAGGGTGCTCCGGAGATGACGAGGCGGTACACATGTACTCAACAAACTGCCAAGTTCCTGTCATGCTGATGCAACATAACATAACATAAATAAATAAATAAACGTGCAAAAGTGAGGACCTTGCAACTTTGCTTCCAGCTGTGATTGCACGCTTCATCCTAGGCTTGTTAACCTGAGCTACAAAGAAAGATTTTCAGAGCGAAACATGCAGGCACCATGTATCCTGGCAGGTCAGTTTGAGCAGCCTGTCCTAGCAGAACAGCTAAGTAACAGTTAAGAAAAAAGGTAAACCCACAACTAGCTCTCTCAAGAACTATGTTTGCAAAAGAGATTAATGAGTGCGGAGGACCGGACAATCATCACATAATGTAAAGCAGTGGTCACTACCCACCACCAGCCCCTTTAAGTCACACTAATGAATCTGAAACAGTCAATTAGTCATTTTCTAGAAGTTGACAGGCTAAGGCAGGTGTAGCAGGTGTAGTTGGAACGCTACAGAAATCTACAGAAGGGTAGATCTCCAGGACCAAGGGTGGTGATTTTAATTGAATTATCTGTAAGAATGAAACTAAGAGAACCTTTCCATTATGTGAACATTTCTTTAAATTTGAAAATGGTTCTTCTGCACCACAACAAAAGTAGTTCTTCACAGAACCATCCAGAGGCTCAAGCAGAGACATGTTGGAGATCAGGTCTTCAAAATGGACGCAAAATGAATTTAATTTGCCACATAGTGCAGACACTCTTATCAAGAGAGCCTATGATCATGTTTCACAGACCAAACATAGCACCCTACAGCAACTGAAAGACCCATAGAAATGTTTTCTAGGGAACCAAGCAGGGTTCCTCTTTGGCATTGCACAAAGAACCCTTGGACTTGATAAAAGAAGAAAAAGCTAATGGCAACCACTACCCTGTGTGGGTGGTATCACAGAGGAAACTAAACAAAGGCCCAAAAGGGCACCACAAATGTACCCAACACACAAAAGCCTTGCTCCTTTTAGAACAAACTGAGGGGTTATCTGCAGGCCAGAATATTGAGATGAGGCTCTTTGGGAAGCCAATCAAAGCTATGAATATCCACTGCTGTGCTGCAGTTTGTTCAGAACCTCTCTGCCCGGAGCCTACAAACTATTCATGATGCTGCATGCAACCAAATCGAAAAGTGGATCCCAATGGTCATATCTGATTCAGCCAGCTGATGGAAGATGTGAGTTATAACATTTTCTCCGTCTCATCTTCATTTAGAAAAAAAGCAAGTCACCGTCATGTCATGAAACGGCTCAGCTTTAGAGTTTATTTTAGCTTGCGAGGAAGTTAAACAAGTAAAAGGCCTCCAGAAATGAAAGGGGAGCTAAAATAGACCAGCATTTGTCATAATCCTTCCGAGTAAACAACATGAGAGATCTTCTCCCCTTGCCTGATAAATGGCTAACGGTGTCATCAATTTGTTTGATCCTGCGCTCACACACAAAGACACCCTCCCCACTACCATCTCCAAGTGTGTTTGTGTGTTGCTGTCACAAGCTGGCATGTTCCTCGGCCTTAATAAGACCAAGCAACGCGGTGGCTAATGAGAGTCCCGATCATAGCAGAACATGATAAATGTGTCTGCATTATTTTAAAAGAACTCAAAAAACCATACTCATTTTTCATTCTCTAAACTGAAACTCTAAATGACTGCCTTGACATCTTTGTTAAATACAAATCCTGCCACAACAACCGTCTATTTAGAGAGTAATTAACTTGCTAAGTATGAAATACATATACATTTTGCACACTACTGTTAAGGTTATTATGCTCTCTCTACATATTCTTTAGGTAATTAAGACACACAGTATCACTAGTGCAAAACCCAATTTTTCCATTCTTTTTCGCCTTCCATTCTTTTTTAGGGTCATCTGAACATCTGGATGTGTGTTGTGTGGGGGGCACTCAGAGGAAATTCAAGTCTAACTAGAGCAGGAGCACCCAACATTAACATACTACTGTATGTAACTTGTTCAGTTATTTTTTGTTTTTGAGTTAGTTGCTTTTGAACTTATATAGTGCAAATATATCTAAAATAATTCACTGTAAATATATATAAAATAGTTCACTGTATAATCTACTGTAAACCCGCAAGACAAAAGGTTTGAGCATCTCAGTTGTATTCCATTCATAGTCTGACAGTTTTTGACCTTAGGGCTGCTGCTGACCAGGTATTACTACTTGGATAATGGACCACACTCACACGGACACTGTGCATAGCCATAGATGGGTTACAGCAGCAAGACAGACTGATGAGGTGGAGGTTTTCCAGGAAAAGAGATGCTGAGTTTATTCATTTGCTGGAATGCGGCTGTCCTTTTCTAATTTCTTGCTCAAACTAACTAGACACAGTGAATCTATTGCATGAATCTATAAGAACATAAAATGTTTTGACAGTCTTGGAAATAACTGTCAATTTATGCCCACCAGCTGTGTTCATTTGAACTGCAGGAGATATGGGAATGACTCTGACCTTGACAGGCATGGGAAACATTTATTGCATAATGGCAAGTAGAATCTAACAGGAAAATGGAGCAGAAATGTTATCCCTGGTGTTCTGACTTCAAAGCGAAAAAGAGGCCAGAGCTCACTAAGCTTTAAGCAGAAAAACCAAGGCCAATTCCATCGCTCAGGTTGTAAGACAAATGACAGGCCAGAGTCTTAGAAGACCAGAGTCTTAGGAGACGGAACGTTACACTTTCCCTGTAACGCATGATTATACCACCCTGAGCTGTCAACAAATGCTAAATGAAGGTACTATGAAGACAGCCTCATTTAGTATTAACATTTTATGAAATACAATCTTGAACATCTTTGGAGTAACATCAATATCATCTGGTCAAAACTTTAGAACAAGTCAAATATCCTGAATTGAAAAGATTGTTTTCTAAACAGTCCAAATGATCATTTTTTTCCCACAAAATGCAATTTAGGGACCCGTATCCTACATTTTTTTTAAATTCATAAAGTCATAAATGTTTGCACGGTTGTATATACCAAAAACTGACCACTTTCCAACCTCTTAAAGATTAGACAGACATTTTTTGAGACTATGCCTTTAATACTGATATTTGTAAATGACTTCTGCTCCAGCTGGCTGTTCTACAGGGGCCCCCATTCAAAAACAAATAAGAAGAATCACTCCTTATAACTTTAGCATGAGTAGGCAAGGCTAAAACACAGCAGGAGGAGCAGAGGGGTGTAGGTTATTAGCAATGGCATCATGCTACAGAGATTCAACTCACATGAACATCTCTGACACGCTTTAAGGTATCTTTAAGTCTATTTCCAGCAAGGCTGGGGGGCTACAACACTTCAGAGATTAGCATTTTACCCCATTTACCTGATTTAGCTTTTCAGCCAACTACAACAACCTCAGGAATTTCAGAAGATATGGATTTTCAGGAGCTGAACCGGACTCGCCTAGTCACCAGCAAACACGGTGAAATTTGCTGGAAGCAATCTTTCAGTCTGAGACAAGCTTCAGATGGTTTCAAACAAACCACAGCCCAGCAGCTCATTCTAATGCTGCACGTCTACATTCCCTGAATTTGGTGTCTACTGACTCTCTGCAATTAAGAATGACAGAGGGGGCTTTGGTTTGACAGCGGAAAAGGAAGCAGACGGCATGTGATTTTGGAGTTTTAGCTTCGCTAAGCTTAAACACTAGGAATAAACGTGCGAACAGATTTCAAAGCCCCGTTACCGTTGTGGTAGGCGCCATGTCACAGGCACTGCTACGTTCCAAAATGACTGCTTACCAGGTTATCACCATGCTCCAGCTAGCTCCTTCTTCAAGGAATACGTCACTAGCAGAGGAAAAAACTACCCAAAGTTAGCATTACAGGGCTATTTCCACTGCTCAACACATACTCCTTCAAATATGTATATTACTGTTAGTATATTACTAACCACTAGGCTACCATCTGTCCCACAGTACCCTCACAGTGTGTTTCCCCCTCCGTGTTCACTGCTGTATGTTCACTTTAGCAGGAGAACAACCAGTCACTTCCTATAGGAAAAAGATAAGTTTCAAATCGAGTTGAGATTTTCTCCATTTTAAATAAAGTATGACAAAGTGAAGTGACAATATAAGTGGTTCAAACAGATTCCTCAGACGTGGAAATCTGAGGTCCCCACTTCTACTGTCTGAACATTTTGTTCCAGGCATTATCAACATACACAGTATGTCATTTTCATGTTTTCTGGTCATGAGCTGGTCAGTGTACATGCCCACGTGCAACAACAAGAGCAGACACTCCTCTATTGATGTCCAGGAGCCTTGCATCAATTGAAGAGCAAATTTCCAAAACTCACTCAGTCCAAAAGCATTTTTTTGGAAAATCACATTTTACTTGTTTTACCTATTGGAAAGCAATTCTTACAGGAAATCATTTTTTAAATTGAAATTTTACAGTTACTTGTCATTTTTGAATGCCTGTTTCTAAAGTGCAACTCCTGCACATTTTAGTACAGGCAAATTTGTTTAAAAAATTTAATGAAACGTTTAATATTTATATCCTACTACAGGATGCAGCATAGAGTCAATGACAGCTAACTGCATAAAAATTGCAAACATATCTGGTTGTGCGAGTGGACTAAGTGAGGTTTGGAAATTCACCCAATCTTGTACCGTGTATTATGCAAAGACTGAGTAAGTTTTGGAAATTCACCTAATCTTGTACCATGTATCATGCAAGGACTGAGTGAGTTTTGGTCAGTTATACTATTGCTCATAAAGGGGTAACGTAAAAATATGCCAATAGTAGTGTTACCTAAAAAAATCACAAAAAATGGACTGAGTGAGTTTTGGAAATTTGCTAAATGTTTAGAGGTTGGGAGGTGTTTTGGGCATATATTTTTACAGAACCATTCAGGCTTTTTGGGTGATTATTGACTTCTTGTAATTGTTAGCAACATTAGTCTCAGTGCTACAGTCCTAAAGTAAAGAACCAACATTTTTCATGGGTTTAACAGACTGAGAACAGTTTGTAGAATAAGATGTAGTTTTCATCGTTTTCCTTTCATTTTCACAGAAGAACACATTATGGCAAAACCAGTTCACCAAGACCACAGCGGAATGTATTATGATTGCCTCATATTTCCCATGATATACAGTCAAAGCAGATATATTTCAATCAGACATGCTTGCCCCCATTATCTGAAATGCCATGTGTGTGTGTGTGTGTGTGTGTGTGTGGGTTCAGGAATGCAGGGCCTGATTGAAAAGTGATGTATGAGGAAATGATCCATTCCACTACATTCAAATTCAAGTGGGACATTATCAGTGTTTTGGGGGGCATAATCAAGTATGATGCAATGGTCTAGACACTTCGGTATAAGGCTTCCCATGCCAGAAGACTGGCAAACCTGTGCTGTTAAAGGAACAGTTCAACCAAAAAAATTAAATATCAAAACATTTTTACTTGCACCAGATATAGCCAATTTGCTATGGCCTTTTCTGCACTGCTTGTTTACTTTAGAGCTGGAGCAATGAGTCTAATGTCACTAATAAACACTGGTAACTCAACAATCACTCAAATAGCCTGAAACAGTTTCCGTAAAATAAATATAGCAAGATTATCAGTGTTTTATGCAAGCAACATAAAGCTAAGCTTATAATGGGTAGAAAGTAACAGAGTAAAGGGCTGATCACTACACTGACGCAAACACTATTCAGTCTATTTGTATGTTCTTTGATGCTAGACAAGCTTTCTGACCTCAGTGCACAAAATATCCAGTGTGGGCCAGTGTAAACAAAAGCATCTAATAAAGAAGATATAAAGAAGAATAATAAAGCAGAAGTAACGTTTAATATTCTGAACTATTTCTCAGTCACTGTGTAAATCATTCAGGGTCCAAGCCTAGAAGCAGTAGCCAGGAAGGCTGCACCTCTGATCTAGTATTGTTTGAGCGGCTGGGCAATATGGCAGCAAACTCTCCACCCAGCACGGAACCATCAAAACACATACAACTACAAAACCATACAAATGATCAATGTGAAGAGGCAACTATGCTGCACTAGTGTCCTTACACTGGAACACACACACACCATTGAGCATGTTATGGAGATGTTTCAGTAGTCATTTCTCTAGAAAAATGTATATTTTGCACTGTAAATGAACCCTTTGCCTCTCAGTCAAAGCATCATTCTCAATCAACAGTCTAAACAGGGGTTTTATTGTTTGTAATATATATTACTGATAATATAACTCGTTAATCATTACTGTTACCGAGATCCCACTCATTCTTCACTGACTGTTATCAGTCTTGTTTATCCTACAGTATTCAATAATCATGGGTTGTAATTCTTTGAAAATCAGAGAAAATCAAAGTGCTTTGTTCTTTGAAAGCCCTTCTGCAGCTCTATGTAACGGTACACTGGTGTTGTCCTCTGAGAGATGTATCATCTCCAATAATGCTGTCCGGCCCATCGTACTAAAACCCAAATGAGGGGAATAAAACAACCCCTTAGTAGTCAATCCAACCCATGTCATGTTTAGAATTCACGAAGCACTCACGGTCTATTAACATTTGCAAACGACGGTGGCTTGGAAACACGGCTTTGGGGAAAATGTCCTTGAATATCTATCAGATTTCCACCTCTGCAGTGTCCACATTAGCTGGCTGCCTGAAAGAGGGAGACAGTGTACGCTAAGGCCCGCATCGATTTCCCCATATTATTGGCTGAAAGACATTCTGCAGATTTATCAGTATCAGACAGAGTCCAGCCATAAAACATAGGAAAATATGATCTTATTTTACATTTATAATTAACTGACATCTCTGTTTTGGAGAAAAGGGATTCAACCCTAAGGGGTCGGGGGTGGGTGTGGGGAGGTGGTCAGGTCTCCAGTCCTGTTTGGTCGTGGTCCAGCACGTTTTGGTGATTTCCCTGCTCAGAAACACCTGGTTCACCTCGCCAGTTAATTGTCAGGTTTAGTGAATGTGTTTGAGGAGGAGAACCATCAAACTGTGCTGGACACCAGCCCTCCAGGACCAGAGTTTGACACTCCTAGTTAAATAGATTAAATTGCTTTGATGTTTGATTTATTTGATTTTATTTCTAGGTGTTTCATTTCACAGCCTAATTCATTATTGTTTCACAATTTTATCTTCTCTTATTGTTTTATACTCATTTTTACTGCTTACCAATAGCTTTCATTACATCAAATCAACATTAAAGCCAGTGACAGGTGAAGTGAATATCACAGTTTATCTAGTTACAATGGCACCTCTCTGCTTAGCTGCAGACTGGTCAGAGTATTGTTTCTGACCCCTATCCACAGCCAAAAGCACCTACAGTGGGCATGTGAGCATTAGAAATGGAGCATGGAGTAATGGAAGAAGGCGGCCTGGTGTAATGCTCTGGGAAATCCTGGGTCCTGCATTCATGTGGATGTTACTTTGACACGCACCACCCACCTAAGCACTGTTACAGACTAAGTGTCCCTTCATGGCAATGGAATTGCGTTGGCGCTTTCAAAAAACAGTTTGAGGAACATGACAGAGGGGGACCCACATAATATCAGGCAGATGGGTTTAATGTTATGGCTGATTGGTGTAGATGGGCCTTAAAGGGACATATTATGCAAAGTCACTTTTTGCATACTTTTGTATTTCTGTTTGGGTCTCTACTGCTTCTATAAACACTCCAAGTGCAAAAAAAAAAAACATTCATCCATTTTTTTGTGAATCAGTTGAAAGATTTTGGTGTCAGGAATCATATGGGCCTACGGGCTGTTTGGATGGTACCCTTATCCCGATGTCAGGATAGAACCACCCCTCACCTGTCAAGCCCTCATCCACTAGATTAGTTGAAGATCCTCCATCTTTGTCTCCTGGTTTTACGAACAAGGTGCATAAGACGCCGAGCACTATGGCTACAAAGGCAAGTCACTCATGAAGTGTTGTGTTGTTGGCTTCAAAGAACAACACAAATCCCTACACTTAGGGCTGGATAGCGCCTCTGTTTTCTGCCATTTTCACGTGTGGTAAACGCGCGTGAGAGTGATTTCGTGCAAAGAACTTCATGAACGGGTTTTGTGTAGCCCATAGACCCATTATAACTTGTTTAAAAAGAGGTATAATATGTGCCCTGGGCGGCACGGTGGCGCAGGGTTAGCTCCGGGAGCTCTGGTTTCCTCCCACTGCCAAAAACAAGCCTGCATTGAGCACACTAAATTACCTCCTAGGTGTGACTGTGAGTGTGAATGGTTGTCTGTCTCTGTATGTGGCCCTGCAATATGCTGGCAACTGTCCAGGGTGTACCCTGCCTTCACCCATAGCAGCTGGGATAGGCTGCGGGACAGAGGGGTAGAAAATGGATGGATGGAATATGTCCCCTTTAAAAAGCAAACATTATTAGTTCCCTAAAAGCTCTTCATTGTGGTGCAGGTTTGTTGTTACACTACACATTATCACCCCACACATTTTGCACTCAGCATTGGGAGTGAGAATAATTATCATCATTAAGGGTTATTTAGTTAAGGAGCAGTATGTCTGGACTGTGCATGTCTATGCGTTTGGTAATTAGCTCTAAAGGATGGCTAAATCTCTCACTGTACATGAGGGAGACGGAAATTTTCACTCTTGCATTGTGTTGATTCATTCTGTCATTGCTGGCTTTAAAATGTGTTCAATATGGAAACTCATTATGGTAAAAGCATGATTGTACTGATAATTTGCTGATGGTCCACTTTTATATAATACTTACTTTGTGGGTTTACTGATTTTTTAAAATTGGTTATGGGGTTTATTGATTTGATTGCCATAAATGACTGATCAGATCAATCAGCAAAATGTGTTAACTAATTTTTTAACTGTTTTAAGTAACAGCTGTAGGCACCCTTGATAAATTACCTATTTTGTTGATTTTCTGGAATGATGTGTTGTGGCACTCTCAAAACTAAATGCACTCTCATTACTAAAAATGAAATTTCATAGCAGTAACAAATCTAAATGCCATTGGACACAAACTACAGTCAACTATGACATTTTCAGAAATGACTCCACAGATACAACCTTGAGTTCGGCAGAGCTAGAAAGGCATGTTATTGCAATATCGTTATCGGGAACCCTAATAACATTTGTACCCTATATGCCATGGTACAGAGGTTAACAAATCCCCAGATGCAGTTACTCCCAGGGTTCCTTGCAGTTTCAAAATGCAATGAGCTTTTAAATGCACAATGAAATAAAATGGACAAAACTTTAGTTCCACTCACACACTCACTCAAACTCTATATCAGCCCACATAAATCACTTGCCCATAATGTCCAACATTGATCATATAGATGCTACAGCAAATAGTGCTTCATCTTAAACCATCTATATGTCCCTGGACATTCTACCAACAAGCTTTTTAATAATGTGTTTAGTATCTTCGTGTAGAAGCTGTTGTATATTGTGAATAGCTCACTTAAGTGAGGCATTTTTCCAGCACTGCTGAAAACTGCAGTTATTAAACCCCTCCAGAAAAAGCATCACTTGAAAGCTTCTGCTCTTAACAGTTATAGGCCTATCTCTAATCTTCATCTTAAAGGCAAGATTATAGAGACAGTAGGTTTTACTCAAGTCAGTAACTACCTAGACACAAATGGTTTCTTTGATGACTACAAGTCAGGTTTTCCTTAATATCATAGTACTGGAACTACTTAATGACATTCAGCTGAATATAGATGCAAGTAAAATAAAATAGATCTGAGTGCAGCCTTTGACCAAGTTGACCAAAACATTCTATCAGACGGACTTGAGAATTGGGTTGGGCTCTCTGGAACAGCCCTTAGATGATTCAGGTCATACTTGGAAGGCAGGGATTATTTTGTCTCAATCGGCACTTGTGAATCAGAGAAAACCGCCATGTCATATGGAGTCCCTCAAGGATCCATTCTTGGGTCTGTCCTGTTCAACCTGTGCATGCTTCATGCGTGCCAAATTCTTAAAGATAATAATGTTTCCTATGCAGATGGCACTCAGATCTATCTAAGTCTTTCACCATGCGACTTTGGTCTTATAGATTCATTGCTTTGGTGCCTAGATAAACATATCTGGATAACTGGATGCATCAAAACTTTCTCATTTTAAATAATAAATAAAGGAAATGATATTGTTTGGAAATAAATAGGTAAGATGAATTCTCAATGCACACCTGGAATCTAGAACACTGAAGGTATCTACCAATGTAAACATCTTTGCATGGATGGAGATCTTAGTTTTAGTGACCTCATTAAAGCTATAACAAAGTCAACATTTTGGCACCTTAAAGGGGACATATTATGTAAAACTCACTTTTTGCATCCTTTTGTATCTCATTTGGGTCTCTACTGCTCTTATAAACACTCCAAGTGCAAAAAAAACCCCACACCCACCCGTTTTCTGTGAATCAACTGAAAGATTTTGCTGTCAGGAATCATATGCTTCTACCAGCTGTTTGGACGCTCCCCCCACTGTGATGTCATAATGGGGAAATTTGCATAGACCCACCCCTCATCTGTCGAGCCCCACCCACTAGATTAGTTGAATATCCGCCATTTTTGTCTGCTGGTTTTACGAGCACGTGCATGAGACGCTGAGTGCTATGGCTACAGGCAAAGGCAAGTCACTCATGAAGTGTTGTGTTCATCTCGCTCTGGGTCTGACTCGGGGTCCAACA
>JBBPCX010000114.1:30858263-30868263 GCA_037974365.1 Hydrocynus forskahlii | reverse complement strand
TGATGTATTGTTGCAGCCCTAAAACAAATAACATCGTGCACCAAAACTGGCAGAAAAATGCCATATTTATTTACAATTAAAGCAGATCTTAAAGCGGAAGTCTTAAAACCGATTCTCAGAGGCCCCACCCACACAGTCCACTCTCTATGCATTGAGTTAGGTTATACATTTAAAAAAAGTCTATAAAAAGTGCCGTAACGGGCTAAGCCATGGCCAGACACTTGCTACTATGATCCCTGCAGCTGTTCAAGAAGTACTTACATCCGTAATTAATCACGATGATGACAGAATATCATCCACCTGCTCAGCCCAAATGTAAATTTATTGTCATGCAAATTTTTGCCATGGAAGTCAAAATATCTGAGCCATTTGGCTCTCAAGTTTTACAGTCACATCCAGCCTTTATTGATATTTCGACTAGACGCAGATAAGGGCTCTAAATCCAGCTTCACTCAACGTCAATATAAATTTTGTCCTAAAAGTAATCTTGGAGCCCAGAAAGTCTTGACAGTCTCGGGAGAAAAAAAATTCGATTGATATTCTAGAGCAATTACTTGAGTGGCTCATTTCTCCTCCCCTACCGCTCCAAAATTCCTCCATCAGTGGAGGGAAGGAAGGGTCAGGCCACGGTGCCGCAAACAGAGAGGTAGCGATGCCTACACATTTTGAGCGGTCTGCTCTCTTTCTCCTTGCACCCACTGTTTCTCTTATTACCTGTTTTAAAAACTGTGTTTTTCAAAGACAGAATTGGTCAAAATCAAGCAGCAATATCAGTCAGCAAACCAACAAAGTAAGTCGCACTATGTTCACAGCTGCCATGTCCACTTGCTTCTCCACTTCTTATTTGCGCTCCTAAAAGTTGCATCTTGTTGTCTCTTAATGGGTATGTTGGTTTGACACGTTTAATGGAGAATTCCATCTTTTTTTTTTTTTTTTTTGCAGTGTCATTTTTGGTGTGAAAACGTTTATTGTAGTGAAATGTGAAATTTTCTTCACTGGGGCGATGAATGGAACCAGGGGTCTACACGAGAAATGTATCCATTTTATTTGCAATCCAAAAAATACATGTGTCTTTTTGAATTCTGTATGTGATGCTGATGGTGAAAGTGTAAAAAACTATCACAAAACAATGTCTCTGGCATCCATGGCAACTTAGTTGTTTTACTTAGTTGTTTTATTTACATATGAATACTATATAAGGGGTTTAAAAAGATACAAGACCATCAGTAGGCTATTTTTTCTGGAGGCCCTTACCCTTTATTCTTTATGCAGGCTACATCTCACATGCAACAGCCCATTTCAAATGTATTCAACATATCAAGGGACCAATCCAGTTAGCTAATTGCAAAGGTAATGGCTTTCAGACACTGCTGAGGCCATCACAGTAACTACATTGACAGCTTGGGAGCCAATTACCAATACAGAGCTTTAGTGGAGGGCTGCAGGATCAATAGATTTCGTTGTCTGATTTCACCCCAGACAACAGCTCCTGACTAAAATGGTGGCTGCTACATCCCATTGACAGTTAGAGGCAGGCTTGTCCTGTGGGATGGATGAGCTGTGTCTTAACACACGTCCAATAGGCTCTGTGTGAATCATTTTTTCTATTGTGAACAATGCTAATTTTAGGGTCATAGGGCCCATGTACTGTTAACTGCAGTGCTTTAGCTTTGCATGCTAAAGGAATGTGATCTTTAAACTAACAATAATGATTTAGCATTCAGTGCTAACTACATTTACTTAACATTTGTTTCAGTGACTAACCATATTGAATCCAGTCCTTGGCTGCAGCTCCTGCGTGTGTCCCTTCCCGTGGCCCAGTTCAGGCATCTCCCTGTCATCTGTACAGCCTCATGTCCACAGTTACCACCAGGATTAACGGGTGGCAGTTGTGTACTATTTTCCACCAGAAAATCTATGACCACAAATATGACCACCATCATATAGCTTACTGGGATCAGGGAGATGATGATCCCAAGGTTGGTGAAACCTAAATACGTTCATGGTCCATTTTATTAGAAACCTCTACCTTGTACTTCCACTTCTCTTGCCAATTTGTGAGAAGCACCAGCTTTGTACTTCTCTCTGGCAACATATAGAATTAAATACTGGCCTTCAGCTAAATCAGCTTACCAACAACACTCCTGGTGTACTGCACAAAAGACAGAGAGCCTTCCACCCTTCCACCTATTTGTTTCCAGTCACTGCAACCATTAACTAGAAGTTACTCACATTTCAGGGTAGAATGGTAGAAAACATATAAGTATAAACTGCATTGAATTTTCAGATGTTCCCTGAGAGCTGACACAAAAATGTCTCTCAGAGAATTTGGACTTGCACCTTAGTAAGTTGAGACTCAACTTGGGACTATCACCAGAGACTCAGGACTTGACTCAGACTAACACTCCAGAAATTTGACTTGAATTTGTAATTGGCTAAGAACTACACTCCATATAATACCTACTATCCTACATCATTGCCGAGAAACAGGCATCTACAAGACACAAGAACACAAAAGATGCTTTTTGAAACAAACCCTTTTAAAATTCTACTTCCTCTCCATACGCAGGACTCTCCATAAACACTGCCAAGATATATTTAAGAGTACATTCCTCAAATGGTGACAGTCTGTCGTATTGTTCCAAGTGACTCAATTTGACTTGAGTACATTTACCGTAGTAGTCTGCTATCGGACATGTTTCACAAAGGGCTTTCCGAGGAGCTGAAAGCCACGCTGCATGCCATTTTCCCATGGGTCCCAGGGCACGGAAGAGTTGCACAGTATCATAAAATCAACATCAACGACAATCACCAGAAACATACGCTCTCGTGGAGCAAGCCAACAGCTGTTGTGATCACTTGGACTAGTCCCTATTGTCAGCTGTGACAGGGGGAAAAAAAGACAAAACCACAGCTGGTATGCAGTCACACACATCATTCATGAGTGTGTATATGCAATTTTCTGTGGTGATGCAGCCAAGTCTCTGGAAATATGCAGCCTTACAGCAGGTTCTTTGGCATCCTCTCATTCCTTCACTCACTCACACACACACACACACACACACACACACTCACACACAAACAGGTTTTCTTTTGCAGCAGTATGAATTTTGCTCATGCATTTCGGCCTCCTGGTAGGAAACCATCCATTTATGATTACTACGCACATGAAACGCTGTATGTGTACATTAAGTGCCCAAAACCCCAACTGGTTATGGCAAGTGTCTGCCTGAGATTGAAGGTGAAATATCCTGGCAAGTCTCCAGAGTTCATGAGTCGTGCCATTCGCTCAGTGTATGGGCTGCTCTCGCTCAGCGCAGCAGAAACCCGCAACATGAGAGCTACAACAGTGTGTAAAGGCCGATGGGTCAGCAGTGGGTGTAGGATTCATGTGGAACTGACCGTAGCCATGCAGGAGTGTGTAGTGGACAGCACAAAAGTGTCCAGTGAATGATGACCAAAAAAATGCATATAAATTCACTGTTTATTTTACAATCTGTTGATGCACAGTTTTTGGCCCAGGAGTTCACAACCAACATAGCAGTTCTACCTCCCACCTAACTCACTACAGTTCAGTCTGGTGGCTGTTAAACTATTTGTGGATGTACAAATTATATTTTGTGGATGTACAAATTGGCTACTGAGGAGAAGCACAAGGAAGGTATTACTGATAACCAGGCCTTTTGTTTGGTAGAATGGGTTTACATAGCCTTATTGGGCTGACAGTTTGAATTCATTACATCTTATTTACCAGTATGACGTCTTGAATGTTATTAATAAAGCAAAACCTTTCCATGAATAGGTGAAAACATTTGACTGGTACTGTACAGTAGGAGACAAACCAGAACCATAATAACCAAATCAGTTTACAGAAAGAAAAGAGAGCCGAGCCGGTCCATCGCTCAGCAGAGCATGTGGGCAATGGGCGTAAATTCCTCTGATGGCAGGTTTGCTAAAAGCAACAAGACATCTCCCTCGCCCCAAATGTGACACCAGCAGATTGTATGACAACACAAGCCATCTATTCTCCCCAGAGCGAGCTGATGGAACAAGACGTTTTAATTCAGTGGGGTTCAAAGAGCGCACTCCTCAGCTCCTCGGCTGCCACACTGCGTCCATCTACGCTCAGTTCCTTGGTGTATTTGGCAGAATATGTTGGCAAAACAGCCTGAACAGCGTAAAACAGGAAACCATGATCTGATTGGTCTGCCATGTTGCAACTCGTGCCGTCTCGCTCTGTTAATTCATGATTTGGAGTGACACTGGACTCGCTTCAGAAACTTATGGTGGCCTAGAAGGCGTGATGCTGCGACAAGGGAGGAGCAAGTGCTTTAACCCTCTGAAGTCTAAGGCCTTTCTGGCACTTTGAGGCAATTTGCTACACCTTTACATTTTTAAGTATTTCTTCTAACTAAATACATCTATGCCACAGTGACAAATATTGTTATATTCTGGAAAACCTCAGCTATAATAATATGCAAGTAAAGTGAAAGTAATTAAATTAGTTTTTTTTTAATATTGTGTAAATATGACATTATTTTCAGAGGTCTTCAAACAAAGGAAAAAAACACACCCTAAATGTCTGAGCAAGACTTTTGAAGTTTGAACCTTGTAAACATATGTGTTGGCTACAAAAAGGTAAGGAGAGCATTCAGAAATGTTATGTAGTTTCAATGCAATTTGTGAAAAAGTAAGACTATCTACCTTTTCTCTGCTCTTTCACGTGGTCCTTTGGCTTATAACAAAGCCATTAAACCTTTAATGCTAGCAATTGCTGCCTTTTATTTTATTTTACTCTTTCCATTTTCTTTTCCAACTGGTATTCTCAAGTTTCCCTAAACTATTTAAGCAAACTATACTTTAAGCCAGCAAAAAACTTGCTTTTCCATGGCAAACATTTTTTAGGAGATTGTAAACTGTTCCAAATGAACTAATTTTGGTGTTTAGTCAGTCTGAGAAATTGTAATTCATTGTTATAGGATTCACCGCAATAGACAATTTCATAATGCAATCTTCTGAGGAAATTTCAATTCTGCTTCGACCAATAGCCCTGCTGCTTTGGCTGTACTGATCTCTGAACAACAGCAATTGCAATTGTCAGGAGACTCCAGCCTTTAAAAATAAATAACTTACAAAGCTGAAAATTCACAATTTTTTTTTTCCCTCACAAACTTAACTACCATTATGGGCAAGTAAGCACATGAACAAAACCTACCTCACACCCCAGTGGCCTTTTTTTATTCCTTTCATGACACAAATCAATATTAAGCAGTTCCATAGCGATGGTAACTGAGGTCTGAATGTGCTCAGAAACTATTCTGGCACATCCAACAATAAGAGCAACATGGAATTTCTTTTATACAGTGGCACACAGAAAGCTACAATTCCATGACTAATATGGACATGCGTACACTGACTACTCTGGAGGCTAAAGTAGACAAAGACATTTGGTAAGTTAGGGTTAACTGTAGCAGCACTTACTTGTAATGAGCTTAATGAGAAACTCTTATTTTTTTATGTTTTTTCACAGTTGGAACACTTTGTAGGATTGTGCGTCTGGTGACTGGGAGTTTGCCAAAAGCAAAGATGATAAATGTATTACTGGCTCCATCTTTTGTTACAGTGGACTTTATTGGTAAAAGCTCCGGGACTGCACGATACATCATCCAGTGCAGTGGAACAGATTAACCTTTATAAATTCCAAATCTTGGAGCAGTTTGGTTTTGCCTCTGTGAACCAATTAAAGTCTCATAGCAATGCCGCAATGATGTTACAGCCTAAAAATAGCTAAAAGTCTGAATTAATCTTCTTTATTCACATGCTTGATTATGCACTGTAGCAAATCTCTGGTAGATGCGAATAGCTTTTATTCAGAAGCTGGTAAGATCTGAGAGGATGAATCATTGGTTATCTTCCACAGGTCACCAGTGAAATGTCAAAGAAATTTTAAAACATTTTTCAGTCGTAGGAATTCAAGGTATATCTGTTACCGTGTAAGTGGAAGAGATTAACCATTTAAATTGTTCCAAGCTATGAGAGTGAATTGTACCCAAAGGGTATGCCTTTTCAAGGATTGTTGATATCTTTTTTGGCCAACACCCATCCCTTTCAGGTCTAAAAGCTGGTGTGCAAATTATAGAGCTTTTTCAACAGAGCAGTTCAGCTTGGGATGCAGGAACAGAGATGCTTGGCAATGTAGTTCACTGCTTGTTCTCTGCTGTTTCTGCTCTTTTCAGACCATCCTGCAGCTCTTCTCTGTTACTTTCCTTATCGTCCGTTCGAGAGGTCTTGTCCAGAGACGAATGAACTTTCTATGAACTTTCCACATACTTTTTACTGAATTAATTCCATGACAGAGATGTGAAGCTTTGCTTCCTGCTGCGTGATATGTTCCCAATGGTATATAACGAAACAAAGTGCATTTTTGGTGTGAGGTTTACCTTTTGCATCATTAATATGTAGTGGCCCACTGCCCAACATCTCTCCCACCCCCCCACCCACATACAAATTCACCTACTTCACTCTCAAGAATGCGGCTAAGAGGCATTCTAATATTTATTTACCCCATGAGATTTAAAGCCATTCTGAAAAACACACCAGATCAAATAGTTCACTTCTAATCTGTAAAACGTCCATCTCTCAATTTAGGCAGGAATTTTTTTCCTTCCACCTTGTCAGTGTGGGGTCTGCCCTCATTAATGAAATAAATCAGTCTGATTATTTGAACAGGCTCATTAGTATAATCAAATCAAATATTACATTTGTTCATTTCTAACAAAAGAGGGTAATATTAACCATTTGATTTTCTTAAGGTTGTTCAGCATGACAATAAATGAAATATTTAATTAAACACAATCCATGTCTAAAACACAAATTAGCAATCAAACATCAGAGTATTTATAGTTTTAAGGGAAGAGTGATTGAATGATCTGATGACTGAAAGGGTGACTGAGCATGCACTGTGCACGCTTGAGTGTGTGTGTGTGTTTTCTTGTGCCCACATATGTGAGAGAGTGAGGGAGCAAAAGAGAGAGACAGTGCGTGTGCTACACTGTATATTTATGAGATCAGCTGAGCTTTTATCTAGTCTTTGTGTTTTAAATTAAGAATGACTTCAGCCTTATAAAACTAATGGTGTTTAGCTTTATAAATGCAGAGCTTAGGAATTCTCCAACAGTGATGAGACAGCCTACATGGACGAGGTGAATTGTGATGTCAGGAGCATTGTGATGTCAGGACAACTACCTCCAGCTGAACATCTGCAAGACCAAGGAGCTGGTGGTGGACTTCAGAAGGAGACAGCAGCGAGACTACAGGCCTCATCATCAAGACTACAAGTCCTCATCATCAAGGGTGCTGTCCTTCAAGTCCACATCTCCACAGACCTGGCATGGACTGCTCACATTCATGTCCAGTCCAAAAAGGCTAGGCAGTGCCTGTACCATCTCCAGTGATCCTCAGGAATTTCTATTCAGGTGCTGTGGAGAGCATCCTCACACAGAACATCACAACCTGGTATGGGAATAGCTGTGTTCAGGACGCTGCTGCAGGTCTGTTCTCCCTTCCCTACAGGACCTTTACACCAGGAGATGTTGGTCCAGAGCAGTTTGGATATTAAAGGACTTGTCCCATCGCAGTAATGGACTGCTTCAACTTCTGCAATCGGGCAGAAGGTTCCGCACCATCAGGGCCAAAACAGAGAGACTCAAGAGGAGCTTCTATCCTCAGGCCATTTGAGCCCTGAATCAGAACATGCCCCCACTCCCCTCATAGTATTACCATAAGGGACTGAAACAGGACCTCATATCATATTCATTGTCATATTCCAGAACATTTACTATCATATTCCATTTCATATTGGATTTATTATTACATCACACGCTGCTACACTGTACATGCTGCTTATTACTCTGTTTACATTACACTGTTTACATTACTCTGGTCACTCCATTTACATTACACTGTTTACATTATCCTGGTCACTCTGTTACATTACACTGTTTACATTACCCTGGTCAGTCTGATTTTCCGTTTTTGATTTTTTTCGTGTGTCGTTTTTCCGTTGTGTTTTCAAAAATATCTTCGTCCACACGCAATGGCAAAAAATGCTGTCAAAAGCATGCCAGCAGGTGGCAATATAACCTTAAACCGTCTAGCACTGGTGACCAATCAGAAGCCTTGGAGGGGAGGACGTCATTACCAGAGACAGTGGGCAGGGACAGTGTCTGTGTTGAATATAATAGCATCCGATGCTGACTCTGACGTCTATGTCCTTCATACTGCAGGGACAGCAACTCCGCATAAACAGGAGTATAAACATGCCAAAACTTCTAACAAGGTTGAGAGCAGTAGTACTTTGTATACGTCAGGCATTGTAGATGAAAATCTAATGTAAACACGGCACCTACGTCATATGGTATTGTTTCCATTAGTGTAATGGTTCAGCCTTCTGATAAGTAGCACTAATAGATATAGATTTCCTTTTGTCCCATCTGCTTTTGTTTTGTTAAAAAATTCTGACCCTGAAATGTCCTTCCTTTTTTATTTTCCCCTCATGATTCATAGTGAAATTCCAGGAAGTATGGATCAGGTAGTGGGTTGTTATTTTCATATTTTGTCTGTCAGGTAAATTGCCCCAAGTGGGCATAAACATTTTGGCATTTCAAGCCAGGCTCATCCTGCAAATGCTAACAGCAGGAGGCCTGAGTGCTTTAGAGAAATGCACCCAAGCTGGAGCTGGCCGGTCCTTGGGTGAGCCCTCTCATCAACAGTAGGACAGAAGCATGTAGCAGGCCTAGCCGAACACCGCTTAAGCCCGTCGATTCCAATTACTGCAGCCATGTGAGTGCTGAGGCCCTCATTAAACTGAAACACTGTATGGACTAATTCCAGTTCTGGTGCTTCAATGCTGGGAAAGAAAGAAAAGAGAGGGGGCGTCAAGGCCGGTCCTCCAAACTCAATTATTAGATGAGCATACTTCTCCAGAGAGGTGAGAAGAACATGTAGTTAAAATGTGTGGATGTGTAAGCAGGATAGCATTAGGGGCTGTGGGCCGAGGTGTGGAACTGTAGCAAAGGTGTAGTGTTGTATGATGTAGTATAGAGAAGAAAGCAGCAGGCCTCAGCGTCAAACAGTTGTGCCCCCTACTGGGCTGGAGGAGGCTTGTGAAATGACATCATGGTACCTGTGGTTCTGGTTCTTTGTGCAGTAGGAAAAATGCCACTGGTGTCATAGTGATAAGTAATTTGAGTAGATATTTTTCGGTGATAACTGTTTTACATGTAGAAGTGCACATTTTTAACAACGGAAATGTATCTTCTTTATCTTCTTCTTTAGGGACTATATATAACCTAGATTCAGTGTGAATGGGAAGAAAGAAAGAACGAAAGAAAGAAAACAAAAGAAAAAAAAGGGAAATGGGAAATCTGAGGAAAAAAAAAACTTAAAACAGAAAAGGAAGCCAAAAGGAAGTGTTGTCTTTTCTTTTTTCTCCTTCTGTCTTTGTCGCTCTCTGATGCACTGTGGTGAGGCTGTGAATACAGCTCCTTCTTTGCCTTTGTGCCTGATGCCTTTTTTTCTGCTCCCTGTCCTGCTTTTTATTTATCTTCTTCTTTCTCCACTGAAAATAGTGGGCACTTATTTTTCTCTCCACAAAACAAAATGAAATGATGAAGTGGGAACATAACACTCTTATTCGTATCAGATGAATGGAGCAGCATGTAGAGCATCCGCTTCCCTGCCACAGACTGGGCCATTGTGAGACCATACTTCAGCTGCTGAAGAAAACACACCATAGTGCATCGCTACACTAATGCCTTTCAGAAATCTTTAAAAGTCCTCAGACTAAACACCCACTCGTAGCCGACTGATCTACCTTTGAATACTGTACCTCTTTCTCCCTCCCTCTCTCTCTCTCTCTCTGTGTGAGAGAGCTATCTCTCTCTCTCTCTCTCTCTCTCTCTCTCTCTCTCTCACACACACACACACACACACACCCTTG
>JBBPCX010000114.1:30802412-30844434 GCA_037974365.1 Hydrocynus forskahlii | reverse complement strand
AATATATATTTATATATTTTAATATATATATATATATATATATATACACACACACACATATCAGGGGTGTCGATTTAACAAGCTAATTTTGATCAATTAATCACAGAAAAATCAACATTGATTAATCATGAGTGATGCACACCAGTTGGAGCACGGCCCCCTGGGAAAACAATGTGCTACAGCTATCTCCCTAACACAAACCCCCCCACCCCACCTCCATTCCAGACTCCCCCAGCAGTGGTTTCCCCCACATTAAAAATGTTTTTGAAGCCTGTGCTTGTGTGCACATTGTCTTAAACTGCAGCTTATAGATGGACTTAGTTCTATCACTGTTCTTGCTGAAGCATTTTTGATTTTGTTCCCACAGCTTATTAGGTCATATTTTTGATTGTTATGACCACTGTTGCACATGAACAGTGCAAAAAAAGTTTTGCTGTGAACAGTTTTACAGCTAAAACTGTGTGTGATTAATTCAGATTGATGAATAAGAGAGCTTGTAATTTAATTGCTTGACATCCCTAATACACACAGTGCCTTGCGAAAGTATTCACCCCCCTTGGCATTTTTCATGCTTTGTTGTCTCACAACCTGGAATTAAAATGGGTTGTTTAAGAGTTTGCACCATTTCATTTACAGAACATGCCTACAACTTTTGAAGATGTTTTTTTTTTTATCATAACGCAAACAACAAATAGGACAAAATAACAAGAAACTTCAGTGTGCATAACTGTCCAGTCTCTGCTGTGGAACTCTGCAACTCCTTCAGGGTTCCCTTTGCTCTCTGTGCTGCCTCTCTGATTAATGCCCTCCTTGCCCGGTCGGTGAGTTGTGGTGGGCGGCGCTCTCTTGGCAGGTTTGTTGTGGTACCATGTTCTTTCCATTTGAAGATGATGGATTTGATGGTGCTCTGGTGGGATGATCAAAGATTTTGGATTTTTTTTTATAACCCAACCCTGACTTGTACTTGTTTGGAGAGCTCCTTGGTCTTCATGGTGTGATGTGTCTTGCTTAGTGGTGTTGCAGCCTCTGGGGCCTTTCAGAAAAGGTGTGTTTATACAGGTGGACTTCATTTCACTTATTATGTGACTTATGAAGGTAACTGGGTGAATACTTTCGCAAGGCACTCTATATAGTCATATTATTTGGCTAATAGGTGAACCGAGTGAATATTTAAGTGAAATGACTCTCACACTTCACTGTAGGTTAATATAACCTGTTAATGAACTCCATCAGGCTGTGGTTAAGCTAGAAAATATAGTCAAGGCTGAACTATGCATTAATAGAAAGAAAGGTGAAATAAAGCGAGCCTCATCATTTCAAATCAAGAAAGCAAATGTGTTATAATTATATCATAAATTTTTTAAAATATAAATGTCAGTTTTCATTTTATTACCGCTGCTTTGACTACCACTACTAGGGCTCAGCACTAACAGGAGACATCTGTTTATTTACTTACCATTTATTTACGTATTATTCATCTGTTCTTTTTTGTCATTATTCCTGAACTTGAAATAACCATGACTTACTTCCTTACAGCAATCCTGGTAACAATCACGGATCTTTCTTTGTTGATATAATATGCTGTGGTTAAGCCTTCAAATATGATGGCTTGGAAAACAATAGGTTCCAAATACTAAATATAAACTCAAATACCGACTTATCAAACAAATATTTGAATATTTCAATAATTTGGGTCCATCATTTGAAACAAAAAATGCATCTGTTTTTATGCCTCATCAGTCCTGGAATAAACCATATTTGGGAAACAAACAAAAAAAAATCTAAATGTCTCAGTTAATCAACTTTAAGAGGCTCCATTTGTTGAGATAATCGATGGGACTGATATAAAAAAGAAAACAAAGGAAAGGGGCACAGGCATCAGCAGCAACAGCAACAGAAAATAAGAAATAAAGTTGTTTATTTATGATGGAGGACAAAAGCATGCTCAGCTGGTGAACACTGCACCAATGTGATGCCCACCAAACCTAATATGCCACAGTATTATTGGATGTGACAGGCTTTCTGGATTGTGACAAAGGGTTACATGAGGTGTCCTCTGGGTGGGACGTAGTGCTCCATGCTTTTGGGAACTCCAAAACTCTTCAAAAGTCTAAACTCACTACACCCTCAGGCACATGGAGCGTGAGATGTTCTGCTGTCACCGTGTAGACCACCTGCCTGAAAAATGCATTCTTCCCCTACAAACATCAGTTAAAAAATATAAGGAACACAGGTTTGCATGGGTAGTAATGTTACTGACTCTGCTGCACAATAAAGAATCAGAAAATGATGCCGCTTTAAATGCAAATGTATTGTACAGCCAATGGTGGTAAAGAAATTTTGACTGCTGGCACAGCCCATGAGACTATTAAATACAGATGTGTCAAACAGCCATCCGAGTATCTACCCTAAAATGCACATGAAGGCAACAATTGCCGAGCACACTTGGATCAGAATGAGACCCCTGCGGCATAGATTTGATTTTTGGAGGTTTTTGACAAATGCTGAACTTTTATCCCCTCACAGAATGTTTAGCCCTTCCCTTGTACCTGACTGGTTTTCATAGCCTTAAAGGGACATATTCTGCAAAACTCACGTTTTGCATCCTTTTGTATTTCCATTTGGGTCTCTACTGCTCCTGTAAGCACTCCAAGTGTGGAAAAAAAACAAAAAAAACATCCATCTGTTTTCTGTGAGTCAATTGAAAGATTTTGGTGTCAGGAGTCATATGCTTCTATGAGCTGTTTGGACAGCTCCCTTATCCTGATGTCAGGATGAGCAAATTTGCATAGAGCCACCCCTCACCTGTCGAGCCCCCACCCACTAGATTAGTTAAAGATCGCCATTTTTGTCTGCTGGTTTTTACGAGCACGTGCATAAAGGTGACTAACCATTCAGAAACCGCTTGCTGCATTCGCGAAGGTGTTTGTGCAGGTGGCTCCTCTTCATCTCGCTCTGGGTCCGACTCGTGGTCGAGCATTTAAGGCTGGACAGCGCCTCTGTTTTCTGCCATTTTCACGTGTGGTAAACATGCAGCGTAAGCATGGGATGGGTAGGGCGTGGCCAGCAACAGCTTATTTGCATAAAAGTGACAGAGCCCTGTCAAGAATAAAGCTGGTGAGATCTCTTTATGTGAGAGCGATTTTGTGCAAAGAACTTCATGAACATGTTTTGTATAGCCCATAGACCTATTATAACTTGTTTAAAAAGAGGTATAATATGTCCCCTTTAAAAATTCTTAAAGCTCAGACAGCAGGTTAAAGACATAAAATAGTGAAGTCAATTACGTTTTTTGAATGTATTTCCAAAATAAGAATTTCTGAACAAGTAGTTCTGAGACACTTACAAGGTCCCACCCCATGTTTAATCTTCAGACCTATTGAAGATGGTGGCTCCTCATGGGGGTTGCTTGAGATAACACAAAGAGCGTGTAAGGCTGCATACATTTTTTGATCTCTTGATAACATAGGGATGGCTTTAACACTGCTGAAGAGCCCCAGTATGCTGGCTATTTTCAGGAGATGTCAATGGTTTTTAGAATTTTTTTTACTTCGTGTTTCTGTAGATTCTTACAGCTACTACAGCTACTACCAACATACTAAACCCATAAAGGTCTCGAAAGGTATACAACCTATTCAGCTGCATGAGTCAACACCTGCTCATCCAGCGTTTCTTCAAGGATATTAATAGGGGTGTTAGTAACAGCCTACTGGGAAGATTATCGTTCGCACACTGTTGTGAGAATTTGATTGTATTCAGCCACATGAGTATTAGCGACGTCAGGTACAGATGGTGGACAATTCGTTCTGGATCACTGACATCACTCTAGCTCAAGTCCTGGACAGAGCTCCAGCTCTACAGTTCCACTGCTCGAACAGTCCAACACTGGGTGGCTTCATACCCCTCTAGATCAGTGGCCTCAACTTTTTTTGCACCATGGACCAGTTACATTAAACAATATTTTCTCGGACTGGTATAGATACAACACAAAAAAAGGCGTTGGGTTTTTTATTCTTTTATGCTAGCTTGTGGGCTAAATATTTGTTGCACCATATCACCTGACCGAGACGAGCGTTTTTGTTTTTTTTTTTCGAAATAAAACATCTTTCAGACTCTAATAATCAATAAAATATTTTTATTCTGTCATTCTGTGCGGCCCGGTACCAAGTGACTCACGGACCGATGTGCTTAACTGAACCCCTGTGTCAACCTGTGGCCACTTTAAAGTAGCTGAACTCATCAGAAGAAACATCTGGATATTTTGAGACATTTCTACCCAGCCATAAGAGCACTTTGTCTGACACACACACACACACACTGTCCTCCCTCGTCCCTCATCCTCGACTGAGCCACAAGCAACTGATATAATCAGAATCTCAGTGTCAGTCAGGTCCCGATGGAGGGTTCTCACGCCAGACCAGTCATTCCATAAAAACTTGCTTGAAAGATCACTGATGCTGAACTGATCTTCAGAAGGGACTTTTTATTTTAGACCTAGACACACTAACACACACACATCCCAAATATGAGGAAGCCAGAAGGCCACAAGGTCGCCCGGTCTGACCTTATGCACACATACTTTACACATCAGATTACAATCACAAACCTACATGCACACAAATACAGATCACTATAAATACACACACACACACACACACACACACACACACACAACTGCCCACACAGCACAGACTTACAGAAGCACATGCATGCCCAAGTAATCTCAGCCCACAGTAAACAAACAAACAAAGCTGCTCCCCACCGCACACACACACTTGCCCCTGCCTCACATACCAAGCTGCCCACACACACATATAGATGCAAACTCACAAAGCGTCAAAACATATCACTTATCAGTAAATACGGTCCATATGCAGAAACGAATCTCCAAAAACAGCCCGTTCTGAATTTGGTGTTTTCGGGACGTGACACGGGTGTGGATATCCGCACATAACCTTGGAGAGGGCACCGGAGATGGTGAAAGCATGCAGGGGGGCTGCATGATCTGATCTCCCCTCTGTTTGTTGATGTCATTGCCACAAGCAAGGCATTTAACCCCAGTCTCCCTGTTAAAGCCCCTTCCTTCTGTGTGACGAAACTTGGAAAGCATTATCCTCCTCCACTCCCACTATATAAAGCTCCGTAAACAGATAAATAAATAAACAAGTAACTAAATATATATGCATACAACTGCTGTGCTAATGGAACTCTCTGCCTTCACCTACCTTATCACCTTAACGTTTCATTCACTGCCAAAATGCCAACGGCCGTGGAATCAATACGGGAGCAATGGGGTAACCACACTGTGGGCCTCGATGCAAAAACAATAGATCCTCCAACACTCTCTCCTTCTAACCTCAATCAAGCCTTGTAATTTAGTGCGCCCAGCTGTAGTGAAAGTATTACTGCTGTCCCCTTGTTGCTAAAAGACAGAATTGTCTAAATCAATAAGGCATCGAAGGGAAGCGAGTATGCCCATTCATGTCCAGAAACACAGAGCGGCTTCCACTTAGGAGGCCAGGCGAAGACCTAAGATCAGCAAGCAGGGAGGTGGGCTTGGCTGGTCAAGCACACCAGGTAAGCCCCAGTAACCAAAGAGTGTAAATCTCGTCCAGGCTGATGAAAAAGGATGTGTACCGACTTCCATTCAAACTGACCTTCTTTTCCATGAGAAATATAATGTATCACAAATGATATTTTAGTTCTCCAGAGATCTGAAAATGTGCCTCATTTATTGTTATTATTTATTCGCAATGTATTATTCCTTGTCTTTACTGCCTTGTCTGTTGGCTTGCCTCCTCAGCCTATCAGCTCTGTAAACTGTAAGTTAGTTTTCTGCAGATACATCAATTTTATGATCGGTCATTGGCTCGGATTTTGGTGCCGAAGGGAATTACCCAAATTGGCATTCAGGGCAGGTACATGTGCCTAAATGAATATGTGCTAATGGTTCACACTCATCTGATGAGACAAACAGTTTTAAAATTCAGTTAGATTAAGGAGAGTTCTCTACTTCTTGAGTGAGAAGAGCAAGCATAGATACTCAAAGAAGCCCTTACTCAAAGAAACCCGTACAAAAGCTGATTTGTACTATACAAATCTAAACATCAAGAAATAAACATACACATGATGTTCTTACCAAGCCATTTATGGGTGAGAACAGCTGAAAGCGTAGCAGCCTTTATGGGCTGATTATTTTTAATGAAACCACAACAAACAGTCACGCATGTCTTTTTTTATATAACTGACCGGAGTTGTAGTGTGATGAAATCCATTTTATGAGTGTGCTGTGTGTTTTGTTTCTCCTCATCGATTATCTCTCTGTCAGACATTTCAAAGGTCTCTCTACCGCTCTCTCTCTCTCTCTCCAAATGTTTCAGAGGTCTCTCGGCCATTTTTTAAAAGATCAATAATGATCAACTACGGATATTGACGTATCAACTACGGACATATGACTTTTTGACACTGGAGTGGTTCCAAAATTCAGCACGAGCTCCGAGGAGAAGTGGTGCCTATTTTGCCTATAAAAAGAGTAATTATAAGAAAACTTAAGAAGAACAGTAGTATGATTGCTTCAATACACACGTTTAAAATGTAAAACATGACACACTGACAGAAAATTGGGGAACACGTAGGGGACATGTTGTCCCCAGTATTTGTAATTACATGATTTGATATGGGGACACCACAGGATAAGTTATGACATTTTCTGTTTCTAGAAAATTTCTGTTTCGATAAAAAGTTCTCCCAGCAGTAATTTATTTCAATAAGACAGACCGGCCGCTGGAGTGGACCTGAGGCATGTGAGTTTAGTCAAAAAGTGTTTGGCAGTGTCATCATTAGATGAAATGTATTTTTGACCATTAGCCATAATCAGTTTACAGAAACATCGCTTCCTTAGACTGGCTGAGTTGGAAGATTACAATTAAATCCAAAAGTCTTCATTTAATTAAATTAGTGACAAAAATAAAGAACCAATAACTGCTTGGCCTGTGTGATACAAAGGCAGTAATTTTCAACATTAATTTGTTTCACTGTGTCATTTGTTGACTCCATGACAGTTATTACAATACCATTTTATTTCTGATGAATTATCCTCACATCGATCATTGTTGAGATATTTTACTAAAATAATTAGCATGCAAATGATGAGTGAAATGATCAGAAACACAGTGGGAAGAGACACACATACTGTCAGCTCAAATTTGCACCCCTGATGTGGTTTCAGTGTGGACGTTGTGGCTCTGGAGTGCCAGGATCCATCTCTACAAGCCCCATTTAACAACTCCTGCTGTGCTGCTTATAGGGAGGAGGTTGCCAACTCCCCACTTCACCTCACTTAACAGAAACATCACCACTCACCAGTTCATCTCCTGATGTTTTTTCACCTTCACCTTGCTTCACCTTCACCTTGTCTTGATTAAATCTTTGCCTCTGTAAAATTTCGGCGTTACTATAAAATATCTATGTTTCTATAAAGATTCTGTTTCTGTAAGTGAAAGTGACCATTCTGTCATACAGGAACACACCACAGCACACAGCATGAACAGCAAGAAATTCTCTCTCTGCATTTAACACTTTCAACAAGTGAAGCAGTGGGCAGCCAGGAACAGCACCCGGGGAGCAGTGTGTGGGGAGGGTACCTTGCTCAAGGGTACCTCAGTGGCACCACTAGCAGTGTTGGGATTCAAACCCACGACTTTCTGATTGCAGGGGCAACTCCCTAACCACATGTGATGAAAGATAAGATAAGATAAGCTGCCGAAACATTGGAGGCGCAGGAAGGAAGTACAAAATCTATTCTAAACATCCGTCTTCTTGTAGACATTGACAGTCTGGGGCTTTAATGATGATTTCTTTGACGCGGCTGCCTAAAATGGTCTTATCTCACTGGATGAATATATGCTGGATTTCATTATGAAATTGTCATTGAGAAACAGTGTTACTGATTTTGGATACACTCACACACAGACACACACATACAGTGATGGTAATGCTAAATGGATGGAGCAGAACTGAATATCTGAGGCCTACCCTCTGTTGACCCTTTAATACAGCCCGAAAGCAGCCAGCTGAGCTCAGCTTTACAGTTTAGACGGTAACTTAGTGATATTACACTTTTATCAAGTGATCTTTGTCCTCTGATTCAACTCTTCTTTTCTGTTACACTGGTTATTGAGGGCACGCTTTCAAGATTAAAAAGTCTGAAGCTCAGCAGCTTCTGATGTGGATTTCAAAGTATAATGTATGTCACTTTTTTCTTTTTAAAGTAGTTAGCAAAGTGCTACATCACCATGGACAACAATCAAGCACCTCACCTAGAAAAGTGTCTCAACACTGAAAGACATTACAGACATCAGATATCACTGCTCTTAACAAAATGTAAATTAAAACAGTTTAAATTAAAACAAAAAAAATATGTTCCTATAATTTTTTTAAATATAGTAAGTCAACAGAACGGTAATCTGCATTTCATGTTTATTAGTTTCTCTGAAGTCCAACAAACTCACAGTCCTAAAAAAATTGTGGCTAAAATTTGACAAGTTTCATTGCTTTTAATCCTTTAATGCGTTCCCTTGCTTCTAAAGGGATGTTAGAAAATGGTGATGTAAAAAATGAATTATGACTACTAAAAAAGGGACTTTGGGGGGGAATCAAATCCAAAATGTAGACTGTGGTCTTTTAAAAGCATTACACTCTCCTACATGCGCATTAAAGGAAGCAGGGCTGACAGTGGAAAAAGCCATTCCTTCAAAAACGGCCCTTTATTACACTGTCATTGTTCGCCTTCATGAAGGCGCCTGCAGGGTTGAAGCTCGGGGGCTTTGGAGGCTCGCATTAGCAGCCATTTTGGCAGGTAAGGTTTAAGACCTGAAGTAAATACAAAAAAAAAAAAAAAAAAAGCCTCTGAGTGACTTTAAACACCACCGCCTCATTGTTTGCCACGGCGGATCGTCTTCGCCTCTGACCACCTCCCACCCCCGCTGCTGCTTGAGACCCTACTCAATGTGTTTGTAGCCCATTTCCATATCCAAAAAGACATGTGGTAATGGATTTCATAAAGCCTGCAGTGTGTTCGATTTCTCCCCAGAGCAAAACTGCCTTCTGGTGCACGTGGGTTCGTCCCTTTTTGTTAACAAAGGAAAGAAGCAAGAAAATAAAAGCCACATCCAACTTCCATTTGGGCCAAGACTCGGGCCTTTATTGTCCGGTCATGCTTTTACATGGCTGTACAGGGGTACAACCTCAGCGACATGCACCAGCTCGTGACCTCCAAAAGGCGCTTCCCCCTAACAGGGGCGACAGATTCATCAAGCCTCAGGGAAAACATTCAGAAGTGCCTTTGAAGAATTATCGAGGTGCCACACAAGGCTGAATGCTACGCCGGGCCCCGCGGAAGGAATTCTGCAACGGATTATTTTTGGCAGTGCAAAGTGTTTCGAGGTGATTACAAAATGTTGGGACAGAGATTATGCTGATGAACCATCTGCAGGATTTATGTACCATGCAGATCTGTTAAGGCCTAAAAATGTGTCTTCATTAAGAAACGTGGTAATGCTTTGGTGGCCATTATGATGTTCCAGTGATGCTCTTACTATTAAGACACGCATGTATAATGCTCGTACAAAAATAAACCATCCAGTGCTTAATACACCTTAGACACTGCTTTATAAAGCAGCAGTAGTCTATTAATTACCTGTTGGTGTACTATTAAGCGCACGATTACTTTTACATTTAATGATGTGCAGTACATTAAAAGATAATGCACACAAATAAAACACTTCTTACTAAAGTCGTTATAGGCCATTCATTTCCTGCTGTTGATGTAATAATGTAGTTGTTAGCCACTGTCTTGATAAGCCTTAATAGGGGCATAACAATGGACATATAAAATGACATGCAGAGTTTAATGAAGAATTCTTTGTTAAAGCTTAATAAAGCAATAACAGGCAGTTCATTAGCATTTACGGACTTCGAAAACTTACATATGTTTAACATGTAAAGTGCCTAAGAATCTAGTTTTGTGAAAAATATGTATGTGAAAAATAACATGAAGTGTAAAAGCTAATTCACCCTATTTACTGCTTAAAATAGAAACAACAAGCAGCTGGTTAATTAAAAGCCATTGACTTTATGAGGCTTAATAAGCACATTTCAAGTGCATTCTAATGCCTCCCTACAGTGAAGAGCCCAGAGTCTCTCTTTGGTTTATAACTTTACTACAAAAGGCTAAATCTCATGCATTTAAAGTGAAGAATGTTACAAAAAACAGACTATGGTGACTGCAGGGTAATACTAATCTTGAACACCATCAGAACTGGACAACAGTACAACTCTGTTCCACAGCGGGCTGCATGCCAAATCACCCCTCCATTCGAATTTCATGAACCGAGCTGCATCCTTAAAGGATCAGAGGAGCCAAGACCAGCGCTTCAAGATCAGCTCTGCAGTGTGCCCACACAGGGAAAGAACACTGGACAGAGAACAAGCAGGGGTCTGCTTTTCTGCTGGCCATTGCAGCTTTTTTTAGTTGGAGCTGCCGTAAATTTAAAACATGCACGCTCCACCACAACTGCGTTCTTTCAAAGCAATCTCATTACGATCCCATTCAGCGACACAGATGGCTACTTATCGATAACAAAATTAGCAATCGTGCAAACGTTAGCTTGAATATACACAAAAATAACACAGTCCCGCATTTTGACAAAGAAGACATTACAAAAAGAAACATTTGGTGGCAAATCATGGCTATGGCCAAAGTCTATTTACCCATCCTAACACAGTTGTAAAATCATAAAAACACAACTAAGCCACAGAAAAAGGAAAACTCTCACTCATACACCATGTTACTGTGTATTCTTCCACTGCACGCAGCCAAACCAGTTCTCCCACATAGTCCGTAAGTACAAGGCTAACGGTGTAAGACGAGTGGGAGTGGGAGTATATATATACATTGTATATGTATACAGTAACCCCCCGCTTTTTCGGTTATGTTACAAGAGCACCCGCCTATAGTGAAAAACTGCGTTGTGATGTGGTTAAAAAAAATGCCTAAAATGCCTATTTTTATTGTGTAAACCTTAAATATGCTCCCAAATATGCTCTCAAAACACTTTAATTTCATTTGAAACTTATTAGCCTTAAAGAAAATGTAAAGGTACACACGTAGTCGTACTGTACAGTTTACACTGAACTCCCGCAGTGTTAGTGTTTGGTATGCGCTGTCGTTTTCTTTGGTATAAGCAGGTAAATACAGTAATAAATGAATTGAATTTACAGTTATAAAAACACAGGGCTTTAAGAAGAACAAAATGAAAAACACGAGAACTCTCGAGACGCTCCACAGGGGAAATTGTCCAGGCCTCTTACGCCACGCCCCCTCGTCCACCTGCTGGTTGTTTATGTTTGGGATGGCTCAGTGCAGCGGAGGTTACCGTTGCGTGGCGCACGAGGCCCATACGTCACAGTCAGCTGTACTCAGAGGTGGGAGGTTCGAAACTCCAAAAATCCCCCATGAAAGTGGGGGGTTACTGTATATATACACACACACACACACACACACACACACACACACACACACTGGTTGTATATTTGACACTCACTGCATGTATTTTATATACACAGTATATATGATACACAACCTACAGTTTTTGACAGTATATATGAAATGACATTTACACACACACACACACACACACACACACACACATATATATATATTGCTTACAAATAGGCAAATATACAAATGAGACTATGTTTAAATGCCAAAATCCCCATCTCTCACTGTTCTAATACACTGCAATTTATATGTTGGCTAAATAAACTGAATTCAGTTTTACATGTATTGCATCCCAAATCCGCTTGTGCTGTTATTTGTTTGCCCCACTCTGAGATTACATGCTGCACAGTTTTTGGAACACCTTTCAATAAGCATAAGCCACAATCTATGCACAGAATGAGGCTTTTAGCTCCAAACACCAGAGTGTTTTAATGCGTGGACAGGCTGCTCTGTTACGTGGCACTCCAAGCATGTTGCCTGGAAACAACTTTGTTCTCGCTTTCCATGTTCTTACCATCGTAATAGCATAAGAATCTCTGCCCAACCCTTGTAATTTTATCAGCGGAAAAGCAGAGCATTATAGGAAACAGGCACTTTCGGACACGCTCCAACACGCCCTCTAATGCAACAACCCCGAGCCTGGAATGCTTGAATTAGCTTTTATTTTGTGATCCCTTTCTGGAGGCTGCGGAACCAATTGCCTGAAATCCTCCCACCCAAAGCCTCCCCATAAACTGTAATGGACTCCTTTAGCTAAATGGCCCATTGTTTGCATGCTGCACGGGCCTCCCAGGCCATAACTCAGGCTAAACGGCCGAAGCAACAAGAAAAGTGCTGAAACTTTGGTGCAACTTCACTGTGGAATTATTTTGCGGTGTGCATGTACGTAGTTCCGCTCAAATCCATATTAGTTCTACTTTACACAACGGCATTATTTTCATGCTCTTGCCCTTTATGAAGAGTGATGCTCCATTGTTCTCCTGCACCGCAATGGATTTCAGCTCATAAAGACTAAAGAGGTGTTCATTTGGAATGTTGTGTGAAGACGGATCACCATTCACTCTCTGTGTTGTTGGCCATCCGGTTTTATTAAATGTGCATCTTCAGTTTCCACACAGCCTTAAAAGCAAAGCAAAAATGAAGGAAGTTGTGGCAGCGAGGCAGTAGAATTGTTCTTCTTGGCATGTCCACACCATTCCATCGCCTATGCCAGCCCAGACTGAGGGATTACTAAACACAGGCATGGGACTGACTGTGGGAAAGTAATTGTGATCACTTATATAGGCAATTGTTTAGTGCTGGCGACATGAAACTGAGCCAAAGTACAACTAAAGTAGTTTCAGTAGCATTAATACTATCTAAAATCCATGTAAAGCAAATCTTTCTAATGCTAATGCTAAGTGAAATCTATGTCAAGTAAATCTTAGTGACACTAATGCTAAATAAATTCCATGAAAAGGAAATCATAGTAAATCCAATGCTTAATAAAACCCATGTAAAGGAACTCTTTGTAAAACTAAAGCTAAATAGTGATGCCCAGCTCTGCTGTTCACCCTCCTCACTGCTAGGGGAGCTCTAGATCTGAGTACCTAGTACTATTTAAAGACTGGTATAGGCAGATTACCGTATGAAGTACTGCCTTGCCTCGCTTGGTATACCAAATGGTTTGCTGGAGCCTCCTTGCCTTTTGTGTTTTTGACCTAGTTTGTACTTTGACACATGCCTATTGTCTTACTTATGACTCTCCTGTTTCTGTTTTTTGACTTTTGGATTTCTCAATTGCCTTTATCATGACTCTTTGCCCAGCAGTCACCTTGAACCATGTGAAATTGGCCTAAATTAGTATACTCTTATCTCTCCTTTAACCACACAGCATAAATGAAATCTCTATACATCTATTCATTGTAGTAAGACTAATATTCAATCTTTCTTACTAAAGCCAGCACTAATTAAAACCTATAAAACCGTATATTAGTAAAGGTACTGTTAAATAAAATCCATGTAAATCAAATCATAGTGAAGCTAATTCATCTAAAACTATATGAAATCTATCTAAAATATACTGTAGCAAAGTTGAAACTAAATGAGTCTGTGTATGATGTATCTTAGATGAAATTCATGCAATTATATAATGGTAGCCTTTAAATACAAATAGAACACAGGTTAAATGACTTCAGTAAAAGTAGCATTAATCTTGGTAATGCTAACTCTGTCTAAAATATTCTTGGTCATGCTAACTCTGTCTAAAATAATATTAATAATGCTAATAACAGCAGTGCTTTTTATAGGCAGGTAGTCTGGGAGAAAACATTTGAGCTTCTAAGGTCTGATAATAATGCGTGTGCCATCCTTAGCTGTGAAGTGCCCCGTTATGATCATGCTTGAACACACAACGTGTGTACAATGTGAAATTCTTTCTCTGCATTTAACCCAATCACCAAGTGAAGCAACGAAGGGCGCCCGGGGAGCAGCGGACTGTATTTTGCTCAAGGGTAGCTCAGTGGTACCACCAGCTGTCTCGGGATTCGAACCCACAACCTTCTGATCTCAGGGCGAACTCCCTAACCACTAGGCCCATGTTGCCCCACGTTACTAACGAACATTTTATAGAACAGTATCTCTGCTAAATTCCCCACATTTACTTTTCTACCCACCGTTTAATACTGCGCTCATCTTCAATACCACTTCACGGCAGAGCAGGAAAAACAAAGAAAAAGATGGGAAGAAGGGGCTTGAATGTTTTAACTAGAGCTGCACAGAGTACACTTCCGAGGTGACTGTACTGAGCTGATTTGTGTTCACACATTCCTCCACAAACAGCCCTGAACTCATTTGCAGTCATCTGCATTGGGCTTTTGCATTTACGCATACTACGAAATCATGCATGAATGTCATTATATATTCATTTAGAAGACACCTCTCCTGGCTCTATATTTGAATTACGCCCAAGGAGACACCTTTTGACTTAATTTGGTACCAGAGTGCTGATAGCTGTACAGGTGTCGAACTATTACAGTACTGGTGAGAGGCGACTGCAGGCACTCCCTGATCTAAGCTACTGGTGTCTTACTGGAGAACCCTGCATATTTAATCAACGCTTTACAAAGTCAGGTTGTACAACAGTGAGGTATATTCATACTGGATTGGTTTTACATTTGGAAGGGTGATGATAATATCACTACCCCATAGGATGTCTGTATTGTGAATGACCTGTGCTCATTGCATTGTGAAACAACAGTGGCCACTCGATTTTTGCACTGATGTCTCACCAAAACAAAACGTTTACAAAAATGTGTCCAAATATTCGGCTTAAACCATCAAATCCATTTAATTCCGGAAGGCAGTGTAAAATCAGCATTTACCTCCAACAAGCAAAAAAAATAGACTTAAATTGAAAATTTAGTCTACTGAACCCAACATTTTATGTCCAACAAGGTTAATCACTTTTAAGCTAAATCTTTGCTTTAAATTTTGGTTACTTATAAAGTGAATTTATATGTGTCAATTACCTAATTTGCTCTGCAGGGAATAGAACTAAATACACTGACGCAGGAAAATAAGAAACATCACGACAATTGATGATCATTTCTGTGGCTCCCTTTATGGCACAGGAATAATATAACCTGGGCTTGATTTGTAACACGGGTTTAAGGCTATTTTTATAACTAGATTTATAGCATTGGATAAACTTAATGGCATGGGAATGACTGGCATGGGAAGGGACTATTTCTGTAGGCTGTTTTATAATGTGGGACTACTGTAACCTGGCAATATTCTAGGTCTTGATTATAAGCACAGGATTAATATAAACTGGGGTATTCCACAATGGTTATAGCATTGGATTAATATCATTTTGTGGTTATTTCTATAGGTCATTTAACAGTTTGGCATTAGTGGAACCTGGGGCTATTTCTATTGTTTGTTTGATAACATCAGATTCATCTAACCTGGGCTATTTCTATGGCCTATTTTTAGCAAGCTGTTAATATAACCTGTAAGTTTTTTTATGGCTTGCTTTTTAGCATGGAATTAATATAATCTGGGGTTATTCCTGTTCTTTGTTTATAGCATAGGTTTAATGCGACTTGGAGTTATTTAAATGGCATGATTAATAGGCCTGTTAACCTAGGCCTATTTCTATGATTCATTTTATGGATTAACACAACCTGAAAGTCATTCTCTTTCATTCTGGTATTTGAAATGTACACAAAACACTGTTTCAGGGAATTAAAAGCCTCTAAAGTCCTGTTTTTTTTTTTTCTAATAAGCAAATACTTCACTAAAGTAAATATTTTACCTTTGTCTGTCACAATAATCACAAAGGCTGTTTTAAAAAGAAAATATTTTGTTAACGAATGTATGAACCTTAAAATAGTGTCTGAAAGTATTTATCTGCACACACACAGCATTGTGGCTGGAAAGAACAAAATGCTTTTCCAAAGTAAATATATTAACTTCGAATGTCATAACAGTGATCAGGAAGGTTGTTTTAAAGAGAAAATATTATGTTTACAAAGGAATGAAACTAGAAAAGGTGTCTACAAATATTTTTCTGTTCTTGTGTTTTGGCAGTTGAAAATGCTGTTTGAGGGAATTGAAACATTCTAAAACATTCTATGTTTTCTTTAATGAGCAAAGTCATTCACTTTTTTGTATGTTGTATGTATATATTTTGTATGTTGTATGTATATATTTTTGTATGTCGTGACAATAATCAGGAAAGTCATTTTAAAACTTAGATTATAGCACAGGATTCGAATGGGGTCATTTATTCAATGTCTTAGCAGGTGACCTGACATGAAATCTTTGCTGGCATGGTAGCACAAAACCAGCCTCGCAGCACAAAGCCTGCGATTCCCCTCGGCCGTTTCACGGCCTCTTGTTTTGCCCATTTGCAACAAACTGTTCTTCGAGCAAAATGAGGCCAATCTGGAATCGAAAGGTAATTCTCAGTGACTGAGATGTAAACTTTTCAACAAGCACCAGAATTCTGATAAGGCGTTCGAGTGTCGAAAGAAAGAACAGTCCAAATTGAGGCTTGAAATTGAAAGCACTTTCAAACATCAAAACACTTCCTGTTTACTGCTGCGTCGGAGCCGTTGCCTCTTTCGAAAAACAATCACAGCCAATTCATCTTTTCTCTTGTCGTTGGGGGACTTGAGAGAAAACAAAAAAGCAAAAGCTGCGCATACAAAGCCCCCTTTCCCGCACAACCAAGCGACCGACATCAGATTAGTTCGTCTAATTAAAGCAGTTTGCCATCGACAGCCAGCTCTCAGGCCTCTCCCAATCCTCCACAATTACGCTAACAGGAAAAATCTGACGTGCTGCTGTGCGACTATGCTGTATGCATATTAAAAATACTGTATGCATACAGCTCTGCTAGCACTGAACTATTCTGCCACCATAGCAGTCTGGTTCCTTTCCTGAACATCGTATTGATCTACTTTTTTTGGACACATGCTCTGCAAATAGGTCCTCCGAGCATTCTTATCTTGACAATGGATGCATGACAGAGGCCGACAGGAGCATCTCCCAATTTATCATTATGGGGACAAGTGATGCTTGGGATTCTCTGGTCGTGAGAGCCCAAGGAGCTGCAAATAGTGAGGACTCTGCACAAAGCTGAAGATCTAGTCAAGTGGAGGATTGGTAGAGAACACTCATCAGGAAGCCCAGGAGTCCCAGGAGTGCCTAATATGTCTGTTTTTATAGTGTAATGCCTAAAATGTCCATTTTTATAGGCTAAACCCTAAATATGCCCCCAAATATCCTCCAAAACACTTTAATTTCATTTTAACCTTATTATCCCTAAAGAAAATGTAAAGGTAAACCCGTATCCGTACTGTACTGTTTACACTGAACTTTTCTATGGTATGCGCTGTCATTTTCTTTGGTATAAGCAGGAGAAATAAATAACATTATTGGATTGGCTACTTTCAAACCTCCCGTCTCTGAGTCCAGCTGACTGTGACATCCAGGCCTCATGCGCCACGCCCCCTTGTCCTCCTGCTGGTTGTTTATGTTTGGGGCAGCGCTGAGCAGCGGAGTTTCATTCCGTTCAGGTGTCTGTTTGCCTTGGTAACCAGCGCATGGTGCACGAGGCCCGGACGTCACAGTCAGCTGTACTCAGAGGAAGGAGGTTCGAAAATCCGCAATGGACTGAAACCGTGACTGCTGATCAGCGTGAAAGTGATGGGTTACTGTATTGCTCAGAGATGAATTTGGGACCTGGTACTAAAAATGACCCATTTTTATTGTAACAAAACAGTTTTTCTTGATGAAACAATAAAACAATAAAACCCTCCATCTGGAATGTGTCTTTACAGTCCGATAAAAATACAATCCAACAACACTGTTAAAAAGGCCACATTTCTAGCCTTTAAAAATGCAAATGGATGCAATTTCAAATCTGTATCTCATCTGGGTAATTTCGTGTGGGCCCTGGAGATGGTTCGTAGGCTGTTCAAACTCTCCTATCTTATTTATTAAAATGGTTCTTTGAAATTATTAAAATGGTTCTTTGAGTGAAAGGTTCTTCAGGGAAATGAACTGGCAAAGGACCCTCTTTTGACACCTGCTGTCTTAAAAATAAAACTGCTGCAAACGGTTCTTTGAACAGAGCCATAAAAGAACCGCTTTAGTTCCCAAAAGAACCATTTTCGTAAACAAGATATGTAAGTCCGAAAAACTTCTCCAAGGTAAAAAGCACATTTGCATAGTGTCAATGCTTTACCCCCATTTAAGGCTTCTTCTTAGAAACCTGCTTTCTAAACAAAAGAAATAGTTCTATAGAGAGGTTATTTAGGAAGTGCCTCTTTAGGATTTCTAGTCATATGGTAGCACAAAGCTACAGTTGGTGCACATGAAGACACACATATCTTCACCGATCTTCTGTGCCCATCACCAATCACTGTTCCAAGAACTTACAAATAAAACGCTGTTACAATCCCCGTCATCCGAGGTACCAAATCCACTGCAACTCCTGGCTCCTCTTTTCATAAAAAGTGCCCCATTAATGCAGTGCTCCTTCATCTCGAGGAATCCTTCTAGGACAGCAGCCTTGCAAAAGTGCCTGGGGGGGATTTTCGCAAACTGGAGCACAAGTTCCCCCGGAGGGTCGCTAAGCATCTGCATGAGAAAAGGAGGGGGTGCTTCAAGGTCTGCTGAGCAGTTTCATTAATTGATAAATATTAATATTAACGAGCTGATTTCAGTCTGTTTATAATGGCCATGAAGCATCAGCTTAGACTGTGGTGATAAATGCCCAAGGGTCCTGGTGCGGGAAAGTACAGGGCAGGATGGGAGAGGGGGATAAAAATAAAGGGCAGGGAGAAGTGATTTTCCATGGTAGTGGCCCAGTCCTCAAAAGAGGCCCAAATTACAGGGGTTAAAGTCTTGACATACGACGCTCACTTGCATAACTAGTTTGGTTGCGTGTGGCAGTAAAATACGCAGTATACGCAGAATACGCAGTTCCACCACTACGCTTACCTCCGTCCTTTTGGACTGTTAAAAGCGCAAGTGTTTTTACACTCGTTTTTGTCATGTTTTCAGTTACTACAGTACAGTGTACAAGTACAGTATAGTTATGCCCTATTCCTGTATCTGTGGCTTAGTTGTGTTTTTATGTTCTAGATTATGATTTAACAACTGTATTAGGATAAGTAAGTGGCTCGGGTGTGTTTCGAGGTACACCAAAATTCGGGTTACATCACTGTCGCAGGAACGGATCTGTGTCGTAACCCCCTGTATTCCTAAACCCAAATCTGGCAAATATTCCAACCTGTTTCTTTCCATTATGGATAGTTTGGCTGCGCCATCCAACCCTAAGTCGTGGTGAAAGAAAAAAGACTCTGCGTACCCTAATGATTAACATTCTTATGTTTTATTGACTGAACCGAGAAAGAAATTGACCTTTTCTTCCGGTAAGATGTAATCCTAAGCCCCTCAATGTGTCACAACTTAATCATACAATAATGTGAAAATCAAATAAAGCTAAGCTTCTTACATGATGAAAAAAAGGTACAGAAATGAAATTTTGCTCAGTGGAATTTCGCTCCTTCCCAGCACATGGATCTTTAGCGCACAAGTTTGTGGAGACCCCCACCATGAAATGTGCAGTGACTAATGGGCCATAGGGTTACGTGCGAAGGGTGCCTGAGATTCATATCACTCTCAGTAATGGCAGGATAGCCTCCCGGCCAGTGCCAGGGTGTTATCCTCCGGGCTCGGCACTTGATCTTAATGGACCATTTAAGGCCTGCTACATGACCCTTTGCCTAAGAGCCCTGGGGGCCCAGCATGAGAGCGAGAGGCAGGATTCGGGCCTAAACCGTTACGGTGGTGGATCTGATACTGCAGCAACATGAGGCAGTGAGTCTACACAGGTAGTAAGAGGAACCACTGGGTGCAAAATCAACTCAGTTCTCTTAAAATAAAAATTCTTTGCAGGTGAAATAATGTTAATAATAAACAAAGCAACAGAAACAGAACACTTGCGCTTAGATAAGTGTACTTCCTCAAAAGTATGGCGCGTTACTGCGCATTCTGCGTATTCTTCCGCCGTGCGGCACTAAACTAGTTCGCCCACGTGAGCGTCGTAAATTCGAAATGTCGAGACGCTTATAACTTGAGGACCCCCTGTAATATTTTACTTGGATAAAAGCTGAAAAAGAGTAATAAGAGATTAATTACAAATCTTGAATGCATTATTAATTTATGAATGGTATTATAATTATTACTGTATTAACAATGATTTAATATATATTTTTATCTTCTGATTATATCCATAAAACTTTACAGGTGAAGGAAAAACTCTTTTTACTTCTAATGGTTAATGGAGGGAGCATTTCTGTTGGCCTGTTCTTTATAAAATATTCACACATTATTATATTTTTTAAATAATTTTAATTTTTAAAATTTTTAAATTACTATTATTTTTTAAAATAAAATATATTTAAAATGTGCTACAAATATGAAATATAAAAGATGTTAAACATATTAAATACATACTAAATTTGATTTATTACTGGTAATCACAGATAGAGAACACGCAACTGACAAAATTCTAACCTCTTTCAAGAGCTAAGAAGTGTTCTGGACGTCCTCCCGAGGAGCGTCTTCTGTAACGGGGAAGACCATGATTGGATGGTTTGGCTCCACGTGGGTTGTGGGCTCAAAGTGAGAATGTAACTCCTTCAGGGAGAAGGATTCGAGGACACACGCTGAGTAAACCACATCATCAAAGCATCTCGGCCAAGCCATATGGCACTGGGAGGGAAACCATGGGATGGAGCAAAAAGTGACAGTTTTTAACTCAAGCACAGTATCTGTGTTGCTAAATTTGGCCCTGCCTGGGTTGAGAAGGCTCTTGAAAAGGTTCCAAAAAGTTCAGCTGACTATCTGACTGAAACTTCTACAGCCAATAGATCTTTCTTTCCTCCTCTTCTCCCCAGAGGGCTGGGCTCTGAGTCTGCAGCAGAGGATAAGGAGTGAACCCTTTACATCACTCAACTGATTCTGCATAATCAGATTGTCCAGATGTAATCGGAGCCATCCAGAGTCAGGAAATCTGATTTTAATGGTAAAATAGTGGCGAATCTGAACTAAAACAGTTTTTTCAAGGACTAATTTGTCTCACAAATCATGGTTTTGAATGGGTTGAATTCATAGCTGTTTCCTTACTGTGAAGGAAATTTTAGAAGCAGACATCTGGTTACATTCAGCATCACTGCAAACAGTTTTGACTCAGTTTCTCCAGAAGGGAACGAACCCACTCTCAACAATCCTATGAATCAACAAGCAGCAAACTAACAAAAGCAACAGCAAAGTGGAGCTCCCCTTTGAGCCTTAACTCTAACAACCCAGAATCTATAGAACATTTAACATACTACGGAAAAAAACATAGTTTTGCACAATTTTATATTTTTTCAATATGCTGAATTCAACAAATACAAAGTCAATGTGTACCAAAATGCAGAAGTGTTTTCTTGGAAGAAATGTCCTCTTTACGATTTTACCAGGCATGCCTGAGCATTTAAATGCTTTTAAATGGAACAAAATATTTCCTTTTCAAATTTTAGCAAATATAACATACGCATAAAAAGTCGGATTCAAATGCACGCCTCTGATTTAGTAAGGGCATGGGAACAAGACTTAATCACAATTTAATTATGTCTTTCCCACATCATCTAATCCTGATGCCCTAATTATTGGCCAGATTTAACTACACCATTTCTGCACTTCACTAACTTTTTACCTTATTCCCATGCTTTATTAACTTGTGGCCTCGACTTAACTATCTTGTTCCTATGCCTTACTTACTCCTGGCCTTAACTTAACTATCTTGTTCCTACACCTTACTAACTCATGGCCTTGACTGAACTATCTCAGTCTCACACCTTGTTAACTCATGGCCTTGACTCAACTATCTCATTCTCACACCTTATTAACTCATGGCCTTAACCTAACTATCCCGCTTCCATGCCTTACTAACTTGTGGGAATGACTTAACCATGTCATCCTCATGTCTAACTAAGTTGTGGCTGTAACATAAATTAGTTAATTTGACCTAACTATCCGGTTTTTATGCCTAACTAAGCCATGGCCACAGCTTTACTATCTCGATCTCATGCCTCGCTAATGGTTGTCTCCACTTACCTATTCTGTTCCCACACTTTATTAACTTGGGGCCACAACTTAACTATGTCATTCTCACATGTTCCCATGACTTACTAAGTCATGGCTACGTGTTAGGACCTCATTCCTAGGTCTTAGTAAGTTATTTTTATTAAGAAAGGATGTCACGCCCATATTTAACTAAGTACACTCTTGTGTTGCATGCCACCATAATAATTTAATGTTCAGGACAAAAGAAGATGCATTACATTTCTCTGATCAAGCCCAAGCCAAATTAAAACGTACATCACAATCCTTTGTGCTTGTTCGCTTTCATGTGTCAACTGAACTCCCACTGCCCTGGTGCTAATGCTTGCAGCAGATAGAGACGTCTGAGCTTGACTAGGGCACAGCAAAGGAGGACTTGTTATGAATTTTGAATAATGTATAAAGCCAGGGACACTAATTCAGTGTGACCCAGCTTGACCCAGCTGAGTTTCTCTGGTTTCCCAAAGTCAGGAGACAAAAGAGTGCTGGAACAAGCCGAGGTCGTGAAAAAACAGCAAGGTGGACCAGGCCAGGCCACGGGGACATTCAGACTGGATACGATTTATCATGTGTGCTATTAAGCATTCCTAACACATGCCAGGATAAAATCCTCCCCGCACTGTAAAATGATTGTTAATCAATGCCTTCTATGCGCTATCGAACCTTTTCAAAATCCAGTCAGTATAAAAACACTTGACTAAGAGGGCGAGTGTACACAAACTCCTTCTAAGTGGTACCACATGGACCATAATGTCATTTACAAGGCTTCATCAATATTGATGATAGCTGAAGTCTACTGCAAATGTCAGGCAGAGACTGATCTAGCCTCGCTGTAGAATAAGGCCTTATGAAAGATGTATGCGGCAGCTAAAGAGGGCGATTTTCTTGGCCTCACCAATGGCAACCCTACTTTGGATGCAGTCTAAAAACTGACCTTTGACCCCTCTTTTATCACAATTCTACTCAGCCTCTGAATTACCATTGAACATAACATATAGCGCATATGCACTATGCTTACTTAGCGGGGCACTAACCTGGGGGCCTGAGATATTGCACAATCCAAAAAGACTATGCAGTTTTAGTTTGAGAAACAGTGATGGAACCAGACGTCCAAAACATTTAATGCTTCGAAAAGCCCCCATGTTTTCAGTAAGCTGTCAAGCCTGAAATACCAAATATGGCAGAAAACTTTTGGAGCAATGCACAGAAGGTTACTATATACATTACACTGAGATCTCCTTTGGCAGTGCTAAAGCTTAAAGATATAGGCTAAAGTCTGGAGTGACTCTTCAATTAACAGGCCATACAAATCATTACAAAAGCAGTGTATTTTAATTTGAATAAGCCCAGTCATGTCAAATGTTCTCAGTGTAACATTAACAGAACACTCTAATAAATGCTACTTATTTTGATTACTAGCTCCACCCTTTCCCTGTCCCTCTGATCACTGGTTTCACCTGTTCTGTCCTCCGGCTCTCCTTCCCCAGGTGCCCTCACTTCCCTGTTGCGTATTTATACGCCGTTAGTTACACAATGGCACCACTCTGTTTGTCCATGTGTATATTTACCCTTTCTGTTTCCCGTTCGCCTTTACCCAGTTTGTTTATCCTATTTCCATGCTAAGTTGTGTATATTGACCACAACATGGACGCAGCGAGTGACGGTTTTATTTATTATCAGTGCCTGGAGGAGTTAAGTGACTGGGCCAGGTGGGGGGAGAGGCCACTCCACAAGGTGGCCACGAGCTACTTAGACGGCTGTGGCTAATCCGTGAGGTAAGTGGAGACGGGAGCATTAACCAGCTGGAAGGCTTGGTCGGGGCCTCTCTGAGGGGATTAGAGGCAACCTCTCTCCCTGGAACATCTCATGGGAGCGAGAGGCAGACATGGTGTAGCGGGGCTGAGAACAGCCTTGTGTATCTGGCCTGAGATAACACGACCATGGGGGCTCCAGCCTCCTCGTCCCTGTCGTCTGCCTCCCAGTCTACTGGTCACCTGTGGATGGCCTTGCAGTTCAATGGTCCCCTACCAATGGCCTCCCAGTCCATAGGTCCCTCAGCAACGGCCTCCATTGCCTCATTACCAGCCTCCTTGTCCTCTGACTATAAAGGACCTGGCACCCACTTGTTTCATGTTACCATTAGCTGAGTCCCCCCTCACAGTCCCCCATGTCCATCATAAATCTCCACCTCCCATGTCTAATACTCCTAAATTCTACTTGTCAGTCCCTGTTTCTCGTCTCCGGTCCTCTGTCTCAGTTCCCTGTGTCTAAGGTTCAGTATTCATCTCCTATGCTTAGTCCATTGTCTCAGTCTCCTACATTCCAATGTCTTGTCAAGCCTCCTGTATCCAGTTCCCAGTATCACACCCCTCTGTCTAGTTCACAGGCTTGTGCCCTCTTGTTTCACTGTACCACTCATCCCTCACCCCAGTGTTAATCCCCTTTGTCCAATGTCTTGTATACAACTAATGTGTCCAGTATTTTTCCTTTGTCTCCTCTGTCTGTGTCCCTCTCACCTCAATCTGGTTCTCTGTTTTCATCCACTCTCAGGACCATGATGCAATCCAATAACAAAAACTAAACACCATTAGACTACATAAGCGCAGACTGGACAAAACACACAGAGTGCAAAGAGCGCAAGAGAGGGAGTGCAATAAAAACCCAAGAACAGCTCGAAAACACAGCAAGACAACAGACGGTGCAGTCGACAAAAGCAGCTATATTACAGTTTGAATTAATACAGACTGCGATGAACATTAATTGTGCAAACAATAGCAGCAGCAGAATGGAGAATGTATAGTATATAATAAATAAATAACAGGTATTTACAGAGGCAGTTGGAAGGTAAGTTGTTTCGCTTAAGACAGAGCAGTTCAGCATGTATATGCAGTGTGATAGGAGAAGAAAGAAGTTCAGTTCAGGGGTGACTCTTTATGCCATCGCTAGGTGAATGGACTCTGCAAGCACTGTATCTCTGTGTTTTGATTCTGTGTTTGCTTTACCAGGTTTGTACAGGGTGACACAGAAAAATGTGAACTTTTGGCAAACAAATAAAAATAGAAAACATTTTTACCGCTGTCTACCGTTCCACATCTTCATAATTTTTACAGCTCATGGTCCCACTTCCGTAGTGCTGCCAACTGTACATGGCTGCCACTATGCACCTCAAAAGTTCCCGTTTTTCTGTGTCACCCTGTATTTTACCTTGTCCTGTCCATCCTCTAGACTCCAGTGGCCACCTGTTGTTCACGCCTCGGAAGATGCACTTTGGAGGAGGTTCTTCCACGTCTTGTCCTGTTTTTTCCCCTGTCTGCTTTTGTTTTCCACAAGCCATAAAGTTTTGTTTTGGTTACTAACTCTGCCTTTGTCTTGCCCCTCTGATTACTGGTTTCACACATTCTGTTCTCCCACTCTCCTTCCCAAGATGTTCTCACTTCCCTGTTGTGTATTTATACCTTGTCAGTTTGTTACATCTTTGTTGGTCAGCACTACTATGTTTGTTCCTGTGTATATTTCACTTTTTAACCGTACGAGGCCCGAACGACACATTCATCTGGACTCAGAGGTGGGAGGTTTGAAAGTAGCCAATCCGAGAACCTTATTTATTTCTCCTTGCTGCTGACTGGCTGCTGCCCTGTGACGCTGCAATCCAGAATTTCCCCCCGTAGAGCGCCTCGAGTGTTTTTCATTTTGTTCTTCTTAAAGCCCTGTATTTTTATTACTGTAAATTAAATTAATTTATTACTGTATTTACCTGCTTATACCAAAGAAAACGAAAGCGCATACCAAAGCAACAGCGCAGAAAACGCATGTGCAGTAATTACATGCTGTCTATACAGTGGTAACATTGGTATTTACATTCTGGCACTGCAGGAGTTCAGTGTAAACTGTACAGTATGAATAGGCTAACGAATTAAAATTGAAATGTTTTGGGAGCATGTTTGGGGGCATATTTCGGGTTTACACTATAAAAATAGGCATTTTTAGGCATTTTTTTACCACATCACAACAACGTGGTTTTTCACTATGTGCGGGTGCTCTCAGAACGGGGGGTTACTGTACTTACAACTGGAGGGCCGCAGAGGTGTTTAACAGACACCCCCTGCTCCAACACACCTCATTCAATGTGTAGAAGCCTAAGATGTTTAACTCCATTAACAAGTTGGAACCAAATACTTTTGGTTGCTGTAGAAAATGGAAAATGATCCAGCTGTCCTCTACACCTGTGCAGGTAATTACAAGGCGCACAGATTATTTTTTTTTATCAAACAATGAGCTTTAAAGGCAAACAAGCCTAGTGTACCAGTGTTTTGACAATGCATTTGTGTTCTTCCTTGCAAAGAACAATCCAATTAGCATAAACATGTCAAAAGTAGCTGTAAATAATGTAACAATGCAGAACTCAAAATGTCAAATTCGTCACACAGCCTAAACTTGGAAAATGCATGTTCAAGCACATGGCAAAAAAGGAAGTGCTTATCAAAGCCAGGACAACTGCCATAATAAATTTCCAATCAAATCCTCCCCTAAACTGGCCAAACAGCAGGTGATACATAAAACAGTGCACTCGGTTTTGAGCTAAATGAAGATATCAAAGCCAATTCATGCTGGCTCCCTGAGGCCAAGGGCTGTGTGGCCTTTTGAACAGTCATAAAACCAAATCTTAGCATAAAATGAGTGGGAAAATGTGTGAACAGCACGAAATTCTACCTCTGTTTTTAACCCATTCACCAAGTGAAGCAGCAGGCAGCCAGGAACACAGCGCCCAGAGAGTGGGGTACCTCAAAGCAGTCTTGGGAATCAAACCCACAACTTCCTGATCACAGGGTGAATGCCTTAACCACTATGCTACCAGCTGCCCCAGCTGGTTGGGATCCATATGTGAACCCTATGAGACTGCAGGGTCAAAATGTTCATCATTTTACAAACAAAAAGCACTGCAAAAGAAAATGCCACATCTAGGTGAAGAGAGCTGAAGCTAAGCACGCAACAGGGCACTAGTATCATACGCCCCACTCACCAGCGTGGAAGTGTTGTTTGAGGGGCCACATTTGCATATCAGTGGCTTCTCTGTGCTACGCTTCGGAAGATGCTGCCTAATGAAAGGCTCCCCAAACATAATTCGTCAACTTCTTCGAAGCATGCCGTGTTTTGATGCACAGCGCTCAGCCTCTCAGAAGAGAAAGGGGCTTGCAGGAGGAAATCACCTGACAGAGGCTCTTTTGATTAGATTCGACCAGGTGCCCTGAGCAATGCACTGAGATGCTCAACTCCAGCTTCAAATGATTTAGGCATAATTAATCAAAAGAGGGGAAGCCTGTGTCTGACTAGCCCATGAATTAGACGCTTGCTCTGTTAGAACACCTGTGCGGTTAAACAAAGGGCACTTGTTGCCTTAGTTAATGTAAAACTTTTTTTTTTACCACATGGTTCTGCCAGCAGCACCCATTCAATCCAAAACAAAGTAAGCAAAAGTGTCTGTTGCAGGGTAATTACCTGGCATGCTGCGCCAACCTGTTAGTACACATTCTCTGTGAGAGCGTTCTCCGGCGGGCCTCCCACATGGCTCCATCCAAACGTAAACTGCACAGAATGTGGTGACCTTGCCCCACGTGCCTGCCTATCTCAACCCCCCCCCCCTCGGCTGTCTGAAACCCACCAGTTTTGCACATCAGCCCCAAGCACTAGAGGTAGGGGTAAAACCAAACACCCCGCTGCATAAAGCTAGACCCCTCCAACTATATGTAACATTTGCAGGGTCAGATGCACGTGAAAGTTTTTTCTCTCACTGTCTTTCTCTCTGTCTCTCTCCCTTCTCTTTTCCTCTTTCAAACACACACACACACACACATTCTCTCTCTGAGCCCCCTTATCCCCTGTGGCAGGCTGATAAGCATTGGGTGACAGCCGTCAGGAAGAAATATGTCACATTAGCCACAAGAAAGAACATTTACCTCAGCAGCTAATGCCATCTATCTGAATGCTGGCCACACAGACACAGACACAGACACACACACACACACACACACACACACACACACACACACATCTGTCCGTAAATAATCAGTGGTGGCCTTTCACTGATGTAAAGTAAAATAATTTGGGAAGTTAATCTGGGGTAACTCTCATTGTCAGGAGAAAATTGAAAGTCTTCTTCCACTTCAGGGATCCCCATCCCGCTCTTCATCTCAGTTCACTTCTGAGGGGCTTTTGGCAAACAACAGTATAATCCATAGCATCAAAAATTTAGATCTTGAAGTTTAGAAATGTTCACTCATTCATCCAACCATTATTTGAGCTTATCCTGAACCAGGATCTTAGGGGATGCTGAAGCCTAACCCAGTGGCAAAACATCGTTGACAGGTCACAGGTCAGTCTCCTCTCTCTCCAGTTCTAACTCTATGTCTCACTCCCTTCAACTTGTTCTGTTAAGAGTGCTCAGAGCAACGGACACATGCTCTTGTTGTTGTGGCAACCAGGCTGTGGTTTCTCTTCCTCTTGCTACCTGGCAGGGAAATAAAAAGGTGTTTATGAAGACACTTCCTCTGGACCACTCATCACATCTATAAGCTAACAGCAAACCTGCAGCTGAACTTCTTCCTCCAGCAACAGCACCATCGTCTACCCCAGGGGTGTCAAATCTCTTCCATGAAGGATTGGTGTGGCTGCAGGTTTTTGTTCCAAATAAACAGAAGCACACCTAATCCCCTGTTTGAAGACACTGGTGGTCCTAAACACAAGGGGTTCAGAAGAACCCGAAAGGTTCAGATGTCCTTCACATGGAATTTGCCTTGTTATAATTAGACAGAGATGCATTTGAAGTAGTGGAGAGTGGTGGATTGGTCCATCAGGAAGAGAGTCACCAGTCTAATTGAGCATACAAGAACATCATGCTGTACCAAGGCAATTAGCCAGCATACTCAAATATTATACCAGTTCTAATGTTTATATGAAGTAAAAAGATATGCTCTCCTCAAACCACAAAAACCTAACCTCGCTTTCAAGTCCATTTTTCAAATGACCCGGATATTGCGGCTTCAGGGACCTGAGAGAGCCAGATGTGCTGCAGATATCGCAGCAAACAAAATTTGCCTAGCAATACATTTGAAACAGTGGAGACAGAGGACCAACATCAGCGGGGTTTTCTGTCAGACAAAGGAACGAGGAGTCCAAACTAGTGTGAGAAAATTGATTTCTGGGCTTCTAGACAGAGAGGCTCCTAGCCACTGATGCTCACCCCAGATGGAGTCCGGACAGGAGGGCTCTGCCGCGGGCTGGCGCGAGTCAGCATGACGGATGATTCTGCGGTCATATCTAGGTCGAGCGGAGATAAAAATGAGGATTAAATAACAGAAACAAAGGTCCGAGAGGGTTTTTGGATTATCTTTCAGACAATGCCGGAGCGTTGAAATAAATACCTGGATCAAATTATCTTGGACTTTACTTTCACTTCTTCCCCGTATTTTTTGGGGGTTTTCCAGAGATAGATGGAGGCACTGACCGGAAGGCACTCTGTTTGAAATATTAATCCGCTGTTTTGGTCCACTGGTCTGTTTTCTTCTCCGCTCGCTTTGTCGCTAAATTCAAAAGATGAAACGCGCATTTGATCTTGTTTTAGCTTCCTAGTTTCATGCATTTTGTATCAAGTCAAAAGCAAAATATGCGTCTCTTTCAGATCTTCTCAGGGTTTTAGGCCGCACCTGTTTCTCTCTATGCTGTATTCTGGTGACCATATAGAAGCCGTTTAATGCGAGTCTGTTTCTCCACTGGCTCAAGAGCAAAGAGAAAGGTCTTCAAATAGCCCTCAAAGCATGGAGAACGAGGCAGCTGTTTCTGCTAAGTGCTCGTCTTTAGTCAAGACCTGATATGAACCAGGCCTGTAGTAGAGGGATGATTGACATTTGACTCTGGATTTGCTGTTGCTGACTCAACATTCCCTGGCTTGTTTGCATGGCAAAGTGTAAATGAAACATTTCTTTTCCTCGGTTCAAAACGCCCAGTGGCTACTGTGTGCACCTCCCATAGCCAGCCAGCATCAGGTCCACATTAAAGTCCAGCCATCAAATTTGGATAAAATAAAAAACTGTATGATTCTTAACCTTCACTGCTATAAAATTAATCTGTTAAATATTTTTCTGCACTTCTGTCCTACCACATCTCTTCACAGCTCTACAGCTTTAGAGCATGCTATTGGTTGGTAGAGAAGACGGATTGTTCAGGATCCTGGTGTGTGTCACAATTGGTGTAACCGAGGGCCCAGGGTGACATAAAAACAGAGCACCGAACCCTTTATCCATAATTCATCTACCGTTTCCTTTGTTGGTTATTTTTAGCCTCGGAAATAGAGTGAGTTGGGAAGGCTGGAGGCTGGTCATTCCCTGCCTCCGAGGGTAAATGGATGAAATGTTTAAACAAACTGTGGTTCAGTGTTTGTCAGTCATGCCATGACGGCCCGGTCATCGCAATAGCAAACTTTCATAGTACATCCGTATGCGTGTGTTTGTGAATGCCCAAACTTTGTTGGGCGCATGGCTTCTACTCTGCTTGAGTAAGATGACCTCATTAGATGGACAGGCCTAGATGAGTGGTCAGCTCAGCTTTCCTGTGTCTTCTGGAGGTGAACTGAGAGTGGGGAGATCGGAGCAGACAGAAGGAAGACATGAGGAACATGGGAGTGGACAGGAAGAAGTTGGACATGCTGAGCATGAAGAAAGTGATGAGCCAAGAAGAACGCAACTAAACTTTTGACTAATCAGCATGTCACATGCTGGCAAGTCAGAGCGCTACCTGGTCAGGGAGCATTAATATTGAAAAGGCCAGAATGGTAAGGGATGTTGGCACAGTCATTTGTGCTTGTGAGAGAGATGTTGACATGGCAAGAAGGTAGAAGGACAGTGCAAGATCATGGAACCTTTTACCCCAAAAGAGGATCATCCTATTAAGTCCAGGGTAAAATACCAAAATGCAGGATAGTCATGCTGTTCTCAAAGCCTAGGCCAAAGGCCAAACCATCCTAATAGTCAAGCCCCAAAACGGAGGTCAGTCTTACTAGACAAAGTGCAATCACAGCTATCTTTCAAGCCGAACCTTGATAAGTCAAGATACCACTCAAAACCCAGCCACAGAATCTGATTCTTTTAGCCAAAGGCCAAACAACAGGGTAATCCCAAAATCAAGGTCACTCCTACTCAACAAATTCAAATCAGTGTTATCCTTCAAGTCGTTTGACTTTGAGGATAACACTGACTTGAATTTGTTAATAGATCTGATCATAGGTCATTACACCACTAAAAGCTTGGTCACAGAGTGACTCTACTAGCCAAAGGTCAAACTACAGGGTCATCCCACAAGTCAGTTTCTAATACTGAGGTCAGTCTTACAAGCCAAAGTCCAAACCACAAAGTCATCCAACTAGTCAGGCACCCAAACTGAGGTCCTACTAGCCAAAGCCCAATCCCAGGCTGAGTCCACAAACCCAAATAGAAGAACTATACTGCAGCTGTAGACTTCTCAGAAACAAAAAAGAGCTTTCAGTCTGACAACAAAGGTCCGTGAAAGTCAACTACCCAGCTCCACATCCTCAAATCCACAGCCGATTTAATTGTTTAGTGAGGGGCATAGAAGCTCTATTTGAATAATTGAAATCCACACCATGAAGAGAGAATAAACATAAATAAATGGAGAGTGAAATATAAAGTGGGAGGAACAGGGAAGCAAGAGGGAGACCATCTGGTGCTGCTCCCAGCTGTTGGCTAGTTCGTCCAACCTGGCCCTCTCTCTCTCTCTCTCTCTCCGGCAGAGAAGCCTGTCAAATATACACAGGTGCTCATCGTATGTGACATCGGACGAGCGTGGCTGTCCCCTTGGCTGTTACTCTGCCACTTCTCAGCTGTTTTTCTGTCCTGGGATGAAACATTGAGCACACACAGGCCACTGGGGGAGCAAGTTCTCAGCCTGCCTCGGTTTGACCATTTTGTTGAGCCTGGACAGAGCCAGATCAGACAGTTCTGTAGCTCCACAACAACAAAGCGATGTTAATCTAGATCATCAGTTGTCCAGACCATAATCCAAATCATGCGACAAAACAGCCTCACTAAACAAAATGGTGAACTTTTAAATTAGCCCTAATGATGATGATCACTTTAGGTCTGCTCTTGAGTCCCACTTGACTGAACTCAAGTTTTTGACATGATAAATGGTGATACGACCTTGGAGTGCATAATTATATTTGCTTGAAATAATTGATATTGTCTTGATTGCAAACAGGCTCATCTGGAACATTGACATAAGCATGTTTACAGAGCTCGCTAAACATCCCATGTCCAGCTTAGCATCATTTCAGAATGTTTTGCTCCCTGACAAGTTTGGCCTTCTTCTTGTCGGTCAATTGGCGACTTCGCTAGTTCACCCTGGAGCAGCCCTAGCATTAGCTTGCTATGTCTTGTTACTATGTAGCAAGCTTGGAGTGTACTGAGGCACGGCGCGGTGCACCTAATTGGCCAATGATAAAAAAGAAAACTGCTATTTTCACACATGCCACACTTCCTCAGGCCGCCGAAGGGAATAATGAAACTTTACAGCGCATCATAACTGCCCTGTCAGCGAACACTGGGGCAAGAACATCACAGGAGCGGGTTTGGAGAGACCATATTTAAAGATGGCGACATAAAATACCACCCAGAAATAACCATGGGACCCAATCTTCTCTCAAAATGCTACCTAGTCCTGGCTGAACTTCCTTGAAACTTTTTTGACCTCAAGTGGAAAATTAACGAGGGATGCGCTTTCATAGCATTTCAGTGGAACAAAAAGCGCATTAATGAGTTCACGTTGATGTCCAACCATTGCTGTTTCTCCCACCGTTTATTCTGTGCTCTTTACCAGATGTCTGCGAAGGTAAATACAACTGTATATCATTTTGACACTCATAGTGTCTTTGAAACTAATTCCAGGCCTATCCAATTAGCCATTAAAGGCCACAGATAACACCGATTACTTTTATGGAGTTTTATGGAGTTACAGTTGTTCTTAACCAACTTCAAGAATGAAACACAACATCATTTCATATTCATGGATCATTCACAGATTGCTGGATTCTTTACATAAACCAGTGGAGTGTGAATATGTGAAAAATTCCACTGCATTTTTTCTGAACAATCTGAACATAAATATTTTTTTTCCAGTCAATGCTGAAGACTACTGAATGTTCAAGCTGCCATAACCTGTGAGTTTTTATTTAAACCAATTTGGTCTGACCTCATATCACTTCTCTGAGAAGGGCCACCACATGGCTTAGACTCTGAGATGAGCCTCCACATAGAACCTTACCTCATCGACTTCTATTATTTCATATCCAGCAGCTCACAAAACAATTAGTGAGAGCTGGCTGGTCAGAATTGGATAATGGTTAAATATGGTTGTATACAAGACAACCATTCTTTTAAGTCAGGAAGCAAGAGGTCATTTACAATTAGATCTATGGTTCTGTGGCCGTGTGGTTAATGTCTTAAGTATAAATCCTGGAGTTTTCTTATGTTACATTTTACTTTTATGCAATTTGGTCTTGACAGATTATAGCCTGAACCAAGGAGCCTGCAGGATTTTTTCACAGGTTTCAGGTGTGAATCGGACACATTCTGCCTGTGTGTTGTGTTATCTTACGTTCCTTCATGCATATGTGTTTGAGGAAGAATTGCCCAAAACCTTTGAGCAAACACTGATGACTAGATTTGCATGGAAGTTGATGCTAATTAGCAGTAAACGCCATAACTGTAGGGTGCACCCCTTGTTGGTGCTGCCGCACCCCAAGTATGATGCTTACCCTGGAATTTCAACCGCGGTGGCCACCAGAGCTCCATCCCTGAAGCTCCCCAGAGGTGGCTGCTTTTCATAAGTTGACTGAATTGTATGAGCTTTGTCTTTAGGCCACAGCATGACAAAGTAAGAAATAATGATAAACACAATAAAAACAGACAAAAAAGAACACATTTAAACTGTTCTTCCATAATAGAGAAAATTTCAGATTCCCTCTATTTGTTATTTGTTATATGTGAAACCAAACTTCACACCAATAGTCACTGAAACATAATAAAAGTTTAAGCTCAACAGAACAACTGTACCATGAAGTGCTCATTCTTTACTCATATAAAGATGTTTTATAGTCATAAGGCATGGTTGTTCTTGTTTCGGGGATTGTTAATGCCTCTTTGGAGCCAATTTTAATTGCAATGTGATGCTTTAAAGTGAATAGCTCAGTAAACATACATTGTTTAGTAAACGTGTAAGTCCATCATCTTGGTTTTTACCAGTTGCTGGCCACTAGGGGGTCAAGTACGCATCCTTTATGGTACAAGCAATAAATCATAGAAAAACAAGCAAAATAATTACAAAACGCTCTGAAACTCTCCCCAGTATGATGCCCTATGGAGGATGGAACAAAACTGCATCGCAGACACAACATCACAGACCCATATACCTGCTGGAATTCTATGGTAAGTGTTTATTTAATCTAAATAAAAAATACCAAACACCCCCCACCCCTGCTGAAAGCACCCCTATATGGAGATCATTTCCGCTGCTATAGTAATTGTGCAAAAGAATAATGTAACTAACAAAAGCTAGACATAAACTGGAGCTTCAAACAGGATTGAAATTTTCATCTGGACCTGAGAATTTTCTGACCAAGGACAGCATGTCTGAACCTGGCCCAACCCACATCATCAAATTAGCTGTCCTGTCATCACCCAGAATGATAATACCTGGCTTGGCTGGACAGTGGATGTGAAATAACATGGTCATCAATGTTGCCAGTGCTCTACTGAAACACAGTGTGAAATCCAAATGGGATTTTTCCTTTTTTTTTTGGTAGAATGATTTGTTGATTTGTTGCAGATGTGGCAAATTGCAGTCTGAGAAGGCGAGAATTTCTAGAAGATTGAAATTGATTCCAAAAGGTGTCAAAAGACACAGCTGCAAGTTGCTTCTACAGTGGATGAAGGATGTGAAATCCCAAGGCTTTGGAGAGAAAATATACTCATCGTTGCATCATCGTTGCGGGTCACGCATCTATAGTACAGTCAGGCTTTAAATAAAATCAAAATAGCACCCTTTATGAAAATAAACATTTAAATAAGGAAATGAGTTTCCTGGAAGAGTAATAACACTTCAGCCTACAGACAAAGATACTTCCATTATCAAGATCTGGGTACATAAATTAAATCAATTAAATGCTTTTTAGTTAATGAAAGAGCTCATTGTAACCATATCTCCAGGCTCAAGGAATGTGAAATGTGTTTAGTTTGTAAAGCTCTGAAGTGTTTTTGTTTTATTTTTACACTGACATTTGAACAATTAATTACATTTTAGCCTTGAATTCATAAGAAACACACACACTCATGTTTGTGTATGTGTGTGTGTGTGTATGTGTGTGTGTGTGTTTGTGTGTGTGTAACAGGTCTGTCTAAGGCCTAATATTATAAAATATAATAATATACAGCTTTCAGTGCTGTGGAGTTAAACAAATACTTTTGAGGTGGAATTAGTCCTTTGTAGCTGCTTATCGTGCATTGAACCTGTAACCAACTAAATGTCTCTTCACTGTAGTTTCTCCAACCCTAAATACTAAGCTAAGTACAACCTAGAGCAAAATTGAACCCCGGTTCTAAACTTAGCCCTGGCCCTTGTCCTAACCCTAGGGCTGCTGAGAATCTCTGGAGATTCTTAAAATGCTTTGCAAACAATTTGTAGATAATCTATAGGGGTCCATGTGGATAAAATGGAACCTTTGCAGGAAGTTGTATTTCAGGCCTCTTCAGAACTGACCACAAAAAAGAAAAACCCCAGAAATGTACTAGCATTAATGATGAAATTAGTCTTAATTGTTGGCCCCAGGCAGCATTTCCATCTTAATCATCACAAACGAGGTCTACAATGTCCTAATCCATGTCATGAGCCCTTTCTTTCCCACTACTCTCACATGAAAACAGAAAAGCGAGCTACAGACCTCTCGGCCAACATGTCTCGACCTTTGCCCATTAAAAAAATATCCAGGTCATCTAGCCATGAGTGGCGGGCTGCTTCCAGCCCACGGGCACAAAGAAAAAATGTGGCACAAAAAAAAACATTTCCCTGCCTACTGATGCAGAACACCAGAAAGATGCTCTCCATGGCTGCCATTCCAGCTTGTCACATCACACCTCAGCTAAGTCCAGAAAGTGTTTACATTTTTAACCACTCTAAATCATGACCCAGCAGGACGTGAGGCTAAAGACTGCAAGTGACAGGCTCTTAGAGAGTCATTTTTGTATTAAAGGCAGATCAGACCTTCCCAAAAGCCCAAACCGTCCTCCTTTGGGAATAATTGCCTGGGGGTGGTGTGTGGGGGCTCTGGGTCATGGGACAGTATAGTAATTGAAATTAGCGCAGTGATACCGCAGCACTTTTAACTCCGCTAAATCAATGACGTTCCTCGTCTGCCGGGGAGGCGACGGAAGGCGTAGAGTGAAATGGGTTTCCTCATAGTGAGCTTGCTTTAATACGTTTGAAATTAGACTGGCGTGGAAATTCTTCACAGTGAGCAACTAAAATGAAACAAGCTGCTCAAATGAAAAAATACTTTTGTTCCCCCTTCTTTTTCCCTCTCTTTCCAAATTTGTGGATGCTTGCTGGAAGAGGCTAATATATATATTATTGTACTGCAGACACATGAGGAAGTATTTCTCCTGCAAATAATAGTGCGTTTAAGGTTCTTTTTTAATATGGAATTCACTATACACATGTATTTCCTCTAATATCCCTCCTAAATGGCAATAATCATCATCAGAGCTAAATGGTATTCATTATTTCTCCCCAGATCTAGAGAGTTTGCTTCACCGTCCCACACTCTAATCATATTTGGCCCCAGCAGACCACCCAGAGCACTTTATGCGTGGTAAAGGGCTCCAGATGTCCTACTGGCTGTGTGGGCGAACGTCCAGCTGACAGACCGAATGACTTGATGAGCCTCTTCTGCTAATTCGATAAAGCTCTTTTGAAATCTACCCTCACCATCCATTTTATGAGAAACCTTTCGTACGTTGTACTTTCTCACTTTTTGAGGTTCACCTTGCAGGTCGACTGGAGGCCACCTGGTGCTCCACAACGCATCATCCATTTTCGAAACCACTTATTATTGGTCCCTTTAAAACTGCGTGACCACCGTTGACCAGTGTTGACCATTCTCAGAACATCAGTGGCTCCACATACCACCAGAGCAGTATTGCTGAGGTTTATACCAACATATGTCACCTCTAGTTGGGAGCGGTACACTACCCAGAACCATCCAGCTAAGAAGAAAGGGATGCCAGCAATGAGCCTGAGGTTGTCATGTCCAGTGCCAAGTATCAACAAAAGGGATATAGAGCCTCCCCAGCAGTGGACTGTGGAGCAGTAGAGCAGTGTGATGGAACACCATTGGGATATCCTTTGGGATAAGTTGGTTTGGTGTTTGCAATTCGGAACTAATTCAGAAGCAATACCTAATGCTGTCATGGATGAAAGCAATCAAATCCTTGCAAAAATGTCCCAAAAATCACATGCATAATTTCCAAGAAGACTAGACACTTTCAGAAGAAACCTTGAATTAATATGTATCCATAAACCTTACTATGTATCCATACTGTGGAAGTAGGTGCTTTGGGGTGCATTTGGTGAAACAATTCAATTAAAGTCCAAGTCCATTGGTAACTGAATCTGTGTAGTAATAGACAAGCCAGTTTCTAAGGTGGAACTTCAAGAAAGGGTTGGACTGGACCTTAGTGGGCTTTGGTTTATGTGAATGGTGAGCAACACTGCTATAATTTGATGGAACTGTAAATCATTTCTAACACAGTCTTTGTGAAATCCATTTAACCATTCAACATGATAAACAGCTCTGATAGACAGCCCCCAGAAAGCTATGTGCCAGCGTCCACCCACTCTCTTTCAAACATTCCACAATCATTCCTCTTTTGCATGTTTATATGATGGTGTGAAGTGCCACGTTCTCCTTCTCTCATTCTGCTGATGGTGTTTCGACTCACTACAGAAATTAGTTCACTATGCAAACTGCAAAAATAGCCTCACTCAGTGCCGTCATTTCTTCATACTGTCGCGTCATATCTGAAGTTATTTCTTTGCATATGTAGCTTGCCTTGCCTGCCTAGGTAGATTAAAAAAAGTCCAAATTGCTTAATCAACCATGTCTTCATAGGATAAGCCTGTTCCACAAGAATGGATTTTAATTGTTTTTGCCACCTGCACTCAAAAGACACCTACACCTATAAGCCCAGAGGCTTGCAGACATCAAGGGTACCAACAGGGGAGTTTCTGGTGGCAGTCACAAGAGCATTGGTGAATGTCAAGTTAAGTCAGGTTTTAATTGTCATCTTGGCTTTAGGCAAAACACAGTGAGATGAAATTGGGCCACAGTGAAACATGCAAGACAGACACCACTGAGCCCAAATAAAAAACAACATATAGTGCGATTGGATGAAGACACTGGTTTGACACAGTCCACAGCATGGTGTTGGAGTTCTGGTGTTAAAAGATCACAAACACTACTCCAGCTCATGCCAGAGGCATCTCTGGACACTTGTATCAGAATTGGGGGTAACTTAAAATGGCTAAACTCACTGATTTGAGAGGGAGAACTTTGGAAATATGGTTCTTCTCACATGTCCATTAAATCCATGCTGAGAAGTCTGTAGATATACATTATTTAGATTATTTTTTATTAACTGCGTTTTAGTATTATTAGATACACGTACATTTTCAGCATCCATAACTAGTGCTCCCGTCATCTACGTCCTAATTTAAACCCATGTCTGAGTGTACAATGGTACTACTATTGACACAAAAGCAAGCATGTGGAAGAGGGAAAAAGGGGGGCCGTAACAGAGGTGAAACATCGTGTGTCTGCGGATCACAGAAAGGCAAACAGATGTGTCAACAACAGAGCAAACGGTACCAGGTTAATTGGCCCGGACTTGCCCGCTGGTGGTGCCCATGTGGGGCGCCCAGCTGCTGTTGCTGCCACTCCCCGAGCCTCAGATCAGTAAATAAGCTGAGGGACTTGATCATCCATCTCGGCAAACACTCACCCAGTTACTTGTCAGGCCATTAATGCAGATGCATTCATGATATGGTTTGAAGCTGATGGCAGCAATAATGGCCAGTGGTGCAGGGGAGTAGGAGGGTGAGGAATGGCACTGTGTGTGTGTGTGTGCGTGTTATGTGCGTCTGTCACATCATTACTCGTCCTCCGTATGACCAATGCTTGCAGATTCTTTAACAGAATGCTGTCAGTCTCGTCTGGCACCTGTCGTGCCCTCATCTCCCTCGACTGCTCGCCCTGTTATTTAGACGACGCAAACCAGACTAAAGCCTCGGTGGTGCCGTGTGTTAGTCAAGGGGGTGTGGGGGAGCAATGGGGTTGGAAGTGGTTGCACACGATTTGAGAAGCAGGAAGTCGGGAGATTGAGTAAACATACTGCTGGCGGTTAAGCGGGCTGCATTGTTTCATCTGGAGTCACTCTGAGCTGTCAATTTGATCCACCGTCTATGAAAACAAGGCAAGAGTGCTGTTGACACTGCGTCTTCTCCTCGTCTTTTTATTCAAACCCACACACGCGTGCACACACTCCACTGATCTTGAGCGCTTGATGAAGCGTGGCATTCCACTACAAAGCTCTCTTGACTCTCGTTTTTTGCACTGTTTAGTGGCATCGTCTAAACAGCACATCGCACATCTCCACATGCTTCAGGGAAAGAGGTGAGAGAGAAGGGAGCCCAATGAAAGCAGCTGCTATTCATTGCTTTAATGTCAAGGCAAAAAGGCATGTACTTCTTTTTTCCCCCTTGTTAGTTAGGGCTCACCCCATCACATGATTCAAGCTGAGAGCACACGTGTCCTTCCAGCTGTATGAAGCACTACTGCATCTTTTCAAACGGCTGCTAACACAACATCATTGGACAGCTCAACATGCTTGGTAGAGACTGCTAACTGACAATTCTGTTACAGACCCCCACTTTGACTAGCACTGTGCTGTCTGATAGAGGGAGCACTGAAGAGGGAGGCCAATCATACTCATCCAGCCACGGATGGGTGTGGCATCACCAAGGATCAAACAGTCCAGCCCACACATTTTTTTCTAGAAAGAAGACACACAGAAAGCTCAAAATCCACAGGCTTGCCTGTGCACACACAGTGTACTTTGTGCTGGATCTGAAGAGCTGAAGCCCACTGCAGCTGATGCCAGCTTTTGCCATGCTGTGGTTATGTGTATGTGCAGTCCAACTGAATGCAAGGAGTAAAGCCAGGGACCATTATCATCAAGCCTCAGCAATTCTGCTACGTTGTTAGTAAGAGGTGAGTCCATACAAGGACAGCGCATTGGATTATATTAATCAGCAATGGCAGCCTAATTAGAACAGGCACGGCAACGCCGCACACATGGCTGAACCAAACAATTCATCAAGAAGCACGTCCCATGCACGGAAGCCCAAAAACATTAAGGAATGTTCTGTAACACAATAAATCCTCCAGAGTTAGAAGAATAGCTAATTGTAAGCTGTGACAGCATAGCGGGATATGGAAGGCTACATCTATAAATTACTTAAACTCATGGCATGTGCGTGCCTAAGTGGTTCCCATGCCAAGATAGTTAGGGTAGACACACCTCTAAAGCTTTAAACACACAGTCCCCACCATGACCCACCTCTCTCATTAACATGTCTTGTCTGAAAGGTTCCTTCTCTGGCTGAATCCTTAACCCCCTCTTCTCTTGAGCCCCTATCCTCTCTAGTTCCCAGCAGCAAGGTCAGTGTTGATTTATAAAGAGCACCCTGCTGTTCCAGGAGATGTTTTTCTCTGTAAATGATTAGACAGCCCCTGGTGGCATGATGGAGAGGTGCATAGACCTAATCTAAGGTTGAGGTGCTGTGGTCAACAGGGCTGCAGAAGCAGCGTTAAGGCAGTTATACACACTATTCCAAATGGGCTGCTTCAAAAGTCTTGGAAAGCTTGCAGGCAAATGAATGTGCTATGTATGTTGCCTCATTCAGTGGATGTGTCTCACACAACTGTTCAGAGACATTTGGGACATCTAATTGATTTTTGATTGATCTTTGAGGAAGTGGTTGGAACAAAGCAAAAAGAAGTGGCATCCAATTAGACGCAGTGAAGAATGAATGCACAAAACACAAACACCTCCAGCTTTCATTTGTACTGCGTAAATGAGATTTGAGCACTCCCCTGAACTCCAAATTCTCATCTCATGGCTTAAGTAAAGTTATTACAAAGTCCATGTCTCATGGAAGCAAAACTACCAACAGAGTCTGAAGGGGTTTATGGCCTTAAAGGCAGGGAATTCTTGATGTGGCTTGAACAAATCCATTACAAACGCAAGAAAAAACTATCATAGGCAAAGGCACATTAATCTCCCTCTCTCTGCGGAGAGTAGACAATGTGGGTGTAAGGGTGTGAGAGCCAGGGGGTCTCCATCTGACGAAGAAGAGGACAGTTATGAAGCTTAAGGCAGAACAGAGCATGGCACTGCTCTCCACTTGCTTCCTCTTGGCCCTCTGAAGAGGCAAACTATGCATTATTGCTCAGAAAGGTGGATACTGAGTGCTCCCACTATTAATCACTGCACCAAGATTTGGAATCACTAGTAAATATGAAGTGATGAAAAATTAATATATACATTATATAATATATATATATATATATATATATATATATATATATATATACACACATATATATATATATATGTG
>JBBPCX010000114.1:30787848-30799103 GCA_037974365.1 Hydrocynus forskahlii | reverse complement strand
GTGTGTGTGTGTGTGTGTGTGTGTGTGTATTGTGTGTATGTCGCTCTGGATAAGGGCGTCAGCTAAATGCCATAAATGTAAATGTATTCATCTATTGGTATTTTCAAATGGAAGGGAAGGGAGCAATGATTACAAACTTGCATCACACTAAACTATGTCCTCTCACAGCATTTTACAAATGCATCTAAAAGAACTCCTCCAGGCTATTCAGGCTTATGGTGGGATCTAGTTTCATAGCAAGCAGCAAGGGCTATTCAGACACCCACACACTTTGTTTCCTGAGACCAAGAATACATGTGGCCAGCCAAAACAAAGCCCACATACATAATCAAATCCCACTGGATTTACATTTTAAATGATGGCACAATAGTTGCTCACTATAACACTACAATGTGAAGTCCTTCCTGTTACTGAAGCAGTCAATTATGCCTGTTTTTCAGCAACACACAGCAAAGTCAACTCTGCCTTGCTGTGCTTTCCTTCACCCGTGTGCTTCTCCAGTTGTTGTCCACATCTAACTTCACACCCAGTGCTGAGGGCAAAGTCAGCCTGCTGAAGCTGTGTACCTCTAGCTTCATGCATTGTTTTCATATACCACTACACAGCTGTCAAGCCCAGCTGAGCCTGCAGCACCTGCTGGCCTGAAAGGACCTTCCCTGGACCTTGTACTACCCCCTGGGGCACCCCTGACCAGCGTGAATGGCCTGGACAAAATTTCTGTAAACCAAGTTATGTATCTATCTCCCTGGATGAAAGTGTGGGATCTGATGAACAAACTGTATATTTGATTGTAACACCAGATCTTTTTATAACCTTTATATACACGATTTGGGACACGCCGGTTTACTTCCAGTGAAGGCCAATCTTAATGAGATAATTTATCAAATGACAGTAACAAGCAAACAGTGGTACATTAGTTAACACAGGATAACATATAGTTGTTTAATTTTGGAGGCAGCTTTACGCACGCGATTTGCACAGTGATTTCACGTTTTTCGCACAGCGTAATCACCACACCCACTTTGCCGCTGGATCTCAGCATGAACTGGCTGACCTTCTTCCGTGACATTTATAAAACTTTAGTGCCAGTGCTGAGTGGGTCATCAAAGCAACCTGTTAGCCCATCAGGTCTTTTTCTTCAAGCGGTTAATTTGCCCATCAGCGCTCTGCAGACATGGCCAGTGTTGCTGTGCGCCGGAAGCTCTAGTTGATCCTGTTGCAGTAAAAGAAAAATGACAGCACTTCCTCACTCACCATCCCAGTCAATGCCTCACCTTAATTCCCTGTCTGAAAGTGAAACCAGTGTAGTCTTGTAAGGGGATTAGCCCTGGGCAGATTACATTGTACATTATGGGAGTGGACGGGATCGCCTTCTCCTCTCGTAATTTGCTGGGTGCTTTGAAATTCGCAGGGAGGCCGCAAAATCCCCCAATTATATGCACATCAGCTGAGTGTAGAAAAGGCTTAGTGTTGCTGCCACATCCTCTGAGATTCCAAGCACATACAGTGACTTTGGCCATGGCCCTGTCCCATCTGAAGCCAGTGGTTTATGCGGAGAGCTGCAAAATCCCCCGTGCTCAACTGAAAAGCCCCACGCTCCATCTGTGGACCCCACTATGGAACTTCACATGTTGCATGGCTTCTAATGAGCCCCTTTGTTCCAGTTAGCTATGTTAACAGGAGCATTAGGTTGTAGAGGCTCTGTCAGCATTGCAGGTTGGGAACTTTCTATTGAATCAAATTACTTCCCTTTGAAGCGGCTGATGGTTTGGATCTGTAATAAATTACACCGTCTGGCTTCATGCCAGTCAAAGGAGCTGCCATGCCAACATGTTGCTCATCTGTAAGTCACATGTGAAGGTTAATTAGCTAAGTGCTGTAGTCAATCAAGCACCTTGCTCTGAGAGGACTTTGCGATGGAGAAACAACGGCACTTTTCTACCCAATGAAACCATTTAGCCGATGTTCATCTCCCTCTATAGACAGAGATCTGCTGCTTTCAGATGAAACCTGCCATGAGCTCCATCAGAATTCACTACAGCCATGGTGCACATGCTGCAATTCAGTCAATCCAGCAGTGGCTTTGCTTACCTGAACAGCTGTTGACAGCAAACTGAGCCCTAATCGTCTATTCACTCATTCACCCAGGGCCCCACTATTAATCCCTTTAACTCATCTGCAGGAACATTCTTGAATCCAGTTCAGCCCTCATCCTCCCAGCAGTTTAAGGCAGACAGTAGAGAAAGCCTGTGGAGGCTGCGCTGGGAGGTACAGAGGGACCTGTTTTGACACATGGCTGAGTTTAGCGCTTTGACACACGCTGCATAAGCACTCATTTAGCACATTACCAGCACTAGTTCTGCTGGGGAAAGGGGGGAATGGTATCTTAAAGAGCACGGTGGAGAGTCCCGTGAGCCAACATCGCAGCCGAGAGAGCTGTGGACCAAAGCCCAGCACTGCTCTTTCTAAAGGCCAACTGTCCTGGCTCTTTAATTACGCAGCACAAGCTCGGGCAGGGGGGCTCACTCACAAGCGCACACATTCACAGCACACGCCACAGACACACACGGCAGGCATGCACCCATGTGCAGTACCTCCAGCACGCAATCTTTTCTCATCACACTCGCTCTACTTCACATACGTGCACACTTACTGCATTTTCTGTACTTACCATGTAAATGCCACACACTATGTATTCCCCCTGTGCATTTGAACACACTTTTAATTACTAAATAATTAATCAAAATTCTAATAATAAAAAGAAATGTAAAATTTAAAACTGAGCACAAAAAGAGAGAAAACCGTGCACTGAAATCTGCAGAAAAAGCCAACATGTCGACCAAGTAAATTATTCTATAAGTTGCTCACTCTCTTTTGATGTGTTTCTTAAGCAGGCATGGTGCTCTGTGTGGAGGGTATACACCAGATTAGACCTCAATAAGCCTTTCAGCTTTCCCATTATCTAACTGGTAAACTGCAAGTAAACTAAACTCACTAATGTACTTCTGCCAGTGTGTGGAAACCTCACTTTCTGTTTAACAGTTCAGGAGGACTCATTTTGTCCATGTTCTTGCGGAGTGTAATGCAACATCCAGTGCTCTGGCCGTCTGCAACAGCGAAAGCTGCTGGGATATAGATTCATAAGAAAGCAAGAGGCACGCACCACCGCATCAGTCTGGATGTGATCTGCAGTTTGCTTCATCACGTTGTGCTTCAATCTGTTGTTTACACAGTTATCCACCGAGTAAGGAAGCAAAGCCCATATGCTCGAGTTTCCCAGAGATTGCTAAACAGTATAAAACAAAATACCGGCTAAGCCACCATAGCAGATGTGCTCATTTACACTTTGTATCTGAGACTTATTTTGTTTGAATGATTGATAACAGTGTGAACAGCAAAGACACTGGGAGGTGTTTACAGAACTCCCAGAGTGGCACGATGCGAAACCCGCAGCCTCTGTCCCCAGTGGATCTGCCCCTGTGGGTGCAGGGGCAAACGGAGTGGATCCCTAGTATTATACCGTATTAGGAGGGCTAATCACCATGCTCTGTAGCACAAGCACATTAATAACATAAGAGGGGAAAAACACCTCCTCAACATGCAAGATCCATTACAGCCACTGGATAGCCATTTTTCATTCCCATAGCATCCGGACAGAGAAAAAAAAAGAGGCAGTTACGCCCCTTTGAGGCTCCCTCACTCTGCTAGCTGAGCTGGAGTTAATCATTCTGAAATAATTAAATTCAATAAACCAGAACTGATTAAATAAAAAACAGCCGGAGTAAATAGGATGGGTCGGGCCTCCTTTGTTCTTTACCAGGACAGGGGGCTAGAACTAATGCAACAATGCAAGAGGCTCCAGACTGCACCCCTGAGGAACCCCAAGCTGTCTCGTCATCATAATAGCGTTTGACCTGGGCTAAATTATCTCTGAAGACCATACAGTCGATATCCACCAGAGAGAGAAGGAAAACGAGAGAAGGAAAAGAGAAAGCATTGATTAAGAACACAGATTGACCGAAAGCCTTGATTGGCCAAAGTCAATCCCTGCTCCAGAGCGTGCGGCCACAATGACTCACAGCAAGCGGGTCTCTGACAAGCGAAAGGCGGTCATCCACTCAGCTAAGCCACATGTCACCACAGATCCTGCGTCCAAGATTAATAAGACAGATAAACACCTACTAAGTTCCTCTTGAGCAACACACCTATGATCAGCTGGCTAGCAGAGCCTTTTGAATTTTTTTTATGTGATTAGTAATGGTGTACTGGTTCTGGGACAGGATTCAGGATTCACATGACCATTACTGGAAAGGAGGATTTGAATTCTATTAGCAGCCCAGACTTCTCTTTTGTGTCAGTGCTCTATGTGAGGTGATAAAGGGAACGGAGAAGGTGAGAACGAGAGATAAGAGGAGAAAAAGAGAGAGAGGAAGATAAAGAGAGAGGGGGAAGAAAGGGAGGAAGGAATTAAAGCATATCTGCAAAACAAGCACCTCTCTTTCTTTCATCGCATCGCTAATATTTGCAAGAACTAGTGTTCAGCAGGAACCCAAATCTTTTCTGCAAATGTATATTATCAAATGTTCTCTCAACCCACTCAGACCACATCCAGATCTTCATTAAGGCTGTACAGACTTCTTAGCTCCCTTGTGGATGCAGCAACATATACCGGCTTTGTAAGCACCGGCCGTGGTGTTTTCTGAAATAGCTTTGTTCTTTTTATTACAGCTCAACATAAGTCATTCTGTGTCCCAAACCGCAACCACAAGTCTACTTCACCTTAATGAAAAGCTGAATGAGGTTTGATTGTGTCAAGAGAAGTTTTGATAGTGTATTTTTTATGGAAAGAATTTAGGTCACTGTTGATTTCTAGTGTTTGTAACCAACATTAGCCTGGTAGGTAAAGTGCTAAATTTAGACTCCATACACACTTCAGCTGATTGGCCACATCATTTAAACAATTTGGGCTATTTAAAATAGCTTTGTTGATCAAAAACACATACAGCCCTGGAAAAACATGAGACCACTGCAATTTATTTTTAAATCAGCATCTCTATGAGTATGACAGCTTTTATATACCAGTGTCTGTTAAATTCCTACACAAGCACCTCATTCTGCTTTATGGGGTACTGCTTAGTGATCACCTGAATCACATCTTATTTAATGAGGAAAAGTATAAAAACACTGCTGTAATCGACACTCCCCTCTCGCAATGAGACCAGTTGGATGGTAAAACACTACTAGAAGTATGTCAAAGGTAATTATTGCCATTTTGTTTAAGAATGAACAAGAGATTTGTTGTCTTTGAATTATTCAGGTTATGTAAACACTGCATGATTTCTCTTATTTCGATGTTTTGTCATTTCCTTTAAAATTATGCTTTAAAGAACAATCTTATTAGGATGAATGGTGTCAGCAGTTCTTAAAAACTAAGGCAAAGCTGTTCAGTTCAATACTTGCACCTATAAAAGATAAAACCTGAGAAACTGAAATTTTTGCAGTGGTCTCTTATTTTTTGGAGCTGTATATATTCAGTTTTTCACTGAAAAATCTATTTTTAGGTCTGCTCCATGAAATTGCAGCATAATGGTTCTAGTACCGTCTTGATTGAAGAAAAAAAAATCAGGTTTGCTTGTGAGTGAAGGCACGTGAAATACTACTTGAGGCCTTGACCTGAGTGTATGCTTGAGATGCTGTTTTTTTTTCTATCTGAAGTAAATGCCATGTGCAGTGTCTTTCTTTTTTTTTTCCTTGAAAGAAAGCCTTAAGAAACGTCTGAACCTACTTGACGAAGACAAAGTTCAACCAGTGCTCGGCCTATGACCGTTTTTGATGTTGATCGTAGCTGTGGGCTCGACAGTGATAGGCACTGTAGCGTTCTTCACTTCTAGGGATCTAAAATGACGCTGAGAGAGAGATGCTAAAAGGAGGATTACGGTACCGAGTGTAAAAAAGGCAGCGTGAAAGAGGGGTCAATGAGAGGCAGAGAGAGTTTAAGAAGGATGGAGTAAGGTTTCTTTCTCTTTTCCTCGCCCGCGCTCTCTCTGGGTTAATGAATTTCTGAGATAATTAATACTAATGAGCAGTGCGAGTCGCTGACAGGTGTGAGGAGTGATGGTACAGTGTTTTGATGAAGTGTTTCCGACTTGTGATTGATGTGACTTCACGCTTGCCCGCTCCCAGTCCTCGACTTGCCAAGCCCAACTCTCTCCTCTTTTGCTGCTGGTAATTGTGTTATCATGTTTTATTTTCAAGATGAATGACATCTGATTCCTAATTATAAAGCTATTAATTAATAAATGTTATACAATCACTCATCCTGCGTCTTACACATCATCTGCTGCTCAGAAAGAGCCTTTAGAGGGCGAGAGGAGACGTAGATCAATTTGATAGGATGTTGGAGATGTCCTAAAGTTTTCATAGAAGACAGGGTAGACTTCAAATACTGCTGTGCTCTATAAGAGCGTAAGACATAACATTGCATTGATGGTATACACACAAATGTATGTAGGAGCACAGATGCAGACCAAAATGTGCCTTGATGCCAACACAGTATGCACTGAAGTAAATTTTAGTCACTGTGACAGTAGCTTATCGCACAAACTGTGTATAGCCCTGTATACTGACCGCACGGTGTTTAAAAGACTCAACGAAATAATGAAACCATGAGCAAGCTTAAGGCTAAACTGAACATGAACATTCAGTGATGAAGAGATACAGGTATTCAACTTTTTTCACAAAAGCATGCCACATGGATTCTGTTCTATTCCAGCAAAGAACAATCTAACATAAAATGAACTGCACACGCATGTTGTTGCCACACAACAGCATACTATGCCTTGTGTCTTCTCACACATCTCACACCTGAGGGTTTAAATAGTGTGACTCTGAGGGTAAACATTCTTTCAGCTTGTGTTGAAGGCTCATCTCACCACTGAGTCTGCTGCCGCCATCGTTCCAGGAAGTTTCACAACAACTTGTCTTTTGAGATCTAATATAAAACCAGCTGCCTGCAAGTCACTTAAACTCACGAATTCGAAAAAGATAGAAAAGGTATTATAGTGTCCTTGGGGTGATACCCGTTGGATCAATGTAGTGGTACTCTCACGCAGGGGCGCCGGAGTTTTAATGTGGGGAGGACGCATGGATTGCTGGATGGGTTGCTGCTCCCGTGCAAAGTCTCTGTCCTTTTGGGGGGGCGGGGATTGGTGTACACGTGCAAAGTCTTGGCCGTTGTCCAGGAAACAAAAAGTGGGGGGAAGTGGATGAAAATAGTGTCTTTCTACGGCAATGAACAATATTATTGATATGGAAATCCAAAGAAGTAAAAGTATTGTTAGCCATGAGTAAACAATAGTTTTCCCAATTGCTTCAGCCCCCCTTGGTTCATGGCATGTCCCCTGACTTTAGTCTTTAACTCTCTCTTTAAATCTCACCTCCATGTCATACTGCCTTTATGTCTTGATGTGGACGGGACCATGGATCTCTGGCCCGAGGCCCCCCTCCTGCCATAATCACAACCCATTCACTCTCCCCTACCCAGAACTGAGCTGAGCAGTGGACCAGGCACTGTAGCTAGGCTGGAGGAGGTGGGGGGAAGGTGAAGCTGATCCCAGAGCTCCAGCGGGCCACAGGCTGCATGCACAAGTCAAGACAGATCTATCATGAAAAATCACACGCAGGAAAGCTGCGCCGCAAACTTGCTTATGCATAACCATGTCCCGGCAGCCATCTTGCCCCAATCAAATGGAGAAGGGAAATCACAAGGCATGTCTTGTTCATTTGTTGGTGCCAGTAGCAATCGAGCTTTGCTGGCTTTGACAGCATTCTGCCCGGTACTGAACCTCTAAGGGCCAGTTTCCACATCTCGAAGCTTCTGGAAACTCCGTCGCTGTCGACTGTGGTGCTGTTCCAGGCTAAAAGGCACAGTTTGGATATGTAAACGCGCCTCAGTCTACACCGGCAGCTGTTACTGACCCTACAGTGGTAGAAAATAGAGGCTCCTGTCAGCTCAGTGTCATACCGGACGAGCTCAGACTCCACAATGGAAGCTTGATTTTAATCCGCGGATGCTGGGGGAGCCATACTGGAGACTTGACAAGAGTTGGGTTTTATTTCAGAGCGCTACTTCCAACGGCGGCTGTCATTTGCAGTAAACCCCAATTCCCACCCTCTCTGTACTGTGAGTCCTCTCCCCCTTCTTCCAGAGCACCACTCCCCATGCAGCCTTATTAGCTCATGTGTCGCTGACATAATTTGGGACAACAGGGCTGCACCCAGTTGCTCTTACTGTGTCTGATAGCTTGCATGCAAGCAGCTCAGAGAGTGACCCCTCAGCACGGTTGTGCAAGTGCATCAGCCCACCCAAATAGATACAGGCATGAAGCAGCCCATGATGCCACGGCAGAGCCGTCAACACCAGCTGGCATCCTCCTGAACTACGCACAACCAACCCCCTACAAGGCCCTATCAAAAGAACAGGCTTGTGCATGTTGCCATGTGTTTCTGAGGCTACAGCTGAGTAGCAGCAGCAAACATTTATTTGCCCTGCTGTGGCAGACCCTTTGCTACTCCCAGAACCACAGCAGGTCCAATTTGTTTATTAAAACATCAGCCAGGGTCAGGGCAAAGATGGCACCCCACTGGCAGGGGAACGGAATGACTCGGTACACAGAACACAGATTTCAGAGCAGAGCCGCATTGTGTGACTTTCACACACCACCACATCCACTCCACTTCTTTTTTTCAGAAACTGCTGGCACAGCCAGGTTCACGTTTCTTCCCACCAAGCGTCTTTTATATCCTCTGTATTCATTTCTCTGAGCAATCTTATAAAAAAAAAGAATCCTCCCATGTGCAATTATAGCAATCCATGATACATAAAAGAAACCATTGAAGGCATAGGGTGACACAAAGGCCAGTCACGGAAAAATGGAGTACTGCTCACTTAAGTAGGATAAATACACCTTCCTTATATGACAAGTGTAAAGAATGATCTCTCCCCGGTGATAATTCAGCAGCACCTTTACCCAAAGTCAGACACGCTTACTTGGGGCAGAGGGCGGAGGAGCCACTGACAAGCGGCCGTTAAACAACTCCCTGGTGAACAATTAAAAAAGGCACCGTTCTCACATTCATAACAGAGGCTTAGGCACGGTAGCTGGGTGGAGGGCGAAGCTTCGTCATCTCGTAAAGTAAGCCTTTATGAAGCAGTGACCTGGAACCTGCCACCTTCTGAGCACTCAGGAAAAATCTCTCCTTTACTCAGAGGAGGGGACAAGCCCCAGCAGGCCAAGTGATGGTGACTGATGCCACAACTTACAAGCACTGACATTAAGCCTCTGCAAAGTATGGAGTGACTCGGGATCACCCGAAGCTTTAAACTTTTGGTTAAAAAAATAAAGTCATGGCGGGTATAGGAAAGATAAAGCTAATATGAGATACAGGATTTTCTTTCGCAAGAATTTGTTGATCATTTATTTCTTTAAAATAAATGAAAAGCCATCAAAGCAGTCCTAAATGTTTTTCCACCTTCTCGTGGCCTTGTAAGCTCTTTTCATTTAGCCAGTTTAGCTACATGGCCATGATGGCTTTTGCATGATGAGTGGCAGGAACAATTAAATTAACTATTTATAAACATTTTTCTGGGTGAAGAGTCATCCCCCAACAGTAGTCAATAGAAGAGTGTTTACAGAATGCAGCCTTAATCCCATTACACATAATAAAAACGAAAATATATTGTTTATTATCCTATCCTCACACGGGGCACCAACCATCACAGCCGCTGGGGTACCCAGTTCTAGACTAACAGAGGTAATTTATCTTCTTTTCAAGTTGCCATCAAATGCAATTTCCACCTGTATAAGAGGTCTTTAAGTCAAAATATGCATTTTATCACACGGTAATTTGTGTGATTTTAAAAAGCCATTAACTGGATTTTTCCTTTTGTATGTAAGCATGTTAATATTTCTGAAAATGTTTTACTGTGGTTAATTTTATTATGTCACCTTTGTAAGATAAAATGGTTGTCTGTTTTACCTTTGCACAGACATATTTGTGGAGAGGCGTGAACTGTTTTCACTTCAGGACGTTCTCATTCCTTCTCTTTTGCCCTTCATTGATCACTAGCAGCTCATCATAAACAAAGCGGCAACAATGTCCACGTTATTCTGAAAATATTGTATTTTATTATATGGATTTAAAACATTGTCGATTTCCATTCCACCAGCAGATTATTCACTTGGGGGCCTTTAGAGGCTACAATACAAACCTCAGTAAACAAATGACATTGTCTAGTTGCCAAAAAAAAAAAAAAATCAAATATATGTTTATAAATCACTGCATAATACAATCGTATGATCTGATTTATTCAAAACTATTGGTTGATTCAAAACATTAACATAAAAATATAAAAATAATAGAGAGTGAGAAAGAAGGGAGCGCTGTTCAAACAGTGTCTATTTGAACAATTTAGGAGATCTTTTGTTTTAGATCAAATTAAATTTTAACTAAATTTATAAGTATATTTTTATCAACTGAATTAAAAACAAAAACATCTGCAAACATTTCCAAGAATGCATCTTGCAGAACTGGGCTCCTAATTCCACTTAGCTCTTAGTTCCGCAGGCCAGTGACTGGGCAATAATGGAGATATTACTATGTTAGCATCAGATCATCGTATCATAAAGCAATATGAAATGTAATGATGCCTCTCCTCTCTGAAATTGAAAAAGGATCTCAGCAGAAGTGGTGCCTCATGTACATTAGACTAAAAACAGGCTCCATTTTTGTCAGCGTACCTGTAGCATGACACACACCTGCTTCCCTCTGAACCTTGACTCCACTCCCAATGTCAATCTGGGTTTAAGCAGCAGGTAACCTAATAAAAACCAGCAGCCCCCCAAAACACTCTAGTTATGCAATCTGGCTAAAGTATGCTGATTTCCATTAGAGCCCAGCACAGCTTTGCTGATCTCAACAGAAGACCGCCGACTGAAACCCCTGAGATACCCTTGAGGGTGTCACACACACACACACACACACACACACACACCTTCTGGCACAGATCCAGCAGCATCAAATAAAACAAAGCATGGCAAAATTCTTTCATCAGACCAAGGTTGAGCCGATCTGCACATCATATCACACACACACACACACACACACACACACACACACACACACACACACAAACACACACAAACACACACACACCCACACCCACCCACACACACACACACACACAAAAACAAACA
>JBBPCX010000114.1:30764166-30787748 GCA_037974365.1 Hydrocynus forskahlii | reverse complement strand
ATATATACTGGACTTGATGCATGAACATGACTTAAAGCATGTAAAGCATGAAATGAACAAAGCACGTCATGAAACATTCCATAAATAACTAACAGCTATCCTGTTTGGCACATTAAATCCAAAAGTGTAAATGGCAGAATAAGTAAGAGGAAATCAAGAGCATATTAGAGATACAGTTTTCTGCTTAATTTGATAAAATTCAAGGATCAAACCAGTGGTAAATTTCTCCCAAGCTCCCAATTTTCTCTGTAATTCCACCTAAATGCAAAGAAAAGTTCTAAATTGATCTAAAGTAGAAGACAGTGATTCTTATTTTGATCACTTTATGAACCTATGCACAGAATTATAAGTTAGTTTTGATGTCTGCATTATTTTCTGACATTCTGAAGTGGAAGAATCGTAAACCTGTAACCTAGTAAACCTAAACAGAGAACATATGCTAAGAGAAGGTGTGTCTAAACCTTTGGGTTGAACAAAAGGTCTCTTGGATGGCACAGCTGTCTAAGCAGTGTTACTATCATCAGGAAGTTTGATCCCCAAGTGAGTTTGATCCCCAATGGTGCCACAGCTGCCCATGGCCAGGAGTCCATTTGGTTTCACGCTCTCTAGGTGGGTAGGATGGCCTTCCCGCTCTCCATCACATAACAGAATTGACATTATCCAAGTGTGTTGTGCTTTCCAATAATGTTGCATTAGCAGCAGTTCAGATAGATGCATGCTCACCTTCACCCTCCCAGCACTGGTGGCATTGTGTGACTGGGGAACTTCTAGCTATGATGGTCTAGCTAAGATGGTTGTTTGCAATTAGTTCAGCGCACGTGATTGAGGTTTAAGAAAGGTTGAAGAGCAAGAAATTGAAATTTTAAAACCAGTCTTGCGGCAGTCTTGCTTTCTCTCTGGGCTCAAGGTAGGAGGTTAAATGCATCTGAATCTGTCATTTAAATTTAATTGTTCAATGTACAAAAAATTATAGTAAATCTTAAACCACCAAAGCTCCTATCAGCACTCACTGGATGGGTGCCTCCTGTTGGTGAGGTGTTCAGTTGGCCCCTGGTCCTGGGAAAGCCTCACCAGTGTGGACTGTGTGTGTATTTTAGTAAAACCTGTATTTCCCAGCTGTGCTTTTTGAAAGAACTGTCTATTTGTCTGTGTCTCTGAATATTGCTGTCCATTTGTTTTCTTTGTGCTGCGTGAGCCAGTGCTCCAAATTCCCCTTTGCTCCCTGTTTTCCCCTGTCTTCTGCAGTAAACCTGGTTTCACAGCTCGTGCTTGTGGTTCCCATTCTCCTCACCCCCACACCGAGTGACACACACACCTGTCCTTTTTGGACAGTGGAGACATGTGAGTAATGACCTTTGAGTGACTCTTTTTTCCCCCTCACCTTGCTAAATTAAATGCTTCCACGATACATTTATTGGAAGGGGATCAATGGTGCGATCAGGCACATTTTATCAACTGTGCAATTAGGCACATCTCAACAGATCCAAATCACAGAGGAGAAGAATGGGCCTGAAGTGTCCAACTTCAGTGGCCCGCTGGAATAAAATCAAGAAAAGATACTGTTTGTTGCTTGGGGCAGGAATTTTTTTTTTATGTTTTTTTTTTTTTTTTTTTGTAGAATGGGCAAAGAGGAAATTAAAACATGAGCACCCCCTGAACCAACCCCTCATGCATAACACACAAACCCCTGTCACTAGGCACACACTGGAATATCTAAAAGCAACGATGGAGCAAAGCCACTCACTAAGCCTCTGCTAAGGCAGCTTACGTAAACAGAAAATAATAACCGTCCTATGATGGACAGGTGGAGAGCAGCACTGTAGTAGCCCTTTGCCCAGTACTATAAGCCTCAGCTACTGAGTGACCATTATAAATGTTGGCACTGGCATATTTCACTTTAAGAGCACACAGCTGGGTGCTCTGAGCTCAACAGTGTCCATCACACTTCTCTCCTACATAATTAATCTATCTCCATGTGCCCGGCTGAAGCCCCCTCATCCTCCACCACCCAATGCAGCATGCCTGGATGTGTAACCATTACCCTGAGTATGTATGCAGGAACCATGTGGTAGAAGGTAGCTAATATAAACAAATGTCATATTCCACACATAGCCGTTAGATTGACAGACAGCACGCTACATGGAACAGTAGACAGTAATCCAGGGGCTATTAACCTGTGACCTGGCCATCAATCCTGGGGTGAGAAACAGTTTCAGTGAGCCATGGGTGTGTGTGAGCCTTCTGGAAATTGAGTGACATTTTTCATGCAATGAGGTGTGGTCAGCTAGCATGCTAATCACCCAAGGCCAAGTAATGGAGTTATCCATCCATTACCCATTCTCATGTGATGGCAATAACATCTCAGTCTTGCAAGAACATAGGCATCCAGAAGTTTCAACTAGGTCTCCTCCATTCACATAATCCATCCAAGTTGGGAGGCCGAATGCTTGCGTATGTCTCCTTCGAGACAGGTGAAGAGTTTTCGGCCTACCATTACTGCAACATTAACGCCGCTCAAAGGAATGCTAACTGGTCATATTTTACTATCTCCAACAACTCCTGAAACGATTAGCATTGCACCCAACAAAGGGGTTGCTGAGGAGGGCTGTCCAACCCACTCTGGTAGAAGAGCCAGTTCTGCTCGTTGAACCACCAGTCACAGATGCCTGTGTCCTCATGGGATGGAACCCAACATCTCCCAAAAACAGGACCAAAACGTAGATGGTTTAACAGCAGGTGTAAAGAAAGTCAGAGGTGAGATTGCTAAACAGTAATGCACATTTTTACTGGGCAGCCATCCACACCACCAGCTGTGGCTGTTTCACAGGGAATGTGTCTGAGCCATTGCTTTGCGAAAGAAAGAACATCATTCTGCTTCTACTTAAAGTGCACAAATACAGTCTAGCTTTCTCCCTGCCTGAATGCCCATCTTTTCAAATCCCAAACACCACCTTATCTGAGTATTCTCTCTCTCTCTCTCTCTCTCTCTCTCTTGCGGCTGTCAGTCCCAGTCCTCCAGCATGGACCAATAAGGAGCTCTACTTTCTCTGCAGCATGGAGCACTCAGCACGGATAAGGGGGCTGGAGTGGGCCATGGACTCTGCAGGCTTACGTGTGATTAGAAGCTGCACTACTCCGGTGAGACAGGCCTGAGTGAGGATGAGATGCGGGCTGATCCAACCATAAGAGAATGGATTATTTAGACAACCCTCATCAGCGCAGTGCCTGCACTCCCGCTTCGACTCTTGCAGGATCTTCTGTGCATAGTGAAAGAACCAAACAAGGAGAACTGGTGTGAAAAGGGAATGCTGCAAGAAGGCATGTTTCCAGACTTGCAGAATTTAGCTTGCTCAGCAGAAGCGGACAGTTGGACTGCACAGCAACTGGCTCAAATCTGGCTTATTAGGAGCACAATATAATCCGCAGCACTAGTGTACTTTCACTTTGTGTCGTGATGCAGCCAGTTTGATGAGAGCATGTGTTTTTCTTGCTAAAAATCTCAATCTCAGTTAACTAGAATATCTCCAAGAACATAGGATTGATATCGGAAAGACATCTTCTTTTCCTCTAAATGAGGATTTCCTTGATTAGAAATGTCCTCTTCTCCATCAGTGTTTTAAGACATTGCAAAGACATATACTGACATTCATCCTAAATGCCACCCTACTATAATCTATTTCCAAAGGACTAGTAGCTCATTACCTCTTGGTATTTTCCTCTGCCGTAATGTAGAACATTCCCCAATTAACCTGTCAGTTCTTTTTCTAAGCGACACCGCTTTGCATATTTCCCCCAAGGTTCATTTTATTTGCAATTGTACAAGTGCTATAATAGTTTTTCAAGTGGAGTCCCAGTTCCCCTGTGGACTCATGCGACTTTTGCTGGCCTTCCACTACATTCACAGAGCAGCTAATGTTAGGGAGAAGCAAATGAGACACTGAACAAGAACAATGAGCATATGTTGGTGCTGCGCTGGCACTGGGCTGAATTACCAGGCCTCATAAGTGAATATCCCATCCCGACAGGGTTTGATAAAAACCATATTCCCCTCCTGCATGGCGGCCCATCGCTCCACTTCCAAAATAATGCAATTAAAAACTGCAATTGAGCGTGTGCAGGGATAAATGCAGTGCTTGGAGTGAAACACAACATTGATTTTAGGTGCAGCAGAGACAATTAGCTCTGCTTGGTGCTGAAAGGACATTTTTTTTGCTGGACAAAAGGAGAGATGGGTAGAGGGCCACATCTGTGCTAGCGTCACTGCCCCGGGCCTCCTGCCCTGTGTTGAATGCGTGGATGGTGAGGAAAATAGGCTCAAAAAACACACGCACTCAGTCACACACACACACACACACAAACACCCACTGAAAGGCCTGCAAAAAATCCCAGTGCTTAGACACACCGCCAAAGCGAACAATGGGAGAGACAAATAAACACCAGAGCCACTGCTGTGTGGACCGAGAGCCTGAGCTCCAGCCAGCTCCAGCTAGGCCACTTTGAACACTTTTAACTCTAAACTTTTTCACTACAGTAGGTTGTGGGATCCCAACACTGCGAATACTATTAACGCTGCTTGGGCTATTTAAGTGTCGCTACAAATACCCAAAAGGTATGCATAATTAAATCAAAACTTGAGAGTAGCAAAACACCCACTTGCTCTCTTTATCTCTGTCTCTTCCTCCTCCTCTCCCCTCCAGCCTCCATCTCAAGAGAAAGAGAGAAAGACACTCTGCAGAGCAAAGGACCATGGAAAGACTCTTTTTTTTTTTAGGTAATTAGGAATGCCTCCAATTTGGACTGCTAAAAACTTCCTGTACCATTGGAGCAGCTAATCCCCAATCCTGACACCTCAGAGAGCATGAAATCTGTATATTTTCGTCAGTCATGCCGGGCAGAATGTTTAACACGTTGCTATTACACTGCAATCAGTTGGTAGGCCATGAAGATACTGCAGGTTAGCCATGACAGGTCATTTGCAATAACATCTTATAATTTTCAGTACTGTTATTTAGTTTGAAATTACTAGTATGTATATTAGATTCAATACTAACATTAGAAAAGTAGAAAGAACAAATGTTTTAAAAATGGGACTTAAAAGACTTATTGTTTTTTTATCTGACCTAGTTTTGATGCAGAAAGCATCTCTGATCCTGTCATTGGTAGGGATTTGTAACTTACAGAACGATTATGTGTTGATCAGAGGTGCGGTTAAAGTTATGGGTAAACCACAGAAGAGTAATATTTTACATGAGGCCGTGGCATTCTCAAGTTTGGGAACTGGTTATTTAGCTTCTATCCTAGTTTCTGTTTGAAGCTCTGATGATCTCACAGACTGAGACTGTTTCACAGTGGAATTGAATGGAGCGCTGATTGGACTTGGCTTCAGGTCCTCAGGGCTGCTGTTTTTAGGATAGGTTAGAAGGTCCCAACATAAGAAATAAAATCTGGTCGTGGGTGAATACTGGAGACACTTTAGAATGCCAGGTGTACACAGCTATCTATAACCAACTAAAAGTGTATATGTAAATAAGGATTCGCATTATAAGACATCGCAAAGGGTTTTATAGCTAAGCGTTAAAAGGTCTTTTCAGGTCTTAGTAGGTCCAAGCAGGCACTTTACTCTGTGCTGAATCCTTTTCCCATACACCATATCAGAGTTGTCATGAGTCCGCTTGGAGAAAAGTGCTGCTTCCAACCCACAGCCGAATGGTCGGGGGACCATGAGGCATTTACTGTGTGAAGTGAAAGCTGAGCATTTGACTGCCATCGAAGTAATCCTCTCCCTCTGGACTCCTTGGAATCCAGTGTGAAGGCCAGTAAACAGTGTGGGCAGCGTTCAGGCACTGCTAAGATTCAGGAGGTACTGTTTGTTTGCAAGAAAAGTATATTCATTCTGTGTGGATTGAAAAGATGTTCTTTCGTATCTTGACCCATGCCCAAAAGTCCTGGTAAGGCATGCATTACTCAATTCATTCAAAAATGCCTCCCACATTCAAAACATAACGGTAAAAAGACAAGATTTACTGCAGTCCGTGCAGGCCTTGTACACTCTCTCACTTGCTTGTGTCCACTGAGCCGTGGTAATGGTACATTTTACTCACAATGACTTCCACAGAGGATGAGCTACGCATGTAGGCGAGGGCCATGTCGAATGCCGAAAGTGTGTTTCGGCATTCACAAGTCCAATCAGACTGTGAGGAATCAGAGCTACAGAGAAATTGACCATAAAACTCGAAGGACATTCAAATGTTGGAGGGCAATGGTTTCCAGCTGATATGAGGCAATATATTCCTGTTGTATTTATGGTGTCCCGTACCATATTCACCACAGCTGTGTTGAGTGGTAGCAAAACCCCAAAACAATTGCTCATAAAGTGAAGGCACTATATTACAGTCCAGTAAAGACAGTATCTATCATTAAGAATAAGTCCTTTGTCCCGGGCTTTTAAAGTGTACAATTTAAAGTGTACTCTTCTCAGTCTTGCCCCACCCCCCTTGGTGGAACAAACTCCCTCTTCAGATCAGATCTGTGGAGTCTCGAGCTTCAAGTGCCGTTTGAAGACCCACCTCTTCAAGGAGCACCTTGGTGACTAACCAGGCCTCTTGTATTTGCTTTTTCTTTTATTGTTTCCTATATTGAAAAAAAAAAACAAGCAAAAAAGAAAAAAAAACATTGGGCACTGACACTCTTAACCCCATGCCTTCCATACTTTTGCCTTAATCTCTGACTTTTCTTCGTCAGGAGCTGTTTAGGTGTGTAACACCTAGCTGGCATTAACTTGGTTGAATAGCGGGTGTTGATTTAAATTTAGCATTTCAAGTATGAAGAACAGATGTGGACTACTGGAGCACTGATGTATGTCGCTCTGGAACAGAGCGTCTGCTAAATGCCGTAAATGTAAAATGTAAATGATGCCACTCCATACCATAAAACTGGTTGACCAGTTTCTCTCATGCGTCAATTAATAGCCACTGCCATCTGCCTGCACCCTTTGACCTTTTCTGCTTTATCCAGAGTGCACTAATTCATCCCTCCCTCTTGCACTGTCTTGCATCGGCAAGACAGGCAGAGATGTGGTGCTCTACAGGTGCTGAGCACCGCAGACCTGTTGCTATGTCAACCACACAAAGGCCCTCAATAGATGTTGTTTGCTAAGACAGAGGAAGGTGGACAAAGGGAGAAAGCAATAGAGAGAGACACCTCTTTGCAGACCAAGGGCTAAAATAATCATTGACAAATGGCGTATTGGAAATCCAATTTACTCATTAGGCATGAGGGGAAGGAAGGAGACAGACTGCCACTGCGGCTGCAGCTAAGACCAGCACTGCAAGGGACCAGCACAGCCTGAATACATCGGTGGTTCAGTTGCTGCAAACTAGTGTATAAATAGTAAACATACAGCGCAATCAGTGCCAAAGGGATTTATTAGGGGGATTTGGATTCACACCTCCTTCTTTTGTTCTGGAGCTACCAAACATCAGCGTTCAAAACAGCAGTGAGCTAACATCCGCCATTCATCAGGTCACTGCAGATTTGGGCAAATCGCGCAAACACGCTGTGAAGATGGGCCAGGAGGTATTGTGTCCTCAGGGACTGGCTGTTTCTCACCATTCATCCTTTTTTGGCCACTGAAAAACCAGCTTCAATTCCAGCACGTCTAATAATCATCCTTTATCATCCGGCATTTTTGACTTTCATCCTTCAGCCCATTCCCTCGTCACTGCTGCCAGATTTGGAAAATAAAAGGAAAATACCTGCAGCTCAAAGGACAGTGAGCTTCAATTTAGGGGGGGGAGGGGGGGGGCGGAATTATGTTTTTGCAAAAGCAGTTGCCCCTTTAAGGCAAAGAAAAAACAAGAGAAGTTGCATCTTTTCTTCCCTTCGTTTATTATTACTTTCCCTTTCAGTCTTTTGAAAGGTAAGAAAAAAAAACAAACAAACTGCACACAAAACAGATGAATGGATGGACTGGAACCACAATATAGCTCTGCTGAGAGACAGAGAGGTTATTTCAGGTACGAGGTTCATTTTTCTTGGATAATGTCATCTGCAGGGATTCTCTGTGCTTTCAAATCTGAGGAAAGTAAAGACAGTCAGGGGGAAAAAAAATATCGATACTTTCCAAGACCTCGGTGCTGGAACGTCTGAACTAGGCCTGGGGCTGCCGGTCAGGCATTGTCAGTGCTGGATTTCACACATAGTCTGACAGGAGGCTTTGATGACCTCAGATCAAACAGCTTGCTCACAGTTAGAAGACATCTACCATATTATCAATCATCTGCTCCACTGGACACATCCCTCTACATTTTAGGTGGTGAGGACGTTTTCTTATTATTATTTAAAGCAGACAGGTTCATAATCTCCTTATTCTCGTCCTTTTCCCCTCTCCATCTCTCTCGCTTTGCCTTGGTACCAATGTGCGTGGGCTTGTCAGCTACGCTCAACAAGTACTAATCCCATGCATATGCATGTTCCTCCTCATTACAAGAGTTTCCTCATGGATCTGTGTTTTTGAAAGCGGATCCCTGAGGAGGCCTTCTGCATTATTTACAGGACAAGTGCATATGGACATGACACACATGCTTAATGGTGATTCCTATTTGTCCGACCTAATAACCAGCACACACAGAAGATGTGAAGGAATTGTGGAGGAAGTGTGTGGACACTGCCTGAGGGTCGGAGAGCGATATTTTTGAAGCAATGTCTGTGAGTAGATACATTTATTCCACTGTGATTGTGCTGTGGGATTAGAGCTAGGCAATAGCTATGGATGCAAATCGCATATACTTCACACTCTAGTGGAAGTTCTTCCCATGTAGCTCCATCTGATCTACAGCTTGCGTTCATTATCCAGTCTCTCATCAGGGGTCCGTTTCTGACTATTTTGCTGCTCTTGGCTGGATAATTATGGGTGATGGACCACTCTCAACCCAGCAGCTCGTACACAATACCAGCTCAACAGTGGCCACGTGGTCAGAAACTGGAGACAAACAGAACAGAGGCCCCAAGACCAAAAATCATGCAGAGTTTTCTCAAAGACAACAGCTGAATTACAAAAGCATGCCAATAACACCGACCCATCCACATGATGTAGCAAACACATTAAGTGTCACTTGACATCCTCGCTCACATGCTGATGCCAGGCGCACTAGAAAGTGTAATTGAAAAGCACAGAGGCCAAACAAAATCCGCCAGCTGCTAATCACAACAGTGGCAAAGCCACTCCCTGTAAGCAGAGTGGCAAGCCGATAATGTGCGGTGCATGAATGTAATCAAGAGAGAGTACGTTCCTCGAGCTCCCCCTTCTCAAAAGGATAATAAATAAATAAGCAAATAAAGTACAAAAACTGTGCTAGTTTGGAGATGCGCTCGTTTTCAGAATTCAAGTGTGGCATCTCAAATGACTTAGCATTAGCATAAACAGGGAAGGAGAAAAATACTACTGAGGAACGGAAAGGAAGTAAAGGGGGGGCAGGGGGCAGGGGCATTTAGGAGCCATGACCAAAACTTCCAAAATGCAAGATGCTACTGTGCTCTTTTTTTTGACCTGTGCACCTTTGAAATTATACAAATCTAATTGTAATGATTTTCTGCTGTCCTCGTCTGCGGTGGGCTTTCTGTGTGAGCGGGGAGATCACCGAGTGCTTGTACCCATCTTAGACCTCGCTAAAAGCTAGCAAGATCCCGATAATAGCTACCCGCCGTGGGCCATGACTACTGGTCTTTAATTGCGGCATTTAGACGTGGGGCTGCGTACCTTATAATTGGAAGCATTTGGCCACCGTAATTTCCATATCGTATTCTTAGTACCTTCGCCACCCACCTTCGTCTTTTTCTTCATGTTTTTTCTACTCTTAGCGAACCATTAGAACAGGTTTGTTTTTCTTGTTCTTGGGTGAGTGCGCACTGAATTCTCTGTAAAAAAAAATTATAAAAATTAAATCTCCAAAGAGCAGGCCTTGGAAAGGCTGAGTTGAAATTCCCATGCTGTTAGCTCTCTTAGAGAGAAAGCATGGAGTCCTTATGTTTGGTGTCTGTCAGTATCCTCTGAACCTCCTGCCCCTCTCCCCCTGTTTTCAGTCCCAGTCAAGCACACTCGTGAACAGCCAGTAGTGCTTGACGTGTTCTCCTGAGTCATCTACTATTCCAGCTGGACTGAATATCAGTGGCCACAGGCTTGGCAGACGATAGCCTCGACAGCACCCAAAACTGAAAAAAAAAAACGTAATTAGTCACTTTGAGGATGCTTTGGGGACGCCTTGGCTTGGATGACTAGGTGCTATAACATTAAGGCTACACTACCGGAGAAATGCATTGTTCGTGACAGTGTGCTGCCTCCCACATCACAAATGCTACTTGATAATGGAGCGCAACATAGCACAGTGCAGTGTGTGTCAACAGACCAAACTACTAGGCTTGAGCTTGTGCACGAAACCCTGCACTCATCCGCCAAGAACATGACGTGACATCATCAAAAAGCCTTTTCCCCTCAAAGCAAAGTGGTCTTCCCAAAACTGGGCCCCATAATGACATCCCGTCAAATTGTTCTTTTTTTTTTTTGAGATGTACGCTGATTCAATCAAGGTAACCTGATGCAATCCTTAAATCTCATCAGCCATAAAACTGCCTTCGACCTATGACATGCTTGCTTCGGAACACTGAGAGCATTACCGCAAGCTCCACAGAGGACGTGAAAGGTTTGAAGTGGTGACTGAACCAAAATGCCATACCAGAGGGACGCAAACATTCACATTCTCCCTCCCAAAACTGGGCCTCCTTTCTGACCTCAGCTGGCGGAACTGTACAGTCTGTATGCATTAATTAATCTCTAAAAATGCTCAGTGCTCTCCTGTCTTCTTGACTTAAATGAATGTGCTGAGTGGAATTATGCATGCTTTTCCAGCATCTTGTATCGTGTTTGACACTACTAATGGGCCTATGCCCTCCTAATTGCCTGCTGGTAATACACGCATTGGCTTGCAATGCAGATGTTTCCACTCAAAACAACACACCACTCCACAAATATTTTAAGCCAGGAGTTAATGAGGCTATTCTGTATTTCATTTGAGAGAGGAAAAAGAGTTTTAAAAGGAAAGAAATGAGTATGTTCCCCTTGACTCAACTAATCACCGGGGTTGTAAACTTAAGGGGCAGTTCAGGATCACAATGGGCCGAAAAAGGTTTTAAAAACGACCAACGATAAAAAATCTTTCTAAAAGTTATATTTAGCCACCGCGATGACAAAAGACACCTTTGTGCTGTGGTCAAGCCAGGGTCTCCCTGAGAGAAGACTGGATCTGCTGAAGCCTCCTTGACATTTAAGTGTGTTTCCCACAAAATGGCACCATGTTTCAGGGAGAATGGCCGCTCAATAAGAGCTAGGGGTCCTCCGGGACTCTTTAGTCTGACGGGCGCTCTTAAGCTGGCCATGCAATCCTATCCTGCTGGTTCTTCTGGTACAAAAAAGCTAAGATGCTCAGATCTCTTTAGAAATGGACAGCATATGGACAAAGCGCACAGAGCAATTTTTAATGATTCTGTCTCCCGGAGCTACAAAAAAACCCAAAAACCTATTTTGGGCTTCTCGATGGGATTATATAAGCTCAATTTGGAGAGGAATTCCAAGGCGAAATCTGATCTGATAACTTGAATGGCTTCGGCTCAGCAAAATAAAGCTTTTAACTGAAGCATGAAGCTACGGCACCAAGTCTCCTCACCTCCACCTCACCCTCAGCAACTATAAAAGCCACAAAACAAGCCTACCTGCCTGATGGGCACCCTGTTGGATGAAATGTCTCAACAACTCAGCAGATCAGCCAAAATGTACAGACACTACTGATTTTGGTCATGCAATACACAACCAGCCATACTTGCTAACAGTGTGCCAGAAACAAGCAAGTCTACTAGAGATGACTGAACACCTCCACATGGTTTGAGATGGATGTGACAGACGGAATTAATTGTGGGATTTAAGATTGCCTTGTAGCCTTCAGTGCCAAACTCGAGGCACATCTTGGTGGATTTGGTCCATTTGGTGGTCTTTTCACCACAGTGTTCCTTTGAAAACAGGCACAGTGATAGTAACAGCACAGACAGGGAGGAACAGAGGAAAGGAGGTGTGAGAACATCATTGGTAGCAGTGCCGCTAATTTGCCCACCTGTCACTCTGGCTGTCACACACAGACTTGGGATCAGGTGCCCCACTGTGGCCTGTTATCAGCTTTGCTGTGGACATCCTCACCAGACGCTCTGCATTTTAGCTTGAGTTTGGACTGCAACATTACCATCTATAATTTAGCTTATTATTTGCATTATCTTGTTTGGGAGTTTTCTTAGTCACATGTTGCAAGCCTTATTTACAGAGTGGTCTCTATATTGTCTGGTTTGTTATAGATTGTTAGTAATTGTTAGATTTATTATTATGGAAGTGATTTTATTTACCTTTATTTACCTTAAAATGATGAAAATAAGACCAACAAGTAGGGTGCAGTCTAAACCAACAATTGAGACACTACATGTATATGTATTTGTGTGTGTGTGTGTGTGTGTGTGTGTGTGTGTGTGTGTGTGTAAGGTGTGAACCTCCCTGCTATAGCCTGTTCCCCCACATACGTAGCTCTTGTGTCTGCACCCTGCTTGCTGGCCTTATTTACATCACATCAATAAATAAAGGGAAATAAAATCAGGCTGGAAAAGGACATCTTGGCAGACTGAGCCCACTTAAATGCAATATTAAACAAATGTGTTTTAGGATTCTTTTTAAAAGTGCTACATAATATTCTGGCATCCAGCGACCACTCTGCATACGGATCACCCTCATTGTTTCCACCCTCATTTAGCGGGGGGGCTGGGGGAGTGAGGATGGCATGGGGGGGAACACTTTACTGTTAGATCAGCAGAGAGAGGGAAAGAGAGAGACAGATCAACCTCCAAGCGCACTGACCCTGCCTGCCTCCGTATCACCAGCGCCACCTGCTTGTTTATGGTCTGAGGTGATAAAATGCATTGCATTCCGCTGAATGCATGTTTTGAATGCATGTTTTGAATGCTAGAAATCAATTTATCATCCGGTATTTATAAGTATATTTTTCCAATTTCTAGCTTGGACTCCCTCCACCACATGAGGCCACCAACACCAGGAGGGTGAAGGTTAATACTTGCTTTCTCTGAGACACAAATGCAACGTCATTAGATTAGCACACTTGGAGGTGAACACTAACTCCTATCAGACTGCTGGCTAACACAGCGCTGAGTGATGGGAGGGAGAGGGAGGGTCCATCTTACCCATCCAGAGAGGCCAGTGGACTCCCAGGCACGGATATCTTTGGTACTCCCAGGCATCAAACTCACAATCTCCCAGTGATCTCTCGGGTGAATCTCTTAGTCGCGCTCTTTTTGTTCTATTTTTACATGGTGACTTGTCAGAAGCCCTTTCTGATGATTCATCTTGAAGGTGGGAGGAGCTTTGGGTGAATTTTTTAATCTTCTTCTGCCAAACACAGAAGGAAGGTTAGCATTACAGTTGGGACATCTTATTGGTAAAAAAGACCAGATCGTTGGTGCAGTGGATTGTCAGAATTTCACAAACGATAAAACATGGCTCCTGAGATGAGGAGGACAACGGGCCAAAAGTTAAAGTGCGGCATCAAATTGTTTCCTGGGGAATCACGACAAAAAAGAAACATTGTTGTATTGGAGATTCATTCAGAGACATAATTATGAATGTCTTAATCAGTCAGCAGATTTCAGACTCCGTAATGAAGCCAGTGATGGCCAAGTGGTCCCAGAGAATTATCTGTGCCACGAGTTCAAATTACATGGCAGGCTTTGATAATTTAATTGAAGAAAAAAAATCCTCCAGTCAGAGGAGGTAAGCACATGGGAACTGGACAGCGGAGGTAAAATGACTGTTCGCCATTTGGCAGCCGGACGGCCAGTGTGCACAAGAGGGTAATTGGCCTTATTTGTTTGCGCTGGAGGTCTTGTTACAGTCACTGAAAACAGTCATGAGAAGGAGACCCAGCTAGCGAATCCAAAACAGCAGACCAGCTGTTGGGCACAGAGGAGGTTTTGGCCTGAAACCCACAAAATTCAGCTGTGGTTCACATGAAGGAAACAATGGACTGTATCTGTTGCATCTGTAGCAGTGATGTACATTTCATGCATGGAGTGATCTCTAAGAAAGCCGACCTATAAAGCACACCAGTCGCTATAGATAATCCTATGATTTGGTAGGTAATTCTGAATAGCTACCAATCTCATTTACCTCAGGTCCCTCATTTATCAAAATTTCCTGAACTGCTGTTTGGTGGAGCTGACATCAACCAAGGCTAGTAAATAAGTCATGCTGCACTAATCATGCGAACAAAAAAGACTTTTTATTGCATTAATGTTTCTCTGTGACACCAGCAGCAACATCTTACTCTTTATTTTTCAGAATCAGTCATTCACAATCTGTCTTCTATCTACCAGCCAGATACTCAAACATGGTGGTGGTATCCAGAAAGGGTAAAATAAAAAAACCTAATAAATCTTTGGATTCATCATAAACTGACCAATTAAACTGTTTTCCATTAAACTTGAGGATGTGTCATACACAATTATTGGCACCCTCAGAAAAATAAGCAATGGTTTTGCACCTCTTTATCAGGGGTGCCAAGGGTGCGACATCTTATTCAACATGAAATGTTCCTCTCTCCGGCACAGGTGATGTAACGTTATGTAGTATACTTTTTTTTTTGTTCCTTAACTATGCTGGGCTGCCAATTATTCCATTTCAAGCACCCCTGTATGCCACTGTTCGCTTTTATTGAAAAGCGGGGAAAAGCTAGACTAAAAATGTTATTAACATAAAAATGTTAATAACATATTGATAACTGTATTTATAAAAAAAAAAAAACCATGCTTTGATGCCGCGGCGCCACAGAACTGCAAAGAACCAATAAGAGAAGCCCCATGCTTTACTGTCTTTATGCATTAACAATAAAGATTTATCCAAAATGACCATATACCCACAAATTAGTCAAATTATTCTTTTCTATAAATAAAAAAATGAATTTTCATGGCCGGGATACTACCGACGAGAATCTTCCAAAGAAAATATTTATTTCACTTGTAACTGATTTTGAATTGATAGTTGTGGATTTTAATCTGAATGTCTTGTGCTTTACAAAAAATTACTGACTTTAATTGGAACCTTACTGTTAAAAATTAGACATGACGGACAGAACAAAGAACAAAAGAAAGAAAGAAAGAAAGAAAGGGTTATCACTCATATATTTATTTTCTATACTTGTTTAATTTTCATGTTTTTAGTCCCCCTCCACACACACACTTGTCTACACATGGGTCATTAAATCCACATCCCGGTTCTTTTGGCTCCTGCACACCACGTAAATCATTGCTACTGCACTTTTCATGAAAATTGTGACAGCCCCGAGAGAAAGTGGCTTCATATCAGCGTCCGTTCCCCTTTAGCAGCTGAGCATAAATCTTGTCTAGCGTGGCAGGCTCTGGGGCCCATCAGAAGGTGCTCCCGAGTCCTTAAATTAACCACGCACTACCGAGCCCTCACTACCTGCGGCAGAGGGCACAGCGACTGGAAAAGAGCAGGGGTCACAAAAAACAGAAGCCTTTGATCAAACTGAAACACAGCATCACACACTGGAAGTCTCACGCTTCACTGCGAATTAGCCCACGGAGCCTTACGCTCTTTTTTTTTTTTTTGCACCCACGTATCATATGATAGCTCATTATTACCTGCTTCACAATGAGGGGGGGTAACAAAACTAAGGAGTAGAAATGTTGGCGATTGTAGCCATTCACAACATCATTTTCGGTCGGAAAACGAAATCTCTCTTTCAAGGCAGTGCAATTTCTGTCTTTTTGGGCAGCCAGTCTAATGCTATTCAACCCGGCATTAATTAGGTTAGTTTGTTTGTTGGAAGTCACTTATTGTTAATCTAAGTCCTAGCATGAACATCCGGGCTGTGACATTTCGACCCAGACTATCTGGGTTACCTGGTCCCACAGATACCAACTCCCATTCGGATCAGAATTGTTTCAGCCTTTGGTGAAACAAATCCACCTCGACTTCAGCCTCATATAACCTGTGGCGAATGGATGACTGGAGGACAGGATATTAATGCCATCTGGGGTTAATTCTGTGTTCAGTTTTATAGCAGGTAAAAACTGTTGGAATCTTTCTGACCAGGGAGCGCACCATCTGTAAAAGTGACTGACACAGTAAATTCAGACTGGACTAAAAATGATCTTCGTTTCTCACTGATCTTAAAGTAATCCCGTTCAAATAGTACTTGAATAACGGGGCTAAAAAGCCACTACGAAACACAATTTTATTACTTAAAATGTGCTTAACCCTACCTTAATTTACCCCTGAAAATAGTGGCCCTTAAGGGAAAAAGTGCACAGATTAAGGTTGATTAGCGGGTAAAACTACAGAATTTTCCCCTTACTTTTTAAAAATGTTCCCCTTATATAACAGAACCTCCTGAATTAACGCCTTAAATTTAAGCTTAAGGGGTTTCACACTCATGCCTTAAATGTAATTTTAAGGTAACATTAAGGGGTCAGTTACACAAATTAATTTTCCTTAATTTCCTGTATGGGAACTGAAGGTCAAAATGAAGGTAATTTTAAGGGGTAAAATTAAGTCGTTTGGTTTTGTAGTGAGAAGAAACCGCTTTTAGCTCCCAACAGAATCTTTCAGAACCATTTATGCCCGCAGCCTCTCTCCACCCCAGGCACTACTGTGAAAGCAGCATATTTTATCAATCACTCTTCGCCCATCTGAACTGAGAAAGCGGTCTCTGAGGTTTCACCCAGAATCCCTTCGATGCCTCAAGTCAACCACCTGGTGGATAGCTGTCTCCGGTCAAAGGCTTTTAAAAAGTGTTCCTTTCACATCCTCCAGTGACTCAACGTAAGACGTCTGAATAAATCCGACCCAAAGAAAAGAACATGGACAATGTCCGCTACTGTTAAGTTTCGACACGGTGACAATCGCTGCTGAAAGAGCCTCCGCCGGACCCGGGCTGAATGCTGTGGAATGGACTCGCTGTGCCAAACTTGACAAAGAGCCCAGTGAAGGCCTGCACAGTGCCATTCTCTCCTGGGTGTGCTTTCTAGCCATGCTGCTGTGGAGACACATTCCTGTGTACTGAGAGAAGGAGAGAGGCTGAGAGGCAGATTTTTCCTGCAGGACACACTCCGTGAACTGCTGAACTGCACTGGGTATTCATTTTTCCTTCTTAAAAATGATACTACAGCTGCAACAGTTATGTATCCTACTCAAAATGAACAGAAAAATATAATCAATAAACAGAACTAGAAATATATATTTTTTACTGCCCAGCTGCTGAGGTTGTGCTGAATCTGCGTCTATCTGTAATACTTGATTTTCCTGTCAAGAAAAACAAACATGATTGTGCAAAAGCAAACAAGTCTTAACGTAGATTAACAGCAAACTCCAGGCAACCTAGTGGAGCTGCTTTGGTTGGTGCTTAATGCATTCAAAATAGAGACAAAAAAGACAGAATAATTGTTTTAATGGCAAATGAGCTTATATGTGCTCCCAGCCTGCCTGGTGGTAGCGGAAGGTTCAGGATCATTTCTAATGAGAAGATGAATTTGTAAGCCAGGAAAAGGCTCGTGCTCACTGCAGCGTGTAAATGTTTCAAGGTATTAAATCAGTGCAGTCATGCAATGGAAATGTCGTACTATTATGGGACCTCATGTGGTTTGTGCGCCTCTGTGTCCTGTGTCCTGCAAGGGGTCACATCGAGTTGAGCATGAGCTTGTTGAGACTGCAAGTGCAGGAGTGCCCCTGTCCTGGCAAACACTCTGCATACTGAAAATGATCAATATGTATGGCAAAACAAATTTTACTAGTTTGATGTACTACTGCAAATATTTTTTTTAGTTTCCAAAAAAAAATATGGAAACCAAACTGTATACAAAACTAAGGAGTAGAAATGTTGGCGATTGTGACCATACGCAACATCATTTTCGGTCGGAAAACTCCCATTCGGATCAGAATTGTTTCAGCCTTTATACAGTGTTGTTCTTGCTGAAATTGTTCCAGTAGTTTGGAACCCAGATGTTTGAAAACCAATTAAACAATGTGCTGTTCATGGTTGTTGGGAAGCATTTGGACCATTACAGCCTTCCAAAGTATTCACACATCCAAAATGAGAGGCTGAGATGTTTTGTTCCTCTGGCTGCTTTCTGAATGAGGCACAATGTAAGTCAGCCAATCAAAACAATTCTCATTTACAGAAACCGGGCTCAAAAGTGGAGGATGAAAAGAGTAGATTAAAGGGCAAGTCTATTCTGGTCAAAGTCATGAGTCAGAAATACAATTAGAAGTAGAGAAAAGGGTCAAAATTGCCTAGATCTATATTTTGCTGAGGCTGATGGGCTGTGGTATATTATTGAAAACTAAAAAAACATAAAGACCATCTCTCAGTGTAATCACCATCATCAACATCATCATCATCATCTCCACCACCACCACCACCACCACCATTATCAATCCTCATGTCATTAAGTGCTATCAGAGCATTCAGAAAACACATTCCTCTTTTTTGCATCTTGCAATCCTCCCTGGTATGACGATGGGCCGAAGGCAGCCTCATACTGGATTGCAATTATGTTGAAAATTGCTATCGAGTCCAGCTCGACTCAATACTTCCACCTAGCTTTCTTTTCATAAAAAAACACTGAAGCACAAGAGAGCAAGAGAGCTCCACTCTCAGAGTAATAACACCTGCCTGTCAAATCAGTCCTCGAAAGCCCTTTTGCACATTTCCCAGCGGCAAAATGCATATGAGACTCCTGATTTACATTCAGCAGATACAGAAATGCATTACCGTTTTAAAATGATGAAGCAACGCAACGCATTACTGAGCTTTGGGCAATGCTGAAACTCAACAGTTTTTTGAAAGTGTCCACTCGGATGTTCTAAGTACAATTCATCTGCAAAACCCTGCCTTAAATTTACAGCAGCCAAGTACGAATCCACTGCAGGTTCAGTGCAAACAAACATGAAGGGTGAGCGGATGGTTATCGATTTATGAAGAACAATGATTCACTTACCTTCCTGCACCGCCTGGAACGGGTTGTTTGGCTCAATAAATTTTATGGAGTGGGTGATTTTCTCACTCTGCAAAATGTCATCGTTGAGGCTGAGGTCAGAGATGGCCAGCTGGAAGACCTCATCGTCCCTCGCGGCATTCTCCTCGAAAATGGCACCTGCAGGGACATGTGGGTGGTTGGTTTGTGACTCAAAATTAAAAAAAAAAAAAAAAAAGACAATCGTGGTAACTGCTCTTGTCTCCATGATTCAGCTTTTCAAGGCCTATGTAATATTTTTCCATTAACTCTAGTATCAGTATAAATGGCAGTAGTAGTCAGTAAGGGAACATGCAATGCTTTGGATTGGCCTTTAAACCATGCGTTGCGCAACAGCATTACGTAAACTCTAAAGGAGTGATATTGAATATTGAAGGATTTCCTGCTTGCTGCTGGCTCATCAATAAACAGCCTACAGGCTGTACACAGAATGCTCTCCCCTTGCACTCATACAGGTGGCCAATAGGGTGAGTAGGCAGGTCGGCTTCGCTTGATGTATAACCACTGTGTTTGGCTTATTTAGGGGGAATAGAGGTGTCACATCTGCTCATTCCGTCCTCTAGTGAGAGCAGCCCGGATCCCTACTGTCTGTACTCGCCTTCCAATTACCAGGTTTGGATGGGCCAGGGCCTCTGTAAATCACCAGCATCGTCCTGCAAATCGCTTTCTGCCGGCCTCTCCATTCGCAGGACAACTTTGTTTTTCTTGAACCTTTGAACGTCGGAGATAACGGCTCCGTGGGACAGATTGCACATATGAAACCGCTGATATTTGATATTCCAACCTTCATGTCACTACACTTAACAGGTGTGTCCAGGTCCAACTAAGAGGCAACCACATGCAAGTCGATGGCTAGTTTGGTGTTGGACCAGTGAACATAAACCCATTAAAAAAAAACAGTGCAAAGGGAGGGAGAACAACTTTTGGTTCCCTACACCAACAAAGTATATTTTTAAAAACAAATTGAAAAAAAGATGCACCAATGTGAAGAACCTAATTAAAGATGTAAGAACCTCATTATTAAGTACCCAGACTTTCCTAGAAATGTAAGCCTACACCAAGAACCACTTAGGAACCTTTTAGAGTAGCCTACAAATGATGGTTAGTTGGACCTCAGTCTTGATATGACCAAATGGAACAATGTGAATGGACTGGACACATGAGAGAGCTGGCGTTTCTTATTCCAGCCATGGTGTTTCTGTGCTTTACCCACATGTGACAAATTCAGGTACAGAAAGTAAGTCAGTTAGAACCAAATCCTTGGAAGGATTTTTACTTTCTGAACCTTAATGTTCTTTGGATTCAGCCGAGTCAGACAGCTTGTTGAGTAATTGACCAGTAAATGCAAAACCACTCAAAATTAAGGCGCCAAAAAAGGGTCTTCAGGGATGTAGTAAAACAACATTAATGTTCCCAAAGGACTGAGTGAGAAACTCTTTTTAAGAGCCTCCACATTGTTTTTTCCTAGAACAACACGTCCAAGTTAAGAACCATGTACATAAAACAGGTGCCCCAAAGGATCCTTTCAGCAATGCCACATCTAGCTTCCTGAAAGAACCCTCTCTATACATAACATATGTGAGTAAGAAAAACCTTTTCTTCACTGTCAATGCACTTTACAGGTTTAATGGGAGAACCTTTACAACAAGTCATCTAATAAAAAGTTCTTCACGTTCACACTTCTCATTCACAAAAATGGTGCAATTGAAAGGTTCCTTGGGGTACCAAAAATGGTGGTCTTCTCTAGCGTCATGCAAAGAACCTCATGCAAAACCATTAGGATCAGCAAAAGCTGGACTTCAGCCTTCCTGTGCCTGTCTTTAACATATTTTGCAAAACTGAAAATCAAACCGTAGCGGTGGTGCTCAGGAGCTGTCCGTGGTGCTGAACAAGCCCTTACTAAGGCAGAATGTATGTTCTGACTTTCTATTGTAAATTGCTGCCACATTATCAGGTTCTAGTTAAGCAAACCTAATGTTAGCACCCAACCATCTTCTCATCTACTGTCGCAAGGAGACTTCAGGTTGGATGGGGCTGGATGGGATCACACAGACCATCACAAATGGAACATCCTTCACAGGCAGGGCTAATGTTTTTAACACATCTATTGACGTACACATGCAAATGTCCAGCAAGACTAAAGCCTTTAAATACTGGGAAGATTTAACTTCCAAAATGAGAGCTGACCATCGTTTTAAAAATTGTCTTCAAATTGTAAGCAGCCTTAACAGTCAGTCTCGTTGTTAAAATCTGCATTAAAACAAGTGTGCCGTGATTTTATCAGAGCAATCTCTCTCTCTGTCTTTCTCTCTCTCTCTGTCTGTCTCTCTGTCTTTCTCTATCTCTCTCTGCCAATCAAGCCTACACAGATGGCCGATTGGCGCGTCTGTTTCTAGAGGCAGAGCTGCAGCCAAGCAGCATTTTTTAGCCACTGTCATGTCCTTAACTACAGCAAGCAACTGTACTTATTCTGCACTGTCAACTGTGGGGGTCAAGTGGAGTGTAGCAGAGACAGAGAGAGAGAGAGAGAGAGAGAGAGAATCCAGCTTCAGAGCGAGATATCAGAGGAATTGAATAGAGAAAGGACCCCCTCCACTCTCTCTCTGGTCCCCCCAACCCTTTTCTCTTTCCTGAAAAATGCGAGTGTGTCAGAGACAGCGAGCTCCGCAACGTTCATCAATCTGCTAAAATCCTCTCATTTCCGGCAGCGATGCAAGGGCCAGTGAAGTAGCCCCAGGCATCTAAAGAAGGGAAGAGAAAGAAGCGACGCTGAGAGCCCTCCATTCACCAGTCTCTCTTAAGATCTTTCTTAAGATTTCCCTCACGTTCTATTCAAAGTTAAGGCTTACAGTGAGGGGGCGGTTGGGGTGGGGGGTGCTCCTCTTGCTTCCACCTAATTGCATGATCATGAATTATACATGTATACCCCCAGCACAATCACCACACATCCAGCCCCAGACTTGCTCTACGCCAACGGTGGGCTTACAGCTGTCTCGTCCCGGCTTCTGGGCTAGAGGCTTTTGAAATGCACACACACACACACCATCACTCTGCTGCTGCTGCTGCTCTCTGATTGAGCTGCTGAACTGGGTACAGATGAGAAGTGCGTGGCTGGAGTTTGTGGGGTGTTTTTGTATGTGTAACTGTATGGAGTGTGTGTGTGAGTGTGTGTGTCCGCATCCACTATGCACATACGAGTCTTCTAAAGTATGTATGGTGCATGTTTGTTTGTGTGGTGTGCCTCTGTGTGTGTGTGTGTGTGTGTGTGTGTGTGAGAGTGCGTGTGTGCATGCGTCGCTTCTTACCAATGTGGATGATGGAGTCCGCTCGTGCAGGGCTGCACTGCCACATCCCGAAGCAAAGCCACGCGATCAGCACTTCCATCTCCGGCAGCTCATCCGCGCGCCCGCTCGCGCTTCCAGATCAGATCCCAACAGCCGCGCGCACTTCTCCGGGAAGTGGGGGCGGGAGGGGGGGGGTTGGAGGTGTGCAGTGGATGTATTAAAAAAGGAGGGGGGGCTGCGGGGTGGATGAGTCGGGGTAGGGTGGTGGGGATGAGAATTTGGGGTGATAATCAGCACGCGTAGGGGCAGCAGCGTGCAATGTGAGGCCGAAGCGCGCGTTCCACCAGCCTCTCTCCCGCAGCTCTCGCGCTCTCCGGCGCTCGCGGAGTCTGAGACATTAACACAGCGGCTAGAAAGAGAAAAAAAAATCTGCGGAGGAGGAGGGACACCCCCGCTCTCTCTCACTCTCTCTCTCTCTCTCGCTCTCGCTCACCGCACCACGTGACTGCAGAGAGAAGCTCTAACGCCGCGCGCGCGCAAGGGAAGGAGGCAGCAGCTCGAGTGAGGGATGGAGAGAGGAAGAGATGGAGAGATTGAGTCCTCGTGCGAGAGAGAGACGGAGAAAGCCGGAGACGGAGACAGAGGGCTCGCGCACAACGTTGGAGGCAGGCAGCACGTGGACGGAGACGGAGGAGGAGGAGGAGGAAGACAAGCCAGAGGATCGCATGCACGAGCTCAGTCCGCGCGCTTTCTCTCTCTCTTTCTCCGGTAAGTTGGAAGTGAGATAAAAATCTCGTAGAAATCTTATAAGCACCCATACATGCTGATGAAGTGTCATCTATGTGTGCAGGTAACAGGAGCTGCAGGTGGAGAGCTGAAGCTGTGGTTTGGAGGCACGTGGAGAGCTGCTGTGACCATGCAGAAGATTGGACTGGAAGACATTCCAGGTGTGGGGGCACTACGCTGAGAAGAGTATGTGGACTTTCACAAAATAAGGTGCTTTGTTTTAAGGTTTCTGATGGGACTGGGCAGTTTGTTGAGGAGAGCTGGTTAACAAAAGTAGACGAAAGTGGACAGGAGATTTGGTGGTGAGGGATTCCCATTCAGAGTGATCAAGTCTCTTCTGAGTTAGACTGACGCCCCCCC
>JBBPCX010000114.1:30729590-30764066 GCA_037974365.1 Hydrocynus forskahlii | reverse complement strand
CCCCCCCCCCCCCCCCCCCAACACAGACACACACACACACACACACTCACACAAACATACACCTCTGAGAAAACTAAGTTTTTGTGGACTCCAACTCTCCAGCTACACTGGACCCAACTGGACCCTGGAGCCAGAGACCGGGGAGGAGATGATATTCTTACTCTTACAATTAAAGGATATTTCTTTGAGGTTGATTCGAAAGCAGAAATGTCCCTTAATTGTTGGGTTAAGTGTATTCCCATGCACCGAAGGCTTCAGCACAACAGACAGCTCCCCAACTGGCTGCCCTGAGAGGTTCAGAGGGCGAGTTTGCCCCATCCATCTCCCCATATGCACACCCCTCACTTCCATCTCTGTTACTTGTCATTTTTCATGCACCAGTCTTTAAAGCAACAGATCCCTCTGATATCTAAAAGTGAACAACTCCGAGGGCTATTATGAGGACTGTCTCTCATGTCAGGACAAGAAAGTGATCCATGCATAGACAAGCACAGGCGTCAGTATCTCTGATCTCCAGGGATTCCATTAAGGTGTCAAAACTGTAATTTATCGCCCAGAGCAACTTAGCAAGATGTAACAGGCTGTCCAGACCGGTGGCTGGACACAGCGGGAAGTGAGAGGAGGGAGCGAGGAAGCGTCTGTGCGCAGCGAAGAGTCCGGCAAGGCTGATTGGAAGGGAAAGAGCGCCCCTCCCGGGCTGTGGCAACAAGTGGTTGCTGCAAGTTGCAGTTGAGATATCGACTGTAGGAGCAGGATGTGTGGTCACATGTCCAGTGCCTGTCCTCTAAACTTCTGACCAACCGAATTCAATTGGATTATAGAGTTCGTTTTAAAATGTTTGGTTCATTTTTCTCACTTGAAAGTAGCCTGAGAGTGTGTGCTTTATGGAATGTTATTATAACCATTATATGCATTATTATATCCATTATTCCAAAATTGATCCAGTTAAATCTCAGCCTCCACAGCCCTGACATTCACACCCCCATTGCCTCATAGCCAACAGGAACAAACTCTTTGTTGGTCTGCTTTGTTTGTTTACCGCATCCTTTTATCCCTCTCAAGGCCCACCACACTCAGAGGCGCCTCATCCATCGAGCTGCATGCAAATGAGCTCGGCCCACAAAGAACCTCACAGTCAAATGGACAAAAAATTGGACACGAGGCATAATTACAGGAGAGGAAGTCCTCAGCATTTGCCTGGTGACCTGCTGGTAGTGTGGACACTGTTGTGAGCAAAAATGAATTACAGATATAAACATTGTTAAACCAAACTGTGTTTTGTCATGTTTTCATCTTTGTTGATTTAGTTGCACTTACATTCCTTTTGAACCTCAAAACCTCATGCACAAAGTACATTTTTGCAAACATTGAGATAACATAAACAATAATATACATCAGCCTGATTTGAAAAATGTGAAAACCCTGATATGGAGGGTTAAATACATCAGTGTGAAGCATTTAGCAGTAGTGAAACTAAAAATCCTTCATTGTTCCACCATTGCCTGGAAGGGGCAAGAACAGGGCCTATGTTGGAGCTGCGTGGCAAGAAGTCTCGTGACAGCGCCCCAAACCTCTCAGCACACCTGCATGAAGCACTTGCGCAAAAACTGCATGTGCAATCATGTATGAGTGATTAATTTGGCTTCTTGAGCAAGCTGAGGTTTTATGCAATCTCGCTGATTTTGTGTGAATGAGATGTGATTAAAACCTGTCGTAAGATAATAATAAAATGACACTGCTCTGCTTATTATCTCTTTCTCTCTCTGGCTCTCTGAAAATACAACTTGCCTGACAAATTTTATTTTTCTCCAAAAAATAAGAATGTTGTATAAACTGAATTAGTGAATGAGTTTATGAAGGCCTCGGTTGTTCTGTTCACATCTACATGGAGAGTATGATGCCTACAATAGCCTAAGCTATCCACAGCTTTTGGGATCTTGTCATTCGTATTCTGCATGGCTACCTGTGTGTATGCACTTGCCTGCACTGGGTTTTACACTCTCTCATGATACACTGTAACAATAAATCCTCAAAGCTCTGGAGTTCCTCAGCTTGGAACCATTCAGGGAGGCTCCAGGAACTATTTTGAAAAGACCTGACAAGGAACTTCTACTTTTAAAAATAAGCGATCTTTGATACCTAAGAAGAACTATGTGTGGTCCCTTTATAACCATTTTCTATAAAAGTCTGAAAAGCTGCGCATTAAGTAGGTGTCAGGGTTCCCCATGACTCCCACATGAAGGCAGGCGCTTTGGCAGACTTCAATTTCAAATAACTTTTTATTTATAACCAAAACAAAACTGGCACGAGGGCCAGAAACAGGACTTAAACAAAAGGAGACGGGAGAAAACCAAACCAGAATCATGGTGGACCAACACTCAGGTCCACCACGAACAAACTTAAATACATCATACTAAACTTCACAAACCAATAGAAACTCAAAGCTTTTCCCTCTGAGCACACCGGCCAGCTGAAACACATAATACAACAAGCCCACCAACCACCCCAAGGGTGGAGGAGGGGTAAGCAGCGGAAAAAAGAAGTGTCCTGTGGGCCCCACCTGGCCGCCTCCCAATGGACCCCGTCCTGGCCGGCACTCTGCATGGCCAGGGCGGCCCAGAAGGGTATCACAGTCCCTTCTCTTTTGAGAGACCGAGCTCCCTCCGTGGAGCCCCTCTGTGTGTCCCAGGACCGAGCTCCCTCCATGGAGCCCCTCCATGTTCTCCGGAACTGAGCACCCTCCAGGATCGAACTCCCTCCGGGGAGGTACTCCGTGGCCCCCAGGTCCAAGTCCCCTCTGTGGAGCTCCATGGGAGCCCTCCAAGACCCCAGTACCCCCCCTAAAAAATTCTGGGGGAGATCCGCAACTGCAGCCCCCTTCCAAGGGCATGCTTCCAGCGTGCTAGGGGGTCCTGGTCCCCTCCAGGGCGTTGATGGCGTGTTTGGCGACTCCTTAAACCTTTTATGTGGGGCCGGAGGTACTACACCAATTACTGGTGCTACTAGGGAAGGCGGCCCTGCTAATGGATTTAGCGGCCCTGCTTGTAGGGTTGGCAGCCCTGCTACTGGCTTTAGAGGTGCTGCTACTGGCTTTAGCGGCCCTGCAACTACGTTAGCCTCTGCCACTACGCTTCCTACGTTAGCCTCTGCTGCTATGCTACCTACGTTAGCCTCTGCTGCTATGCTACCTACGTTAGCCTCTGCTGCTATGCTACCTACGTTAGCCTCTGCTGCTACACTACCTGCGTTAGTCTGCACTGCTACGCTACCTGCATTAGCCTCTGCTGCTACACTTCCTGCGTCCTCTAGACCACGGCTGCTTGGCTCTGGACCGCGGCTGCTTGGCTCTGGACTGGATTGCGTATGCCCTAGGGGTAGCCCTTGCAACACTAACACATGCAGGGTCCTTGGGCCCTCAGGAGCTGGCATAAGCGGCTGGCCAGACCGCTGGCGCAGGTCCAGCAGTCCTCCCCTCGGCTGGGCACAGTCTGCCTCACTCGTGGCAACCCACCATTTCTCCACAGGTGCATCGCCCAGTCTGCTGCACTTTGGCAGGTCGGTCCATCTGTCAAGGTTCCCCATGACTCCCACATGAAGGCAGACGCTTTTGCAGACTTCCATTTCAAATAACTTTTTATTTATAATCAAAACAGAACTGGCACGAGGGCCAGAACCAGGACTTAAGCTTATTCTTTAAACAAAAGGAGACAGGAGAAACTCATTCATGAACACTGATTTTTAGGAATCATAAATAAATGAATAAATGAATAAGTCATCTTCTTTGCTTAGTTTTATTTGAACCATGCGAGCAACATACACAGATGAGCCATGACATTATAGCCACCTCCCTAATATTGCATAGGTTCCCCTCATGCTGCCAAAACAGCTCCGACCCTTCAAGGTATGGACTCCTTTAGACCCCCTAAAGGTGTGCTGTGGTATCTGGTATCAATATGTTAGCAGCAGATCCTCAAAGTCCTCCATGAGGTGGGGCCTCCATGGATTGAACTAGTTTGTGCAGCACATGCTGCAGATGCTTGTTTGGTGCCTGAACAATAGAGTGTGGCAGGGTGTATTATCCTGCTGAAAGAGGACACAGCAATTACACTGTTGCCATGAAGGGCTGTATTTTGTCTGCAACAATATAGGTGTTACGTGTCAAAATAACATCCTCATAAATGCAGGACCCAAGATTCGTCAATACAACATCAATCGGAGTGTCACTCTGCTTCTGTTGATCCAAGATTCAAGATTCAAGATTCTTTATTTGTCACATGCATAATTATACAAGCACAATACGCAGTGAAATGTATAATGAACCACTCCTTTTAGGACTGTGCAAACATTATAATAATAAGTACAATTTTAAATTAAACACATTTGGAATTTTCTAAAACAAATAAAAATAAAATAAGTGCAAGGTAAGTAGAAGTAGAGTAAAGTAGTTGCCTCATATTCTTCCAATAGTGCACCCTGGTGCCTGTACTTCCCCAGGTGAGCGGTGCATACACACTAGTGAGTACTCTGACCAGTCTGTGATTCGAAGAAAAGGTCTGACTGTCAGCAGGGAGTGAACCCTGAGAACCTCAGCTGAAGTTGTGGCTTGTTTCTAATTGAGCTAGAGGGGCAGACCCCACTTTGATGAACATTCCTCAGTCCTCTGTTCATCAGGAGATGGGCGGTGGGTGAAGGCTCAAGGGTGTGAAAGCTTTTTCATGGGAAATACAAAGCAGAGATGAAAATTAGGGCATTAGTATAAATTGTTGGGTAGTGGACCAACCTCAACCTCAACAGTGACAATGATGTGTACAAAAGACCCAGCAACACTTTTGTGCTTAATACAGTAAGCCCCCGCTTTTCAGAGGGGTTACGTTCCAAGAGCACCCGCGTATAGTTAAAAGACGTGTTATTGTGGTGTGGTAAAAAAATGCCTAAAAATGCCCATTTTTATAGTGTAAACCCTAAATATGCCCCCAAATATGCTCCCAAAATAATTTAATGTCATATTAAACGCATTACCCTTAAAGAAAATGTAAAGGTAAACCTGTATTCCTACTGTACAGTTTACACTGAATTCCCGCAGTGCTAGAATATAAATACAGATGTAACCCCTGTATAGACTGTACTGTTCATGCATGTGCATTTTTTTGTATGTGCTGTCTTTTTCTGTGGTATAAGCAGGTAAATACAGTAATAAATTAATTTAATTCACAGTAATAAAAATACAGGGCAAGAAACGAAACAAAACGAACAAAATACGAGAACATGCAAGACGCTTCACGGGGGAAATTCTGGTCTGCAGCTGCCACACATGCGTCACAGGGGAGCAGCCAATCAGCAGCAACTTTCAAACCTCCCGCCTCTGAGTAAAGCGGTATTTCAGCATCCCAAGATGCGCTTTCTTTGTGTTTTTTTTATCAGTAACAATTTTTTATATAGAAATGTAGCTGAATTTACATTAAGTTCGTTTTACTTAACAATTTAGCACTAAAATGCATGAAAAATTACATATTGCCATGAAAAAAGATGTGACGTCGGGGCCTCGTCCGCCACGCCCCCTCATTCTAGTGCTGGATTATGTTTGGGCTGGATTATGTTTGGCCCCCCCAGCACGAGGAAGAGGAGGCGTGGCAGACGAGGCCCAGACAGTCCAATGCGGAGGTTTCAGCGAAAAATGATTAGCTCAGTTCTCAGAAAAAATCCGCGTTGGACTGACTCCACGACTGCTGATCCACGTAAAAGTGTGGGTTTATTGTATACTCATACCAGTGCCACACACACTACCATGCCACTAGTATGTGTGTGGCCCACCTCCCACATTGGATATAAGGGTATAAAACGGGTAGGTAGTGGACCTACAAGGTGGGTGGAGCTCATAAAATGGCCTGTGAGCAGAAGCACAAGGTAGGTGTTTCTAAAATAATGGCCAGTAAGTTGCAGCACAGGCTCTGTGTTTCTAAGAAGTAGACAGGAAGGGGTAGGCCTTTCTAATAAAGCAGCCATTTGGTGGTAGGTGTTTCCAATAGATTGGCCAATAGGTTTCTAAAAAGTGGACAGGAAGTGGCAGCTTTTATAAAACATTCTTTCTTACATTGCTTATCTCCAGTCAGTGTAACGTCAGGAAAAAGACACAGTCTAATGATCAGGTCTGTGGCCCGCTGCTTTCATTTGCCATGCCTTTGTAAGCATGCAAACAAACAGTTCTCTTCTTGTTTGTGTCTTTTCAAATTGTTCTAAGTTATTGTTCACACCTCGGTCTGCATTAAGGCAGCAAATGGGTTGGGTATCACACAGCTGTGGGTTCCATATGCACGCCAACAACAAACCATCTTACCCCAGAAGAACTGTCATCTACATGCTAGAGCTGCAGGAGCCACAAAGCATCTGGACCTGTAACTCCTTGACTGATGAATGCACAATTGCTCTGTCATTTGACCAGGTCCAGTGCATACATTTTTATTCCACATCAAGCTTTGTTGGCAAACAACAAACATCTCTCGAATGGCAAATTGAAATATGAGGGACAGAAATTGGACATCATGGATCTGCTCAGGGCAGAAGGAAAAAACATCCTTGGCCACTTTCACTGGCAATGTCTAATTTAGATCCTTCGTTTGACCCCATCCACCACTGTTATTTGGTCAGCGTCATTGGTCAGGTCTTGTACTCTTGTTTAACTTCTCTTTAGGAACAACATGCCCAGTCATGTCATTCACAGAGCAAGAGTGTACTCACTTACAGAGCAGAAGCTGATTACGAATGGGATGAATACTAATCTGAGCCCTAAGAGTGTTTTTCTTTTCAAAAGCTGGCTCATTTAAACCATTTACAGAGAGTCCTCTGGAGCATCTTTTGAGAGAGTCACATACAAAAATCTAATTTAGGGCAAGTGCACAGACTCACACTATCCTAAATCAAATATTTAGCTCATTTTCTTTTTAGATGCATCAGCTAAATATTTTACTCTCTGCATCCCATTAACCAGCCATTACAACCAGCAGGTCAAGAGATCACTTAATTTGTTTGATTGTTTGTTTTTGGTTGGTTTGTTCATTTGTTTACAGCGAATTCATTTGCTTATGTTTTATATTTACTCTTGTCTGAGATGCCTTCTGTTGCCTTCGACTTTTTACTGTTGGACAGGAGTGACCTTACACAGCAGTGTTACTGCTGTGCAATGACGGGGGGCAAATGTGCTGAACTGTTTACACAAACATGTCTGGTGTGTTCTACGCTAAGCCACTTCCCACCTTGGCTACTCAGACCACATCTATGTAATGATCATCAGATGTGCCAAGCACATTCCAAAGCAGACATAGACCTGGCCTACAGGAAATATCTCTGCTCTTCAGGGATGTTTTGAGTGTACATGTATAGGGACGCTGCAACCTACAGTGGCTCTACCAACTTGAAGGAGTACTCGGCATCAGTGACTTTCTACATCAGCAAGTGCATCAATGACATTATTGCCTCCAAGACCATCTCCATGTTCCCCAACCAAAAACCAACTGTGGAGCTAGCTGACACACTGTCTTCAGACCAAGCGATAGGGCTGCCCTGAGAATAGAAAGGATGAACCTGTCCCAGGTCATCAAAGCAGTAAAGTGCTTACATACTCAGGGCTACGTGCTCAGCCCTCTGCTGTTCACACGGCTCACCTCTGACCGTGCCACAACGCACAGCTCAAACCACATGATAAAGTTTGCTGATGACAAAACCATGGAAGGTTTGATCAGCAGAACAAAGAGGTGGCGTACAGGGAGGAGGTGCAATGGCTAACATCAACAGCTCCTCAGTGGAGATCCAGACCACCAAGTTCCCTGGTGTTCACGTCACGGAGAACCTCACGTGGACCCTCAACACCAGCTCTGCTGCCAAGAAGGCCCAGTATCGTCTCTGGGGAATGAGGAGAGTGCACTTCCTCCTCAAATCCTCAAAACATTCTACAAGGGAACTACAGAGAGCGTTCTCTGTAGCTGCATCATGGCATGGCACAAAAATTGTTCGACATTAGATGATAGGGAGGACAGAGGAGAAGATCATCAGAGGAGAAGATTATCGGTTTCTCTCCCCTCTGTGTCACGGACAGTTTACACCATTGCAATTATTTTCACAATTATTATTTATAATTGCTGTCTAACTCTATATTTGTATTTTTGCACACTTAACAACTCCGCTTCTAGGAAGCAGTATTTGTCACAAAACTGTATTCATTCAAACTGTCCTATAGCTGCTTTTGTTGACTGCACGGTATGTTTTCTTGTCCTTTTGCTTTTCTTGCACTCTGAGTAAATTGTCAAGTCTGTGTCATCTTCTGTTTTTGTTCTTGTGTTACATGGTCTTGCCGGAACACTGTTTCATTTCACTCTGTTCTGTGTACATGGCTGAAATGACAATAAACCAGTTTGACTTGACAAAATCCTCCATTTATAATAAACCTTCTTGACTTTACAAACTCCTTAATTTGCTTTGCTGCAGGGTCCTCAGTGTCTGATTTTTTTTTAGGAATACCAGCATTTCAGACCAAATAAAAGAATTAACATCAAACCTTAAATGCATATCAGTTTCCAAATTAATGGTGGATAGACAGGTAAGTGGATTAATTTTTATAATTATGTTTATAAAGAACATTCATTTGAAGTATCCTGAAAGTAACCTTGGGTTCAAATACCTTGAGGATTTTTTTTTCCATTTCTTTCTAAGACCTAAAAAAAAGGAAATTTAGGCATTTTCATACTTAATGCACATTTTTGTGTGAGACCATTTTTAAAACCCCAGCAGTGGTTTTTGTAACATGTTTTTTTATATTACATTAACTTCGGTTCTACATAACATAGGAACACCAGATAAAGCTCAGCATAACGTCTGAAACCTTGAGCATCGACACAAACTTCTGTTGTTTTCTTGTATGATGACAATTAACCATATGTTACATTTGTGCAGTTCCGCACATACTCCAATGTTTTATACATTTGTCAGGTCTTTTGGTGGGTTTTACACTTTTGACACCACCACTTACTCTGAGAATATGAATGTACAAAGGCTTGCTCCAATGATATACTAAATGAATCATCATCCTTGATCTCCACAATGCAAACATAGTTGGATCATGATCACGCATGGAAAGGCCCTCTGAAAAGCTCATGTCCTCTACCAATTTCCTACAGAAAAGCCACAAAAATGTTTTTTTTTTTTTTAAATCCACAATACAAGATCCAAGATGATACAAGCTTGTGTGAACATCTTTTTCACTATTCATTACTGTAAATACTTATTAATGCATACGGTTCTTATTCATAACTAGTATGGGAATCCTGGGCCATAAAAACAAAAACAAAAAAAAATTAGGTAATATCATGATTGACAGCTCACTGGTTAAATGTTTAGCCCTTGGGATGGCTTTATAGGAATGCTGACGTTCCATGAACAGGCACCTGTATTTGGAACACACCTAGGCTTTCAGGATGCAGCAAAAAAGCACAAGGAAGTCTTTGCTGAATAGGGTGTGTGATGAACTCTCAATACAGACAAAGTCGTTTCCTGTCAAGGGGTGCTGATTTCTTATTTATATCCGTGAATCTCAATGCTTACATAAATTAAAAGCTAAATATGTTTTATTGTGGATTGCATGAAGGTTATGAACTGTGAGCAAGACCAAGGGAAAACTCCAAATATTTGCTGAAACAAGCTAGAAGGCAACAAGGGACCGGTAGCACATACAGCTACAATGTTAGCGGCTAAGCTCATTTTTGACAGCCCACTTCTGTTGTCTTGTAAGCTGTTTAAAACTGGGAGCTAAATAACAGGACTAGTCATTAGTCCGACCTCGTAGGCTAAATTAGGGTTAGTTTAAGGATGCATTGGTTTAAGGGTTTGCACACTTATCTAACCAATGTATTGTGAGTTTATTTGCTTATTTATTTTTTCAAATGCCTTTCTTCTTAACAGATTTGTTTGTTTTTCAATTGAAATGTACACGTTATAGGTAACATTAAAGGTGGGAATATTTTTTAAATTATTTATCATGGTCTCATTTTTTTTACATCAGAAAACCTGGCATTTTAACAGGGGTGTGTAAACTTTTTATATCCCCTGTACCTTAAATGACTTCTTGGCTTCTTGACTTCTTGACATATTGTTCCCTAACTTGCTAAGGATACACCCCTCAGGTACCACCTTAGGGATTTGAGAGGTACCACCTCAGTAACTTACAGGGTCCCACCCCTGTGATTTGTGGGCTATCACCCCAGTGATAGTTCAGTTTTCAGTAGCGTTTCAAATTGGACCTAGTTTGAGAAATACTGTAGAATAAATAATGGGTCTACTTAAAAACACACTTCTTCTATAATTACCCACTCCAATAGAGCAGACTGGGGGCTAAATGATAAGTATAATTTACACCCCTTTCTTTGTGGTCTGCCAGAAATGAGGGAGAGCATCCCTTACAATTCTGCATAGGATGATATCACTAAGCACCCTGCATTAGAAGCCCCAAAGCTTTCAGGGAAGGGATGAAGATATTTTGAGAGCTATTAGGGTCAGTCCACTAACGTTCTTCCATTTAACAGACAAGATATTAATTAAATGATGTAGCTGCGATGATGACAGACCACTTTAGGCCCAGCACACCCACCCTACTGTGATTAGTGACCAAGGAGAGTTGCTCCGCTCTCGACACTCGTCTTTGGCAGGCAAGTGAGACGTAATGATTTGTGGAAAGTCTGACCAAGGACTTTAAATAATACAGGCGAATCATGATGACTAGCTATATTTTTACCCTGGAAACAGACAAGCTCACTCAAGTACACCTACTGCAGTTCACTATAGGCAAGTTGACTAAAAGTAACATTGAGACCATCCTTAAAGAAATTTCAACCTACTATCTACCCGTTATTTTAAAGAGGAAACACACCACCAGCACCCGTATTGTAAAAGCTATTTAAATGCTAATGGCATTCCTTTGTGGAGAAATTGTCTGCCTGCTAAAGCCCTTTCTTTAAGGTGCTCAGTATCCAAAAATAACAGAAACTCAATGGGCAAAAGTCAAATTAAATTACATTACTTGAGTTTCTGACCTAAAATAAGTTAACATCCTCTACAGAGGACACACTGCATATTTTCTGTCCACTTTAATAAGCAAATACTGTTTATGTGATAAATTAAAAAAGAAAAAAGGGAAAAGGTGGTCTTTTTCATATTTAACATTTAGATTTGAGATCATTAAAGGCAAATCCTCCATGCTGATGAGGGGAAATCACAGCACGCAGTCCAGCCCCCTGCTAAGTACCAGCCAATTGTAATCAAGAGGTGTGGCCAATTAGCATATCTCACGCCATTTGTAAAAGCAACATTTAAATTTAGATTTAGATTTAACATTTTGATTTAGATTTAACAGTTAGATTTAAGATTTAACATTTAGATTTAGATTTAACATTTAGATTTAAGATTTAACATTTAGATTTAGATTTAACATTTAGGTTTTAGATTTAACATTTAAATTTAACATTTAACATTTACGCAGCAATAAAATGTACCAAAACGTAACACTATTTTTTTTATACATTTAGCTTTAAATGTGTGAAAATTGTGTGAACATTGCGCTAAATGATGAAAAAATGACACCTCTAAATCAGTGAAGCTGTTTTTACAAACGGCAACCCATAGGTACCAGTCAGTTGGAAATGAACAGCAGCAGCAGCTCTACCTCAGGACTATTAAAGAGTCGCTCTACAGGATACTGACAAAGTCACTGAAAAATGATAATAAGCAAGCAATGTCTTTTGCAAGTTTCAGAAGTTTATGTTTAATCTAGAACAGTCCAAAAAACTTGAATGGTCCACACTAGCTAGCACTAATAGCCACAGTCTGCCTCTGGAAGGTTACTAATATTTTTAACTTTATATACTGCTCAAAAAATTAAAGGGAACACTTAAACAGTCATGCTGTTGTTTAAGTGTTCCCTTTAATTTTTTGAGCAGTATATTTCATTGCCTCTATCTAGACTTCTGTCCAAGACCATAGAGTAGCAGAGCAGGTTAGTTACACAGCAGCCAGCCAGAAGGACATTGCATGTTTCCTCCCCAGCGGTACGTTATCCTTTCTCTTCTCTTGGATGATCAAGGTTCCCACTATCTAACTGTTTAATTAACTGTTTAATTATCCAAGTTTTGGGGGGTCATGCGAATGAGAAGCAACTAATGAACTGGCAAATACGAATGCAGGAGCAGCTGCTATGGCTAATCAGTGCACTTGGGCTGTCTCCTAAAGTAGCATTTTCAAACTCTTTAGGCAATTTGCCTGGAACTTGAAAAATGGGAAGAGGTCTATGCTGTTGGGCCTGTAGGGCTGCGTTGTTGTGTAAATAGTGCACATCAGCAACAAATACATGCAAATGCACAATTAACTGGCCTGGCCTGGGATCAAGTGTGAGTGCATGCAAGACAGAAGCCTTGCATTATTCAGAATTCATACAGGTGTATGCAGCGCGAAGCAGACCTTCATGCAGGCCTTGAATAAACTATGTACAACCTCGGGTGTAAATAGTCTGGCGCATGTGTATGTGCATTAAAAGCAGCAGACGGAGTTTGCTTACGGGCGTCTGTGTGTGTGTGTGTGTGTGACATACGTCTAAGGTCAGGAGAGTCAGTCTCTGCAGGATGGAAAACATGGGGCAGAAGGACAAACAGCATGCTAAGCCAGGCTTTAGAGTGCTACTAATTGATGAGAGACCCTGTAAGAATGAAATGATGGCTGCATTACGTTCATGCTCCCCCCCCCTCTCTGTCTCTCTCTGTCTCTTTTTCTCTCTCCCTCTGACTTGGCAGTGGCTCCTGGGGCTGCAGAGAGAGCACACTGCAGAGAGCACACTGTTTCACTCTGAGCCACACATATTCATTACCACTTGACAAAGGCTCGTGGTCCTTTCTGATATTTCTCGGCACAAATTCAGAGAATCCATTAATGCATGCCAGTGCATTTCAGAACCGCTCCAAAGAATCTCTTTCATGGCCTCATAATGATCGTATTGCTGCCATAATGGATAAAGGACGGTGGATATAGAAGTATCAAGTGGTAAAGATGTATCAGGGTTACAGCCCAGGGGCAAGGGCTCCGACTCCTGTAGGATTTAATTCTTACCCAAGTCTAATGCGTCTGGGTTGATTATCCTAAGACGTCTCAGATTTTTAGAGTTGGTAAACGGCCTGAGATGTTTTCTCTCAACCCAGTGTTTCTTCGCATGCTATTAAAGAGTGTTTGGTTCCTCCCAGAGATCTGTTCTCCTGCTCTTAGAGAGTTTTTCTCACAGTGGTTCTTGTTCATGTTCCTAAAGAGTCTTGGCTCCTTTTCTTTTGAGTCTTTGCTGCTTTCCTTTCCAGTATGTATTTTTCTCAGTGGTTCTTTAACTGTCTTTCCTTTTGATTTTTCTCTGTTGTTTTCCTTCATGCTCTTATAGAGTTTTTCCTTTTAAATTTTCTCTCAGTGGTTGTCCCTCGTGCTCATGGGGTGAGATTCCTTTTGAGTCCTTGTTCCAGTGTTTCTTCTTCATTTTCTTAGGGGTTGTTGGGAAAGGAGGATTTATTCATATGGGGCTTCCTACAACAATGTCTGTTGTGGAAAGCACCATATGAATAAATCTTAAATTAAATTCAGTTCCGCGAGCCGAATCACATTATAATTATTACACAAATTAATTCATGAACAGGAAAGCGCTAAGGAGGTACACGAAGGATTAAATGAAGAATGCTATGAATGTGACATTCAAGCCTTTGGGAAATAAGACTTTTAAGGAGGATGAGGATCCACACATCATACATAGGCAACATATCTTTAAAATAATATTTGCCCAGAGCTTATACCATGGCTGGAAGATCTGAAATTCTTTGCTAAATTGTAGTAATGGTATCATATACTGTGATTATGCCAAGATGTAAAAGCAACCAATTAATCTTAGACAGTGGTGTGCTTAAATACAGATATTATGCACTGTGCAAATGTTAGAGATCACACATCCATTTATTAATGTCCAGTCAAAGCAGCCATTAATGTACTTATGGAGTTTTCTGCACTAGAAAAATTAGGTAATGTATATTTTACCAAAAAGTTACATCAAAGCCTCAGAGACTAATATCATATATACCACTATTTAATTTGTCGATTCTCCCACGTTAACTCTTCCATCCTTCTAATCCTAAACTCAACCTGTTACAGCTGTGTACTTCCAAAAAGAACTGTTGCCAAAGCTCTCATTGACATTATGTTCCCCTTCAAACAGACATACATTGATGCAAACAGCTACACACACACACCTCAGCTGCCTTTCTCTTGTGCAAATAAAATGGCTAAAGGAGATGTTTGTGAAGACATAATTGCGAGATTAGATAAAAGATAAGTAAGGGGGGTGTCACATGCATAAGTTAGAGGGAAAGTCAAAGATTTTCTAAAAATACAGCTAAGAATTTACTAAAAGACAAAATGGCACTACTAATAACCATACAAGACTTGGTAGCCCATTAAAACATGGACTAACAATTAAATAGCACTTCATATTTTACAGAAAAATCAAGCTCCATTCTTGCTTCACATCTCCACAGGTGTTTCTGTCCATCCTCCCACTATGTGAAGATGCCTCGACACTGGGGGTCTGAAAGGACATGCTGTCCCAACAATTAAGCTGTTACCAACAAAAAAGAACATTCGTTCTGTCAAGTCCTGTGTTTTCGGGTACACATGCTTTCTATGTTTATCACCATCCCTGGCTCCACCTCGGTCTTGTACTAAGCAGCTCCTTCAGTGGTAGGGTGCTGCACCCACAGTGTGTCTTTCCTTCCAGCTGCACTCAGACTCTACAACCAGCACCTTGCAGCAGACCACACACACATATCCATTTTGGCATATACCTATATATGCTACACATGTCTATATTTGTATTTTTGTATTGTTTGCATAGTGTGCTCGTTCATTCTATACTGTTGTGTATCTCTTTTTTCAATTGTTTTTTGCTGCTCTTACTTTTGTACTGTCCACTTTCTGCCTTAACAAAGTTTCCCACTTGTGGGACTAATATCTGATCTTATCTTATCTTATCTTATCTTATCTTATCTTATCTTATCTTATCTTACCTTGTCTTATCTTATCTTACCTCTGTTTAGTAACTGCACCTGTTTATCTGTAACCCTGCTTTGTTTCAACTGTTTTGTGTCAACTTCTCTGTGTTTACAGCCCTGGCTTTGTATCTGTGTTTTGTCGGCCAACACTACCCTTCCTCTGTTGTTTTATTCCTGTCACCATTTTATACAGCTTTGTATTTGTGTTCCCTGGTACACAGTTTTCTGTATTCCGTTTTATGTTAGCTTATGTAATTAAAGTCATTATTTGCATTTGCGTCCCTTCTACATCCTTCCTCACACACACACTGTTACACAGGACAGCAAAACTGGACATCTGCGATGTGGAGTAAGGGTTTATGAGTGTTAACTTGTAAACTGGTATTTTAATTTTAAACCTGTTCTTAAATTTAACTTGAACATTTTTAATTCAATAAATTTAAATTAATAAGTGAACGGAATGTAAAAGTTTTTTGTTCTGTCAAAGAACGTTGAGTAATTATTATGGCAGCTCGGTACATTTTTTACAGTGTTGGATGGAGAGAAGCAGCTTCCAAGTGGTGCAGATGTTTGAATAACTTTAAAGGACTTTACAAGAACCACAGAAAAATCATTTTTTGGGAAATGTGAGAGCCTCCCAAAAAGGACAGAAGCTATTATAAAAGGAATATATATATTTCCTGTTTTTTCCTGCTATACCTTTTTCACAGTAAGAAGATGCTAATAACATTTCCAAATCTAATTTAAACTAAAATGTTGTCTTTGATTACATTAACAAAACTCTCCAAAGAGTTTCCATTCCTCAGGGTGAATGGCCACTGGGAGCAATACAGAGAGGGGTTAATGACCACTTTTACTGGGAATTTAATAAATGAAGGGAGGCTTTCTGACTCCCACACAATTGTCCAGTCAGAAGACATTATAATATGATCCGAGAATGAATGAGTCTTCTTAGTTTCCACCAGCACTGTCATCCTAATGGGTAGCATTCCGAGATGTCTCCAGCTGGGCCCTCTGATGGAGAACCACTAAGTGAAAGGCTTCACAAAGTGAGAGGGCAAGGTGGTTTAAAAAAAAAAAACTCCAGTCAAGCCAAAATGGAAGATGATTAATTGCAGCTCCAAACAGTTGCCAATGCACTCATGTAAAATGCTCAGAAGAGCGAGTGACCGCGTGACGCAGAGCTTCCATTAAAGCTCACTGCTCAGCCTGCCCCTCAAATCATTCCCTGCTGCTGATTTATGACTAAATTAAAGCCTGTCCTGTTCAAGCCGTGATGCATTCTCAAAAGGTATTCAACTTTTTGTAAGCCATTCTTTAATAGCCAATATATGCTGACTTATTTTGCGGGCAACTTTGGAGTTCTGTTGGGATGAATTTAGGAAGTGATGTCCAAGACCCACCTCCTGGGAGTGAGGGAGCTTTGATAGGCAAATATACCAACATATAAGGTGTGACTGATCAGTATTTGATAAATATTATCCACAAACAGCATTAGAGGCATTAGGAGGAAACCCTGGTGTCCATAACCTAATAATATGACACGGGTTACAGCTAGAAAGGTTACAGTTGAATTATTTAACTTTTTCATTTGGTGCTGAGGTTCTTCAGCCTCTGTCTCCTCAGCCTTTTCTACTCATCTCTGTAACCAACACTTGCCTACACATCGAATTACAGAATCCATTAGCCCTTCTATGTGATTATGCCATAGTTCCGTTTAGTCTGCACTAAATAGAATAGACTGAGTAGCGGCTGAAGTCCACGCCTGTCCTAAACAGTCTTCTATTCACAACCTGTCAGACGAGACTGTGTGATTTCTACAGGCAACAGCCGAGCAGATACCAAGCACTTCAGCTTAATAAAGTGACAAAGGTGAACATCATATCAGAATTAACAACACTGAAGCTCTACTGGAATCTGAAGGACATTCAGGCTGTGTAGGGAAAGTAGAGAGCTACTTGCTGAAAAATGCAAATGCTTGCTCTATGTCAGATGACCTTGCGTAGACGTAAGCCTTAAAAGAGCAACTTGGCAAAAGAAACTTTCCCTTTAGCCTAACACAAACTGTTATGAATGGTCAAATGGGCCTCTTTAGCAAGCAAGTTATGGAAGCTAATACCCCACCAGTTAGCATCAAACTGCAAGCCTAAATTGTATTGAGATATATAATCTCACAAAGACTTGCTTATGTGGTATCTGACACCATAAGACATAATGTTATGCACAAAATTGGAGCTGCTAAAATAGCAAAGAGCAGACATCTGAATTTGTATTTTTTATTCATTTACCAACCATGAGGTTTTAGATCTGATGGACATTATGCTAAGATCAGTAATCAGCAAGATCTGCACTTTAACAGATGAACGTGCACTCGCTATTTAGGGAGCAACACCTGTTCACCATTTTCACTTGTGTTATAAGGGATTATTCATATTTTCAAGGTCCTAATTAATAAATGTCAATGAACAAATTTCACACCACAGCACACAGTGTGAACAATGTAAAATTTATTCTCTGCTTTTAACCCATTCACCAAGTGAAGCAGTAGGCTGCCACCAACAGGAGGTCCCCAGGAAGCAGTGTGCAGTGATGGTACCTTGCTCAAGGCTACATCAGTGGTGCCACTAGCAGTCCTGGGATTCAAACCCACACCCTTCTGATCACAGGGGCAACTCCGTAACCACAAGGCCACCAGCTGCTCCAAACTTTAAGCATTTATACTTGTTTATGTAGTTGTCTTATGCGTGTTCAATATGTCATAAAGCGTTGGACAGGGCAACTTGCAACCACCAGCTAAAAGACAGAAATATCGCATATTTTTTAGACAAATGTTTCAGTGTTATCTGTCTCTCCACAGGTCACTGTGTTGTCCTTTCAGCACTGCCGTTAGAATACTGGGCCTTATATACAGCTATTAGTTGCTCACAATCTCCAAGTGAACTCTGTCCATCCAGTGCTTTAATGTAATTTGTTATTTGAAATATTTTCAGTGCACTCCTGCGCACTTTGCTGAGACTCAGAAAGAGAGTGTGTGTGTGTGTGTGTGTGGGTAGGTTGAGGAAATAAGGGGGAATAAGGGGTGGCGAAACTGTGCAGTCCATGCAGACATTGTGGATACATAGACCTAAGCACCTTGCAGGCACATCAGCCTCATTTTTGTCATGCCAAAAGCGAAACAACTCGAGCAAGTTTATCAGCCTGGGTCAGAGAGGTTTGAAACTGGCCAGAACGACGGGCCCTGGCCTAATTAGACATGTCTAGACAGCTGGGCCTGAACCGGCTGAACATGAGTGGGCCCCTAGCCATTAAAAATGCAGTATGCGAAAATCATTTCCTTGCACTCGGTGTCAAACAGGAGGCCACAGTCATTAACTACCTCCTACCTGAAGCGCACAGAGACACGCATTCATTTGACAATGGGGTGGACAGCTGCACAAAGGAATGGTACCTTACGAAGGCTCTGAAGCCGGGCCGCTGCTCACCGAATACGCTTCCCCAAAGGCCGTGCAAAGAACGTCACTGACTTTGCATGTGCAGACCTCAAGCCGCTTCTGTTTTCAGCCTCCCCAAAGACAAGAGAGAGCTTACGAAAGTAGATTTAAAGTGGATCTAGCTGGCTTTGTGCAGGTGGGGCGATGAAAGGGAGGGAGAAGGAGCTGTCAAGCTTCTGAAATACACTCATCTTTGGAGCTGTGAAGCCACAGCCTTCAGAACTCTCCTAACCAGGAGTGACAGGCTGTTTGCAAGCTTGAGGATACAGAGTGTGATATATGTGAGCAACTCAAAACTATATGGTCCAGTCTCACAATGGCACAGAGTCTCTAATAAAAAGATGCTCCGTCACATCTAGGATTTCAGGGATGGTGCTGGCCTGATGCTCCGTGAAGTGAGAGTTCTAAAAGTGGCATAAGAAGATAAACCAAAGTGATTGCACTTTTGAAAGAGTGAAACCCAAAGGGGAGAAACTTTGAAAAAGGTGAAAATCTGCATAGTAGGACAGAAGACACGAGCTGCGGAATGAAATGCATGGCTGGTAGTAGAAATGGGAAAGCACTGATGCAATGTAAAAGGAGCAAGAGAAGTACGATCAGGACACAGATCAGTGTAGTAAGCACCAGAGGAGCAGGAGACTCGAAGAACGGATTTTGAGTGTTTCCACACCAACTTTACAACTGCCTGGTTCTTGGCTTCCTCTTGTATTCAGCCTGAGCCTGAGCACAACCACCATCCAACCCGACGCCTCCATCAGTGACTCATCCAATCAGCCTTATCAAAAGTTGCAAGCAGGCCACTTTGGATAAACTGGGCTAATCAAGCGCCGATTGACTCACGTGCCAAACATCCCATTAGCCCACAAGAGCATGGCTCGGAAAACATGCGAGGATGCTAATGAACGCAGGCATAGGCTGGAAATCTCCAGTGTCTCTCTCTGGATGGAAGGCAGCCATGACTCGGATGGCCAAAAGGCTTCGCAAATCGATCCAACAGAGGAGGCCCAGTGCACCAGCTGGCGGGAGATCAGATGCCTCTCTCTGCATAATTTCAGCTTTGATATGGCAAAAAGGACACTGTTCAAGGGAACAAATCTTTTGCTCGTATTGCCTGGCAAGCCTTGTGGTTTGGCAGAAGAGCTGGAACAGGACATCAAATGGATTGAACCCATGGAAAGTAATGAAGATGGACTCCACTTGAACTTTATTTTAAGATCTTAATCAAATGATTTCTATGTATTAGATATATTAGGGTCTATGTTGTGGTGAAACCACCTTTTGCATTACCTAGAAGCTTTAGCTGGATTCAGATTATGGTATGGCCTACTATAAAGCACACAGGTTGAAGTAGGTTAGGAGAACCTTTTCAAATCCCAGTGCAAAAGCTGAGCTGTCCACCAAGTTAGAGCCTGCACTGGGAGACATCATTTAATTTCACCACACACACACACACACACACACACACACACACACACACTTGCTCCCTCGACTCAAGCAAGAGGCAGCAGAAGGGCAGAGATTATGAGTATCAGAGCACATACGCACCTTTGTGGCCCTGTAGTCAAGCTGCTGACGGTGTTATACTGAATTTCTCGGGTCACTCAGGTGGAACATCATGTCAGAGGAGAATGTATACAGAGGCAGATCAAACAGATCAGCCTGCACTACTCTTGCTGTTTGACCCCATTAGCCTGTACACTTTAATCACCACTCCCTCTCAATATATTCCTTCCTCTAGGTCCCATTTCAGCAAAGCTCTTCAGTTCCCTTTCTCCTGTCTTATCATGTCCATTCTCTCATTCTGTCTTCAAATTAAAACTGAAGAAAAAATGCCTGTATTATTTTATAACTCTTTGTAACAGAGCTGCTTTTCTGTATGGCCATAATGGTTTCAGCCAGTAGTCTGAAACCACAGGCTGTGGCACAATAGCATTACTTTCTGAAGCCCGAAGGTCCATTTTCTAAGATGACCTTGTGTTCTCAGACTCTACTAAGATCCCCTGTGTATTTACTAGTCTCCAGAAGGAGTAATCTCTCTTTAACTAGACCAGCTGCAGTCCAGCATTGACAGCTCAAAGACAGATCATGAGGCAAAAGACTGTAGACGATGCCTCCATTAGCTGGAGGCACATTTCACTGAAGCTCTTGACAGGTAAAGTACGGTCAGCCAAAGCTGATCACTCTTTGATGCAGTGGTTCATTCTGCACAGTCAAGTAAAGATAGAGTACTCAACAAAGAAGCAAATTTTACCTATCCACTAAGGCTCTGGGATGGTTGCACTGCCTCTGCATCGCTTGAAACATAGGATACTTAAAATGTCACTAGTTCTCATGCTGAGTTTAGTAGCTACCTAAGCAGGTGTAAGTGTTGGTCATACCAAAAGAAACAATATGGACAGCACTAACAAAACAAAACATCATGCAGTTTGGTGATAGTATAGCTAACATTCCAACCCAATCTCACGGCTTTTTGTCCCAACCCATCACGATATACAATGTAATCAAAATACGTGCTGCGATCACGCTTTAGGGCTTTTTTCCATGCTAGGACAATGCTTCACTTTTTTGTGCTAGGACAACGCTTCACTACTCTAACCCTACTTTAATGCACACTGCGTAACACCGCCAGTATCTGCGCTAACTGGTGACTGTTTGGGTTTAGGGTTATGGTTAGGGTTAGGGTTGGGGTTAGGGTTAAAGTTAGGGTTAAAGTTAGGGTTAAAGTTAGGGTTAAGGTTAGGGTTAGAGTTAGAGTTAGGGCTAGAGTTAGGTTTAGGGTTAAGGTTAGGGTGAGGGTTAAAGTTAGGGTTAAAGTTAGGGTTAAGGTTAGGGTTAAGGTTAGTGTTAGGGACTTTCCCAGTCTCACGGCATTTCAACCTGTTTCATCCACTTTGCAAACAAAAACAATAAGGAATCAACTCATTATTTCTCTCTTACTGTCCCTCAGTCACCAGTTACCGCTGATACTGGCGATGTTACGCACTGCGCATTAAAATACATAGGGTAGTGAAGCATTGCCGTAGCACGAAAAAAAATCAAAAATCGCAGCTCGTATTTTGATTACATTGTATACGGTGATGGCTTTATGAAAACTCGTGAGACTGGGCTCACCATTCACAGCTCAAATTCAGTGAAACCATAAGTAACATCCATAGTTCCGTTTAGTGAGATCATAGCTAACATCCATAACTCCAGTTCAGTCAGATATTTGCTATCAACCATAGCTCCAGTCCAGTGAAAGCATGGCAAACATCCATAGCTCCAGTTCAGTGAGACCATAGGCAACATTCATCAGTCCTGAACATTTCCCAGTTGCATCATCATGGTGAATCCCATTGAGAGCAATGAAATTTCACCCCTGAAATGTTACTGGCAAAAGCTTGTGCGCCAAGCATACTTTACTGTAAGTAGAGTAAATGCGATTACTTTTTGCCTTTGCTTAAATACGAACTTGCAGAAAACTAGTGCAATCCATTCCCGGTCTCCATCAGCACTAGTTCTTCATTACGTACTTAATGTTGCTTTCTTTAATCACAATAAAATGACCGTTCTCCACCAGTGCTCTGGCCATCTGCTTTGCCGAGGAGTGTGTAGGGAGAAGATACAGTGAGGGAAGAGCAGGAAACATTGCACACACTTTGTGATGTGGTGCACGTCTGTATGGGTAAATAAGTTAGATTGAAATGGGTCAGGAACTGAAGCCTCTAGAGTCCTCGCCGAGGTGAACCATGCTTGGAAGAGGACGTGTTTTTGTGCACACAGCCTCTAATCATGTCTCGACAGACCGTTTTAAAGTCAGCGCATGCATGAGAGATCCAGCACAGAGAGGTTTGCCAGTAAGCTTTGATTACGTGCAATGATGGGGAGTGTTTGAGGTATTTGTGGAAAAGATTTGCTTTGCGCTAAGACTAAGAAATGGGGATGCAAAGTGAAAGGATCAAAGGACAGGTAAAGTTAAACACAAACAGCTTCAAAGAAAGAAATCCAAAAAAGCACTGAAGGATTTTAGGCACTGCATTGTATGCCAAATATTTCTGATTTGGAAAAATAAACTGAAGAGTCTGAACCCCAGCTAAGACAGCTGACAGAAAGTTACAGTGAATTCTTGGTGTTGCTGGGTCAGATGTGATCCTGTAATTGAGAATTTTTGAACTAAATGTAGACTTATTACAGTGCAAAGAACCGTTGGGAACATCAAAGGAGGGGTGATCATCAACAGACAGCCTCATTATACCATGGATGTAACAGAAGACTGAAAAGAGATAGATTGTATGTCGTGATGGCTTCACGAGAACTCGTGAGACCAGGTTGAGGTAGGAGGCTGAATGCTTGCATTTGCTACCAAGCAGGGAGGGTTAAGGATAAGGGCTAGCACTTGCTACCTCTGAGACACAAGAGGCTATAATTATTTCTTTTCTTTGAACCAATGAACTGGACAGCTCGAAACGCTTGGAGCATAACACTTACTGCTAATCCTTTTATGGCAGTTAACAAATCCTGTTGGCTTGTGTGGTGGAGGGGAGAGGGCCAATCATGTTCTCGCATTCTTCTGACAATAGGGACAATACTCCAGAAGTGTGACTTGTGGTGTTCTTCATACGTTTCACTGCAAGTTTCTTGAGTCGTCTTTTCAGTCATGCTATCTTAAGTTACATCTATGGTGCTATGGGAGGCTTGTTGTCTGTTGATAAGTACGCTTTCCAAGCTCAGTAGCACTACAGCACTGCAAAAAATGTGGGTGAGAACTGGCAATGAGCAAACTAGAGAGAAGATTGGGCAAAAATAACAACAAATGTCCTCTTGCAAGAGAAGTGAAAGAAATGATCCATTAAACCAAAATAACTTTAGAAAATGTGTGATAGAGTTACTGTCTTCAAGCACAGTATTTGAGATCATTCCAGGGAATCATCTGTCATGGCCTCACCTCTTTTTGTCTAGCTTCTCTTTATAAATGAAATTATTCACAGTTTAGACACAGTTTGATTGCATGCATAAATTTATAAAAAGCTTTAATAGTTTTAATGAATTCGTTTCTCAGGCCCCTAACACTTTCAGAATTACAAAAAAAATACTCAGTACCTTAAATTTCACAGCGAGCGAGGCTATAAATGACGTTGCATTCATTTGTTGCTTTTTATGAAGAGATGCAAAGAAGTGTAGATATTGTGTAATCTATAATAGTATCCATAATCTATAGTGTAGATTATAAAAAGATGCTGTTTGATACTAATATTATTGCATCTCTGAAAAAAAGTAAGAGACCACTGCAATAAAGGTAATTATTGCCATTTTGTTTAAGCGTAAACAAGAAATTTGTTTTCTTTGAATTATTCTGTGAACACTGCATCATTTCTCTTACTTTGATATATTGTCATTTCCTTTAAAATGTTTCTTTAAAAAACTGTATTTGGAAATTAGGAGAAATATTGTCAGCAGCTCTTAAAAACAAAGGCAAAGCTCTTCAGTTCAATACTCGCACCTATAAAACATAAACTGAACATTTTTGCAGTGGTTTCTTATTTTTTTTCCCAGAGCGGTATATTAGAGAATATTGATATTTTCAATTAGTGGTTTTGGGTCACCCTTAGAACCCAAAGCCCTTATTTGGAGGCTGCTTGCATGTTATGGTTTAAGTTTCATAACACAGGAATGGTTTAACTTACACACAGGAACACCTCAAAACATTCAGCAGGACATACTCTCTCTTACTGTAGTGGTTTCTTTAAGCATTGGAAATAATTCCTGTATTTGGAGAGAATTCCTTTCTAAACATTGCACACTGTGTGTGTTTTTGTCTATGGCTTTATTTTTATCTCTAAGAGATTGTGGCTCGTGATCCGATTCATCAAAGCCTTCAGAAATAAGGGAACTTTTTTTTTTCTTCCTGAAATACACACATCTTTTTTCACCACTCTTTCCAAGGTTTTCTTAGAAATAATTTGTTTGACATTACCCATTGGCAAGCCTGATTCCCCCAGAGAAACAGAGAGAGAGAGAGAGAGAGAGAGAGAGAGAGAGAAAGGGAGAGAAAGAGAGAAGTGGGGGGCAAGGGAAGAGCTGTGAACAATTCAACTGAACTCAGCTGCATACAGAACACCGCTCTACTGAAATAACTTTGTCCAGAAAAACAATGTTCATGCACAAGCTCCTTTGGAACAAAAACTCCAAAAGTGCCCCAACTAAGTGGCCTTTTTAAACACCTCAGGACTTTAGTGTAGGATAATGCTTATAGGGCTGTACAGCATCTACATAAGCCTTCTATGACAAGTGACATTAACCTACATAGACACTTAAAGGCTTCTTCCAGCAGGTGTTCAAAGTTATTGCTCTTTCCTGGAGGACTGATATAAGCAGTCTTTCTGATGTCTGATGCTTGGCAGAAGAAACCTTTATGAATGTTAATGCAGGTTTATGCCAGTTGTCACGACAGACGTATGCATCATGTAGACTCATAGCTTGCACATGACCGTGATTTTCACAAAGGCTTTTGTCCACTTCCTCTCACCATATTTTGTCTTCTGGCACACATGTTCACATCCCAAAATGGAAATCATGCTTAAGCAGAGCCTCTCAATCACCAATTTGTTTGTTTTGGGTTTTTTGGGTTTTTTTTTGCTTATCTATTTATTTGTTTGTTTATTTATATTTAATGAGTCTTCACCAGTCCAGAGCTAGTTCCTCCACCATTTGGAGACCATGGATCAAAACAGAAATAATTTTTAGAAACATTTTTAATGCCTTCCAGGTGCAAGTTTCCCACTGAGGAAATTTAACTGTAATACAGACCTCTCCCTGATAAACTAATATAATCCAAAACAGCCCCAAAGATTGGAATACTATACATGCTAGTGTGTGTGTGCATGTGTGTGTGTGTGTGTGTGTGTGTGTGTGTGTCTGTGAGCTTGTGTATCAACAGCTCTCAGAAGCAGAGCAGCTGAGGCCTGTGCAACACTGGGTGTGCAATATTGATGAAACCTCAATGCTGTGATGCCTGTAAACACACACACACACAGACACACACACATATACACACACACTCACACACACACACACACACATATACACACACACTCACACAGACAGCTCCTTCCCCCAGCACTGCACTAGTCCAAGCTTCAAACAGCAGATGTGAAAAAAGGACGCATGAATAAAAGAGTACTGCCGGCAACAAGTGTTTTTTGGGGAAATGTCATTGTTTTCAAAGAAATAGAAGTGCATGTTGTTGTGGGCAAGTAGTGCACTGGGAATTTTTAGGTTGGCCGAGTGGATTTTATTGGATTTGCTGAAATCAATTAGACCGGTGTCAAGCGCAATTGAGATGTCATGAATTGTTGATTGTGAGAAACAGGGAAACGGCCGGCAGCAGTGAGGCAATCTGATTGGCCGGCTAATGTTTGTGGACAGCACATCCTCTGTTTGGAGCACGACCGCGAGCACTCTTGTTACCGTGGTGACTGGAGATTAGCCACGCAGCCCGCGGAGCCGGCTCCGTGTGCGTGTGTATGTGAGGATGTGTGTGAGCGAGAGTGCACTTGAACCACAGTGACACCAAACACAAAGCTGACCCAGGGCTCGAAAACACAGCAACGAGACCCAGCACCGCTGTTAGTTGTAATTTGCCCATTACATGTTTCTGGTTCAGGTTGCATTTCGCCACCTTGCCAAAAGGAGAAACAAAGCTAGGAAAGGGATAGGAGAGCTTTTCCCTATAGCAGAGAGGCAAAGATTCGTCAAAAAGTAGTTAAAAATAAGCCACCTTCCCATCATCCACCAATTAATTATCTGGAGCCTATCGAAGCGTCTATAGAGTGAAAAGCAAAGGAACACACTGAACTGGTCTAAAACAAGACACCAAAAACCCTAACTGTAAAGGGATCAAAATATATGAAATACTGCAGCCTCGTCATGTATAAAATTAAACTAGTGTATTTTTCTTTAAAGACATTATAAATTCAGTTACACATTTGGCAGACGCTCTAATCCAGAGCGATGTACATCAGTGCTTAAGTAGTACACATCTATTCTTCATACCTGCACAGCTAGACTCAAATCACCATCTACTTTCAGCCACGTCACTGCTAGCTAAGCTGCACACATTAGCAGATCATGTCAAAAGAAGAGGAAAAAGTCAGATATAAATATAAAGGTAGCAAAAAACATAGAAAAGAGTGAGGAGTGAATTCAAAACATACTCTTAGCGAGACATTGAGCCACAGTTGATGCCAGTGGTGGACAGGTTGACCACCTCTTAACGACAATAGTGCACAAAATATGTTTCCATTTGACAAGTATGCGTTATGAAGTAGTGTTGTGCAACAACTCTGAACTGTTTTTTTTTTTGTTTTGCATGCACAACTAACAAAAACCAACACAGTCTGAAGGCAGAGAACTAACATTCTCTGTGGTGAGCCTTGGTGTTACAGAGTTAGAATTGCATATGTATTAAAATGTGATTTGCACCACAATTGACAGAATGGACACTTTCATTCACTTTCATTCATTCGATTACAATCACATTATTAAATGCATCAAACTCACTTTTAAAAAGCAAAAAATGCTTTATGGTTTGCATGCATTGATATCACTTCAGACTACATCCCCTTGCTGTTGCCATAAATCCATCAGACGAGCAAGAGTTCTGACCATTTTGTGTAAAATTCCTTTCTTTTTTGAGCTGATGCTGAAATACATCAATTTTGTTGTCACGGTGCTTTCAGTTGTTCGGTGACTTGTTTAAGCCTTTAACAGTAGTACAAAGTAAATTGATGCAAAATATGAAGCCAACTTTATTAAATATCATCCTAAATATCGGTCTAAATATAATCTGTTTTGTATTTAAAATAGATATTTTTGATTTTTAAATACATGTAGCATTTTGGACCGTTGTCCGGAATGCGCATACCACCACACTTAAATAAGATTTAAAAAGACTCCACATGATGCTTATATACAAAGTCTGTTTAGAAATTAATTTTGAATGTTGAGGCATAATATTTCTGGATTAAAGTTATGAGTTCACCGTTCAGAAAATACATCCTGATGATTCTGGAAATCGAAAATGTCACAGAACTGTCCAGTTGGGTCCATGTGGCAAGCTGGGGAATCTATGGAATGGATTCAAGCTCATTAGCAAGCAAATCTACAAAGATATTTATCTGGGAATGTCCAGAGGAGAGAATTACAATCCTTGAACTGGCAGAACTAAATGGACATTGATTCCTAACCTGGACAGTAGACCAGCTAGAGAGTGCCATGTGTTGGGGTGCACTTAAGGCACAATTAATAATTAACATGAATTGTTTAGGCTAGTGATCTCACTCCAATATACAAAACAAAATGGGACTGGACAGAGGCTGGTAGTGGCAAAATTTTGTTTCACATAGGGCAGCAAAATGTCATATGCCAAAACTGTCAACAGTTTATTCTAAAGCAAGGTTTAGCGCCCTGATGAGTTTGAATACAAGACCGACACCAGTAGGATAGTATGATTTTTGTTTTTGTTTAAATTATGTGTGTATGAAGTACGATTAAACATTTTATGTAGATGTGGGCTAACAGCTTGGCTAACAGGCTAACACTAATAATATTCAATGTTAGTTTCTGAAGGATTTACAGCTTACAAAGTAAAAGAAACATGTGCCACTTCAATGATGGTTCATCCATTCAAATGTTAATTTCTGAAGGTGGCTTTAGATGCATGCACTGCCTGGCATGAGACCAGAGCATTTCCCTGTGCCTTAGGGAGGAATTCACTCTTTTATTAGCTTATGTCTGGCCCCCACTTCCCAATCTGGGCTTTTATGCTCCACAGGCAAGCTCCATTTGAACGCAGACATTTGTAACAAACATTATAAAGTCGACCATTCACCAATTGAATGCAAAATTGAAAGTGTGCATAACATTACATTCAATTCAAATGTATTTATATAACTGTTTTTTTAACGAAAGTTGTCACAAAGCAACGTTCCCAGTACGGGTCCCTAGTGAGGTGAGGAAAAACTCCCTAAAGATGGAGGAAGAAACCTCAGGAGGAGAACCCATCCCTTCTAAAGGGGAATCCATTAAGCACTGCTATGTAATAAAAGGAGCTGATGTGACGAAAGCAGCAGTAAGGATTTCACAAATATTTCTCTTAAGGTCCTAAAAAATCATTACAAAATCACTCAGTTTGTTCATGCATATTTTCAGGTGTCCTGCTGAATGCTCATTTTTGTAGTAAGCAACACAGTCTGATGGACACAAACAGTATTTTTATCCAGTTTTTCAGATGATGTCTTCAAAAAGTATTAAATACAGTATTTTGGAATAATTCAAAGGACCCATATCTTGCATATTACTGGAATTCTATTTTTCCCCAGAGGTCCACTTTTGGTGGATATTCATACAGGTGTGCACCAAAACAGTTGTAATTCATTTCTACAGGACTGGTTTTTTCAGCCTCTTCAGAAAAGGTAAGCTGCATTTGATGTTGTGCCCTTAAGACTGATTGGGAAGAGTGCAGCTAAACTGCTGTAGGCCGATTATATTGGTGGATATGTGTGAATACAATATCAGCAAATTTTAAATGTACTGCTTTTGCAGCTAAATTTACATTTATTCACTGTATGGACACAAGACTAAAGGATAGGTAGATAACTTTAGCAGTGTTTGTGCTACTGGAATGTTCTCTCTGTCTTTTCCCTGTTTCTTGGCTTTTTGTAATGCTCTTCTGTCTTTCCCCCGTTTTCTCGTCTGTGTCCAAGGCCATTTTATTTGCCTTTGTTTGTTTACCACAGCCATGTGTCTGTCTTCCATGTGAGTTTTGTTGCTGTAAATTTCTCAAACCTCCATTAAAGCTCTGCTACCATTTATCACTTCCTGTTCTGTTTTTGCTGGCATTTTAGTAAAAATTCTTTGTGTTTTTTATGTCTACTGTGCTCACATCTTTAAGCCTATTAATATTTCCTTGTGTTTTATATCTAACCCCAGACCCCCTGTTTGTTTGTTTTAATTTCTTGCTTTTGGATTAAAAGATTTGTGGTATTTGCATTTACATCCTCAGCCTGCCTCAGCCCACACCATCACAGCTACAGTCTCTTATTTGAAGAAAAACAAGGGAATTTTTTTATATATTTTTATACTTCTACATCACAGTGAAAGCTTGAGGAAAAAAGTCTGTTTCGAAAGACAAGATATTTGTTATGCTGGCTCGGGGAAGGAAGACACAAATGCACGAGTTAACAGAACTGACTCTAATGAGAACCAGGCAGGCAAAAAGTCACTTGATAGCGACAAACTTTGCAGAACAAAATACAAGGAGACTCTCTTTTTCTGAGTCACAGTGAAGGGACCTGTTCAGTGGCGAACGGACCTTCCGACCCACTGACATGGTCCAAAAACTTGGATTGCTCCAGTCCAGGAGCCACGAGGAGCACAAGGGTTGGAGGCTCTCAGGAACATGAGGGCTGGCAGGAGGAAGGTACCTCACTTGCTGGGACATACCATGACGTAGACAGAGGGGGGGCGCTACGGGGTGTCCCCAGCTCAGAACTCTGGAGAGTTTGACCGTTGGGGTTGTGGCAGAGGTGGCACAGATGTGACAACATTAAAGAAAAAAGAAAATAAAAATACATGTAAAAATTGCAACAAAGAGAAACTAATAGTTGGGTGAAGGGAAGGTTTGAAAGATGAAATATAGATTAATAAAAATATTTAAAATAAACTGATATAAAAATAGATGCATAGAACAACTAAAAGGGGTATGCTCTTCAAAATAAAACAATAAGACAGATAATAGAAAATATGTGCATGTATCACAGAAGCGCTTGAGTAAAATTTATGTTTTCCGCTCATATTTTTAAATACTAAGGGAAGCCTGACAAAGCCCTAAGGGTGGGTTGTTTCAGATCTTTGGAACATATTCTCTCAAACATTATTTGATTAATCGTCAAAAACTGCACTATTACTATATACCACTACACTATTACTTGATGATCCACCCCTGGAGCTCTTATTTGAATCTGTATTTTATAAATGAATCTGATCTGTCAGAGTGCTGCTGCTCCACTGAGCAGTTTGTGACTTGTGGCTCCTGGAGTCCCTAAAGATAGTCATTAAGTCGTCCAGGACAGCTAGCTGTTACTCTGCTGCAGGTTGTTGTCCTAAAAGTACAGCTGACTAGCCAAGCACAGGAAAGCTCGGTGATAAAACGAGCTAGCTGCTTTAGAGGCCTGCCTCCTGCAGCTAATCCACACTGTATTAGATACACAGGAGCTCTTTGAGCCATTATCGGCACTTTCAGCTGCTCAGCACAGAAGTGGCCAGGCATTACTTTGCAGTCATCCAAAAAAAAAAAAAAATCCTTTTATTCTCATGACAAAAGTGTGAGTATTCATTTAAAAAAAAATGAAATAAATAGGAACATGGACAGCCCATTCTGCCACAAATTTGTCACACAGTTGTCAGCTTAATGGCTGCGCAGAGCAAACTGCTCTCCGCTGAATTTCTGTCAAACCCTCCGCCATTTCTCCTCGACTATTTTTGGGCTTTTGATGCCGGCTGCGCAAGAGCGGGGATGTTTGCAACCTGTGCTCCATCGCCTTATTGGAGCTCATTTCCAAGGATGAAAAGAGCCTGGGCTTCAGATAACAGATTAAAGCTGACAGCTCACCTAGAGAGGATTTTCAGGTATTTTATTTATTCCCCTGATAGTCCCCTGATTAGCTAGTTATGCTGGTTATGCTAACACGAGCAATGAGACATTTGGCTTCTCGTGGACAGTGAAACAAAAAAAAATACATTCACATGTCATATAGGCTGTCACTTTCTCCCCAGGAGGTGTTTAATTGAAAAATAAAGCTTTATGAATGTCTGTGTAGGCTAATGTCAGGTATTGTAAAAGGCTTATGCAGAGGTCACGTAGCCTTATGAACATCACTCTGCTGTCACAAGCTTTAAATCATGCTCTTGTATTCCCATAGCCATGACATCTGTGCATTTGGACATCAGTAATAAAATTCAGCCTTTTATTTGGTTTGTTACCAAATACTCTCTTGCAGCCTATTGGTGGTCCCCCTTTGTGCTGCATGTTCATGCTGCATGTTCTCAAACCATTCAGCACCATCCAGTCTTTGACTGCCTCCAACCATCAGGCGGCTAACATCAGTGTTGACTAAAGTGGCACTTGTCATGTCATCTGAAGATGCATTTTTTATTTGATTCTGGTGAAAAATACAAGGGAAGCAGCAAAGATCATTCTGAGGTAAATGGAGCACACAGCCCTATTCAGCCATGAGTGCTCATCATCTATTGTCATGTTCAGCCCTGGCTTCAACTGGGTATCGTCACTGGCAGCTACACCCTGCAAGCCAGCTGGCGTGTCAATGAAAGGTCATATGAAAACTTAAAGTGACTGAGACAAAGTGCTGGAAAACATAGAGTAAAATCTGCACAGGTTAGTGTGTATGGGACGGACAAGTCTGTCGCTATTTAAAGAATTAGCTAGTAGAAAAGTTATATAGCTATTTTGCCTGTTTAAACAAGATGAATCAGATATTTTGGAGAACATTTACATATTCAATGATGCTGTCTTCTTAATATTAGCATTTGCAATTTGGCCGTAAAATTAACATTTGACCCTTTTTGTAGCGTTAGCATTTGGACCATTGCTGTTATACAGGGACTTCTGCTCTAAACAGTGTAAATAATAACGTCAGTCTTTTACATTACAGAGATAATTTCATTTGTGCAAACTGAGGGCAGCTTCAACTATAAGTCACATCTTTTTTCAGTTTCTGAAATGTTCTTCTGAAAACGTTCTCTGAAAGTCCTTTCCAGTTAGGCTATGTTGTGTTGTTATAATGTTTCTTCATCTAAAAAAGAAATGAAAAAATATATCTGACATTTAAACCTTTTTTTAAATTTTGGTTATCTGCAGAAGGTTAGCTAAGCTAAATGTTAATCACTGAAAGAGTTATGTCTAAATTTTTCAGCCCTGTAAGATTCCACTCTGTAAAATAAACAGGGTTGAAATTCTAATAGAAAAATACTATGGGGGGGTGAGGGAATGGGTTGCTGCGTGCGTGCAAAGTCTCGGTCCTATGGGTTGGGGGTGGGGACAAACCCAGAGCGGATTTCCAGTGGTATGTGTATTCTCCTATCGATTAAGTGGAATGGATTCTTTCGCAAAAGATTCAAGATTCAAGAATCAAGATTCAACAGCACTGGGAGAACTCATATTTTATGTGAAATGTAGGGGGTCCAAACAAGTAATTATGAAATATGAAGGGGACACTTCAGATTGAATAGCGGTGACGCCCATGTGTGATGAGTAGTTTGAAAGTTACCAGTCCACAGCAACAGGAATAGCAAGCAGCAATCCTTGGGAAAGAGCACTCAGGCAGTCACAAAGCAGCCAAAACAGTCTAGGACACTTGGGCAAGGGACCACAGCGATTGCAGATCCAGTATGGGGCGGAGCCCAGAAGCCTCAGTGGTGGTTGACTGAGCTAGACTGATGGGCAGCAGTTCCCCTCAGAGAAGATTGGCCAAAGGAAGGGAGGGAAGACAAATAGAAAACAGATTTAGTCCTGTTTAAATTTACAGGGCACATTATATTTGTGAAGACATAAAGAATCTGCCATACTTCTCTATAGCAGCCTAGCTAGACAGGGCAGAGTCAAAGGGGTTTGATAGACATGAGAGCACCCAAAGACACTGGGCCCCTCCACTCCACCATCATCAAACCTGAGTGAACGTGAGGAGTGATGGGACTATAGCATAGAGAACCTCCCACCTCTACACCCTTCAAAAAGAAAAGTTAGTTACAGAAAGCCTGACTAACAAAGTAGGTTTTCAGCCTACACTGACAAACGGAGACTGTGTCTGAGTCTCGAACAATATCCATGAGGATATTCCAGTGCTAAGGAGCTCTCTACCCCCTGCAGTAGCTCTCATAATTCTAGGCATTAAAAGAGAGCCAGCATCTTGAGATCTAAGTGATCATGGAGGTTTGTAGCAAGAGATAAGAGTTATTCGGGCAAAAGGCAATTTTCGCGGAAACAAATGAAGTCATGATCATATAAGACTAATGTGGTCAAATTTCCTGGTTCTAGTGCAGACTCTCTGGGCTATCTGGGCTAGTTGAAGTTTATATAGGTTCTTATTGGAGCATTCTGACAGCAGGGCTTTTCAGTAATCCAGTCTGGAGGTAATAAAGGCATGTACTCATTTTTCCACATCATGTAGGGATAGAGAGCTTCTAAGCTTAGCAATATTTCAAAGAGGAAGAAAAGATATTTTAGTAATAGTGCCTATATATCCATTGTAGGATGAAACTGATTCAATAGGGATTGGTGTTAAATGTCACACTAAATTCAAGCAAAACCAACAAAGAAACAAAGCCTTTGATCATTTACTATCTTTACTAGGGCTGTTTTGGTGCTGTGATGGGGCCAGACTGGAATTTTTCATATTTTATGCGGAAGTGAACATAACTGTTGGGCCAAGACTTTATATTTGATAAAGGTGGTAGATTAGAAATAGGTCTGTAATTTGAGAGCTTGCATGGATCAAGTTATTCTAACAGTGGCTTAATAACAGCTTGTTATACTAGGCGAGGAGTTAAAAAGAAGCCTGATTATGATTGGTAAGACTTCTTTAAGTAGGCTTGTAGGAATTGAATTGAGTGCACAGGTAGAAGATAATTAGATGTCTGTTACAGATCTGGCAAGGAGAGGGAAGGGGATGACGCACACAACCGTTAGATACAGAATCAGGTTTTAATGGACAAGCTGAACACGATTAAACAGTAAAGAGCCCCGGCTCGGGGGAAACAGGACAGAGGGCAGCGTCAGACCCGTGCTCCCCAAACGAACAAAATAACCAAACAAGCAGGAGTGGCCA
>JBBPCX010000114.1:30708738-30729490 GCA_037974365.1 Hydrocynus forskahlii | reverse complement strand
CTTCTGTTGTCCAAGCAGCCCCGAAAACATGATCAAGTGGCATTCCCTACAAGTCTGCTGTTTAATTAGATTCTCTCCTAGTTTTATTGGCCAATACAGTCAGTCTCAAATTAGCATAGTGTGTTGATGCAACATTCAGGTACATAAACAGACAACCAAAATGGATGGTAAAGCCTCTGGAATGGATCAATCTATTTCACAGAATCGGGAAGTAAAACCAGTGGGAAAAAAATCTTAATTTAATAATAAATCTTGGCCAGGGGGTTCCGGTCTTTTGTGATTTGTGGCCCATATAACCAGCCACAAATCTTTCTCGTGTCCTCACTGGATGCAACACTACTCACAGCGTTAATATTTCAGGACATTTTGATGGGCCATATTCTTTACTTTTTTTGTCATCTAATTATTAGAGCCATAGATTTTTAGAACCTTAGCTATCTGAGTCATCATACAGCTTAGTTACCTTGATGCTAATATTACATATTGATTCTCAAAAAGAGGCCGGCAAAAATTACAATTTTGTAATGATAGAAATGGAGTATTTTTTTTTTTTTTAATCCATATTTTATTTTTGCTATGTCTCAAATCCACTCACTAGCTAGGACTCCCCCAGTCACGCATTACCAAAAGAACTGGGAAAAATGTGAAGTTCCACCATGTCTTTTCGTGCTGCCTTTGGACAGCTCAGCACACTCATAAAAGAAAGCTGACCACCTAATATGTCAGCAAATAGATGACTAGTACTGCACTGAATGAGAGGGAGGACCACTCTACTCCCAGAGAGAGCGAGGACAATTGTGCTCTCTTGGATTCCTGGACCAGACGCATAATGTAATGCGCATTCACATTTGCCCAAGATAGTGACAAATTTCGACTAATTGATTGGTCCCATCTCCCAATATTATCATTGCTACAATAGCATCATATCTTTTCATCTTGAATCAGTTTATCTGGACAGGCAGAATGTAATTTTGCTGTGTTGCTGCTTAACATTTCCACATGTTTCTTTTTTTTCCCCATTCAGCATAGCCATCCTCACAGATGTCCATGCTTTGAATCCTTCTGGTCCAGTGGACCACGGAGATGTCTTGTTCCCCTAACGCCGTACCACTCTTCTTTATGGATTCACGTCACACCTCGGAAGCAGCCGTCGCAGCCAGCACATCAATCTTTGAGCTCTAATGGCTGCCCGTGTCAGCCCGTCACCCCTGGCTCGCTGGGACGACCTGGCATCTGCGGTGCTGGGGCGAGGGGACACTGATAGAAGCTGACGAAGGGCACTGGGGTTTTGGATGAACATCGTACTGTACAGGAAGGATGAGAAGACGAGACTTTATGTTCATGCTAAACTAAAAATCCTCCTCATGTCACCTTTAGTCCTCTCTGGGCCTAAATACATTCTACAGAGCCAAAACTATGTGGATGCCCCTCTGATTAGTGGGAGTTTATTTGAGCCCCCTTAGCGTCATAGATACACTGTGGGTAGTGTTTCAACAAGCCATATTTATACACTCCTTGGCCACTTTATTGGAAACACCAATCTTGTAGCTTTTATAGGTAGAGCCTGCCTGAAGCCCAACTGTTAAAACACACTTGTAGCCCTTCATGAATGGTCAGTTTCTGATCACAGAGCCGCTCTTGGCTGGACAGTTTTGGATGGTGGACCACTCTCAACGTGGCAGCGGCACTGATCTGTAAAAGCCCTAGCAATACCTCTCTCCCTGATACACTCATAACTGTGCCCCACACACACACACAGACACACACACCCACACACACACACACACACACACACACACAAACACAAACACACACTACCAGGCCAATACCACTTCAGCCCCACTGCTATGCTGAGAATGATCTACTGTTCAAATAACATCAGCACAAAACCAGATCTGGTGTCAGACACTGACCAGTGATAAAGTGCATCTCATGACAGACGGGCTGCATTCTTCAGTTGGATATCCATACAGTGGAACTTATATTAGGCAGGTGTTCCTAATAAAATGGCCGGTGAGTGGAAGCAAATGGAGGATGTTTCTAATAAAAAGGCCAGTGGTTTGAAAAACAAGGTGTTTCCAATAAGTGTATATACATCTAATTATAATACACAACTTTAGCAGCAGCATGAAGCTCAATCCCTCGTGTTGTAGAGGCATCTAGACCAGACAGATGTTTTCATCATCAGGCTTTTTCAATCAATCACAAAGACAGCTTTTATCTCAGCATCTCTCACCTATTTAAAATTAATGATGCCCATGGGGCAACTCACCCCTCCAGGGGAAAGAGTGCTCTCTAGTGGTTACAAATGGCACGACAACCCATTTCTAATGCTTAAAACACAGCTGCAAACCCACTTGTTAAAGGTCGAGCTGAACAAAGGTGGCAGGACTAGGCCACTCCGCCTGCGCCTCTTTTTTTTTTTTGTTCCACTCTCAGTGATGCAGATGATTTAGCAAAGCAGAGGGAATGAGTTGTTCTTTCCCCTCATATAATAATAATGGCCAGGCATGCAGACTCAGCAGCTGTCCTCCAAAAACAAAAAGAGCAATGATGAGTGAAACTGAGAGAGAGAGAGAGAGAGAGAGAGAGAGAGAGAGAGAGAGAGAGAGAGAGAGGGAGAGAAGGAGAGAGACTCTAAAGGTGGAAAATGTCAGTGCTGTAGAAGAAAATTAAATGGTAGGAGCTGTAATTTACCACAAGGGTTGTAGACTCTGCGCCTAGAGACACACCGTCCAGCTGAGAATAGTTTTAATATACCTAACATACCTAGCACCACTATACGACTGCACCTCAACAATGAGATTAATGGAACTTAATAAGAAGCAGAACTACAGTTCTGCAGGGTAGTGGATTACTAGAAACTTGGCTGTGCATTTGGCCACTTTATTAGACACACACTCATTATACTTCCAATCACTGATCTTTATCAGAAACACCAAATTTGTGCTTCAACTCACCGGCCACTTTATGAGAAACACGAAACTTGTGCTTCAACTTACCAGCGACATTATTAGAATCACCCTCCTTATACTTTCAGACACTGGGGCAGCTGGTGGCCTAGTGGTTAGAGTGTTGCATCTGCGATCAGAAGGTTGTGGGTTTGAATCCCAGGACTGAAGTACCCTTGAGCAAGACACCCTACCCACACACTGCTCCCCGGGCGCTGTGTTCCTGGCTGCCCACTGCTTAAATACAGAGAAAGAATTTTGTGCTGCTCACACTGTGCTGTGCTGTGTTCACATATGACAAATGGACACTTTACACTGGCCTCTTTATCAGGAACACCAAAGTTGTGTTTTAACTCACCGCCCACTTTATTAGATACACTCTCCTTGTACTTCCAATCACTGGGCACTTGTGGAAGCACTTATCTTGTACTTGTGAGTGGTGACACATAGGAGTAGTTACAAAATGGGTTGTGTTAAACTGGGCTCCTTCCAAGCCACAGCACTGCAGAAATGAGTGTTTTGACTTTCAGTCTAATCTATAAAGACCTTGCTAATTAGCTGATGATAGGAATCAGATGTGTTTAAGGAGGTGGAGGTCTTACACATGTTGACTAAAGGATGGCCAATGCAAAATGTGCACCAATAAATGGCTTATGGTGTGTCTGATGAGCCCTACAGTATGATGATCACAGCATGCAGAGTGCTTAATAAAAAATACAATACCTCTAAAGTTCCACACAAAATGAAACCTCTCTGTATGACGTGTTTGGTTACCACATGGCTTTTGTTAATGAGATCCAACAGCTATGTTTTACACTGAGGTTTCCTTGATTTTTTTTGCTCTCTTCACAGGCTCTCTCCAAGGGACACAGCACCATCCAATGGCTAATTGATGAAACACTCCCCTTCTATCTTGAGCGGAACGGCCAGTTGAGCCCGTTCCAGTCTGCACTTGCTCGTCATCGCTCTTAGCTGTCGCTGGTGACGCAGTGAAGTTAAATTTAGTTCCTCAGCTCATGGGGTGCCAACGAGGCTTCCGGCCCACAGCAGGGAGTCCTCGTCGGGGCAGCAGCGTGATGGAGAGGGTGATTAGCCCACGAAAGAGTGTGGTAAATACTGCATGAAGACGAGTGAGGGAGGGAGAGTGAGTGAAAGGGTACGGGGAGAAAAAAAAACGTGGACAAGGCTTTAATCTCTGTGCTTCGGCCCCTCTTTTTGTCCTGGGGGTCTATGAGATGCCCCCTCTCTGTTACGCCATTTGAAAATGCTAAGGCCGGCAGCTGATCCAGAATCAGTGTTCCTCTGAAGCTGACACGGAGTCCATTTTGAGTTATCACTGATTCGAAAGCATGCCTGGACGAGTGCGTCAGATCACAGCTTGGTGTAGAAACTCCGTTCCTTAAAGAGGCTTCAGAGAAAGAGAAAAGCTTTACCTAAGGGTCTGCCTCTGATTCGCAGTGAACAGGGTATTATAACATGCCGCGCCAGTTATGGTAACATTAGCACCCTACGTGGCCACGTGCAGTGATAGCAGCTCTTATCCCAAACCGCTAAGGGCCACTTTCTTTTCCTGTAATTAAAACCACCCTGCAAGTCACTGGAACCTTTTGACTAATGTGTTTCTGAGGCAGTTCACGTGTGAGAGGTGTTTTCTTAACACTAAATTTAGGCATCGTCTGCTTGGCCTACTCCTCACAGCCAAAGGTGAACTTACGCTGAACCTCTGTGCCAAGTTCACTGAGACTGGGGAAACGGAATGTTGTTAATGAAGACTCATGGGTCAAGGGAACTTCACAGTCACAATAACACACTGCGAAGGAGAGTTTAGCAAGGAGCCCAGTGGCCGAACCATTTCTTATTAGAGACAGCATGTCTGAACCTTTCAACTCTCAAACCCCAGCTTCATGTATAATGAAGAGGTCAGCGCCCAGAGACGAGGTAGGTGTTGCAAAACAGATTCAAAACAGCTCCTGATCGCAGGGAAGTTTGGAGCTGAGTGATCAGTTTTAATTAGAAGCACTATTATCACCCTTTCAGATGTGATATAACTGAGCAGAGGATGGGGTGCAAACTCGGACACATCTTCAGAAATCGATCCAGTCTTTGAGACAAAGCCTTACTTGTACAATGAAGACCAAGAAAACCTTGAGGTTTTATATGACATAATACAGACAGAAAACTCTTATCCTTTCCTCTAGTTTCTCAGTATGTCTAATCAGAACACTGTTTTGAATAGTCACTGTCTGTAGGAATATTAGAGCAAAAAAGCCAGCTGGTTGCTGGTTTGAATCCCTGGACTGAGCTACAAACCAGAGAGCTGTTGGTAACAGGATCCTTAGAGACCCACTTCTTGATGCTGCCTAACACTCATAATACAGTTCGCCACCCTATACGGGCCATACAATCAGTAAATCCTACAGATCTTCATAATCTTTCCTCTTTCCTCTCACTTGTATCCTCGCTGCACGATCAGATAAAGCCCAGACGATAATGGGTTCTCCTTTCGAGTCTTGGTACTTCTCAGTGTTCCTTGTTCATCTTTCTGACATTTCTGGAAAGCTCTTTTTTCTGGCATTTCTGGAAAGCTTATTTGTAAGTTTCTGTTATTGGAAGCACTGCTGTAGAAATGAAGCTGAACTGAATGATGTTGAAATGAACATGACCCAAGCATTGTGGTATTTCTGTTTATGGTAATTTTCTCGGCTCCTAGGTAAATAAGTGCTGCTCCCAGTTTGGGCACTGGTAGGCAGAATAATGACAAATCTTCAATGTAAATTGCATCAATAACATATAACTTAACTCTCCAGATGATTCATGCCTTCCATTTGTCATGCATTCATAGGTGGTAAATATGCCTAAAATGTCAAACCCACATCAAGCACCATTTGTATCCTGTAAAAAAAAATTCTAATATGAATCGACAGAATGTAATATTAATTTGAACTCATAAGGCAGAGGATAAGAGTTTGTAGCAGTGGCTTCAGATTCATTCCACTGTTGGACTAACAGGCTGCATTATGCATGAATATGCTAATCCAGGTCTCGCAGGGGTTCCTCTCTCATACTCTCTTCTGGACAGACGGAGTCCAGTGACCACAAATGAGTTCTCCCTGTCCAATCCCCACCTACCCCACTAATGATCTGTGGAAACTGTCTTTCATGAGGAGGCTGATGTCGAGACTGTGTAGAGAATCTGTCCTCACAAACCTCTCCTTCCCCGTACAGAGGCATACTGTTCTCTTGATCTTTATTTGTCTACCTGGTTTAGATTTGTTGATGCACAGGTGAGCCTTTGTCTAGACCTTCATCAGTGGTTAGTTTTTGACTGCAGGGTCGCTTTTGGCTCTGGATATTTTTGGATTGTGAACCCACTTCAAAGCTAGCAGTGACACGTAAAAACCCCTGCTGCTCCTGATACACTCATACCAGTGCCAAAAACAACAACACAGTCAATATTATTACTGCACTGAGAATGCTACAGAATCCGACAGCAGTGTTGGAGTCAGAAATTGACCAGTGAGAGAGTGGCTGACAAATTGCACAGCCACAGATGGGCTACAGTGAGTAACTCCATGCCACTGTACTACTGCAATGTCCTTCTGGCTGGACACGCTTGTGGATCCTCAATCAAGCTCTAAATAGTCCAGTGGGCTAGCCCCATTGTTTCTTAGTGAATCTAAGTGAAGTCCCATCGCTCTTGGATTGTCCATTATGTGCTGACCAGCTCACAGGCTTTGTGTAGTGTGCCACTAAGTCAGGAGGAGTTATTATTGTGTATGTTTTGGTTTTTGTTGGGGACTATTGTTTTGAACAGGCAGGGGCTGGAACTTTTAGATTGACAGTACATCGTTGATGGGCTAATTAAGATGGCTGCCAGCCTCCGCTCTGAGCAGGGAGAAGGACATCGGTCAAGAAGAGCCGAATGGATGTACAGACGTTTTGCTCCCATTTTTGTATGACTGCCATGCAGACTTGGTGCTGTAAGCGGAGTGAGGGGTTTATGGCCTCACAAGTTTAGTGCTGGGCCTGCGCGGCAGCTGTCAGCCCTTTGTTATGTCCTCCCTGTCTCGGTCTCTGGGTCTGGTGCTGGGCAATCCAGCAAGGAGGTCTGGCAAAAGGAGAGCGGCGTCTTTGTATCTGATGGCAGCAGACGAGGGACACTGCTCAGATTCAGAGCACATTCAGATCTCATAGTGGGACGACTGGCTGCGTGACACAGTATTGCCTTTGGGGTCAAGTTGGGTTCGGAAGTCTTAGCATGTTGTTTATTCACTGCCACGAAGGAGCCCCGTGCCAGTGCAGGTGTGGCACAGGCCTTTGTCTGAGGAACTGAGAATTTAGAATTGTGGGGGTGAACATGTTTTCCTCTTTATCCGTGGAAGCTGTGGTGGTGATAAAGCTAGGTTTAAGTGTTTTTTTTTTGGTTTTGTTCTGGTCTTGTCTGATGGTAGCAGCATTAGCCATGACAGGGATTGTTTTCCTGTTACTTTGTGTCATGTTTATTTTGTGTTTATGCATCCCTCCACTCTCTTCCCTTAAGGGTGGAGGGTTGTTGTGCTGTTACCTAGATATCTACTTGTATGTAGATTACAGTAATCCCTGTTGTGTTTAAAATCTTTGTGCCTGCTGTGATCTGAAACTGTGAAGTGTGCCTTACCTGTAGTGTGGTCTACGTGTGTTGGGTATAAAGAGACGTAGGAGGTGGTCGTGTAGAAAAGGTGCTGAATTGTATGTACATCGCATGTTTGCTGCTCCTGGGGGGGAAATGGAGGTTTAGTGGCACAGAAAAAGAATCGCAACTGGAAAGGAGCTGCTAATGCTCATATACATTATTTAATATTTTTCTTTCTTTTTTATGTTCTCCATTATTCCCCAGATTGCTCAGGTACTTGCGGGATCTTTCCCTGGCTGATATTGTCAAATCCAGATGAATTGACCGATTCCAGGATCCCTAACTTCCCCTTCCATCAGGTGCACGATCAATCCTGATCTCCTGTTGGGCCAAAAACAAACTTTCAGACTGGGCTGGTGGCGGCTGACCCAGCAAGGGATCTTATTACCCAAAGACCTATTTACACCTTTCTTACTCCATACTGAGCTCCTTAGCTGTTCATGTCCTCATGTCTATCATGCAGTTCGTTCTCTTTCTTTTTGGATGACCTCTGATCTGGCATCTGTCATCTGCCCTTTCATTAGTCACATGCATCATTGTACGTTGTACGGATAATTAGTAATTTCCTTTGCCATTAGTCATTTCACCTTTGTATGACTCAAATGCTACATTATGCAAATCATTTTTGTTACCATTTTGGTGTCGACCACAGGAGGATGGGTTTCCTTTATGAATCTTGGATCCCCTCAAGGTTTCTTAGTCTTGCTCTCTGGGAGTTTCTCCTTTCCGCTGTCACCCTTGGTTTGCTCACTCAGAGCCAGGATCTGAGTTGTTGCTTTGTGCTAATGCCAGTCGTGTAGAGCACTATGCAAATACACTTTTAATTTATACAGTGGACCTACAAGGCAGGTGGGGCTCGAATAAGCCAGTGGATGTAGAATCCTAAACTGAGACTGATATGCAGGAGCTCCATGCCAAAGAAATAAGACCACAATTAATGGGCACACACGCACAGGGAAAGACAAACCAGTGCTTGAAAGGTCTTATTTTTCAAGTTGTTCTTATGAGAATCCGTTCTTAGGCTTGCTTAAAGTCCATTTCACATCCACAGACAGAACACAGACCTCTGAAACTTTTTCACTTGACCTGTGCTATTAAACACTAGTGAGAACAAGAGAGCAGTGCATTCAGCGGCGGAGGGGCAGTGTAAAGCGGCTCACTGTGTGGTCCCTCTGCTGTGCGCTGATCCAGTGCTGATCGATCAGCTCCCTGGAGCGCTGCTGACCAGCTGGCCATTCGTTAACACATGGGCTGTAATTTCCTGGTGGCCGCAGAGGAGAAGAAGGAGGATAAAAGCGCTGGCTGTGTCCTGGTGTGACCAAGTCACCGAGGTCCAGCTCCTGATTGGAATTACAGCTTTCACTCTTTAACCAGGTGCCCAACAGGAAAGAGGGAGTAGAGGGAGTGCTCCAGAATGTATTGATTAGGATGGACAAAAAGGAGAAAAGCACGGCCGGAGAGGAGAGAGGGAAGTGAAAGTCTCTGCTGGATGAAAGACATTGGCTACAGACAGCTGCACTGCTGAAGTTTGCTTCCTTGGTTTTGCACAGGAGCTACAAGGCTAATTTGGCTAGCAAGTAATGGAAGATTATACCACACCAATTAGCAGGGCATTAAATCATCTTAAATAGACTTCCTTATTTCTTTTGTAACACTGTTGGACACAGTGTTTACCAGAAAAATGCAGACTATCCTATAAATGTCTTTTTTCTTTTAATACAAAACTTACTATATCGTCGCTGTCGGGCCAAAACCCAAAATGGCTATTTTTCAGGAAACTCAAAAAATGATGTATAATCTAAATTAATGAGTACTGTGTCATCAAAATTGGTATAACTATTTTCAACACTTTTAATTGGTTAATAATTTCTAAATTTTACAGACCCACGTGGAGACTGACCAATAGTATCGATTTATAAAAGAAAAGTGGAGTTACGAGGTTTCCGCCAGACAGCGCCGATATTATAGTTTGCATTGGACAACAATGTTGGTGTGTTGTAGCACTACAACTTTTCTCAAAACAGCTTTCCCCAGAGTGGGAATGGGCAGTCTGAGTTCAACATCCAACTTTCCAAAGCTGAGTTCACATTTAACCCAAAGAGATCATTTTAAGTCAAAAAAGGATTTTAAGAATTCACTAAAAAGCTTTTTTTGTACTTTTGAAAACATTTTTTGCTGGAGGAAATGAATTCTCAGTAAATATGTTTAGAGAAAAGCATTGATCAGCCAAGATCATTAAAGTGCCATAAATATTGAAACATGATTAAGCATGGAAAAAGCACACACACATGCTCCTTAATACTAAGCTAACAGCACTACACATCAGTATATTTGGCTGTTTTTGTTTAAACAAGGATGTCTGAAGCTCATAAAAGACATCAGACCATCTGACACACACCTACTGGTTAGACTCGCACTCATTCACAGTCAGTAACATGTCTAGAACCTCCAGAAGGCCCAGAGTGACATTATCTCTCATGAAACTTGTCCCAACCACCCACTTCACCTAAATCTATTAGGCTTCTGCTCATCCTCTAGGGATGTCCATCTCCATCACCGGGGCAGATGCACCATGCTTCTCAATGCATTGGCAGTGATCTGACACTTTCAAGAAACAAAGGAAGGCACGACTAATGCAATGCAAAAAGTGCCATTTTTTTATTTTACATGTTTGTTTGAATACTCAGTAGGCAGCTCAGTCATGCTATTTCAATTTGCCCGCCAGAAAACTCTTACAATGTTCTTACAATAGATAAAATAAAAGCAAGCCTGGACCTTGCCAAAAATCAGTTATTCTTTCCTGTTCTCTGCCTGCTGTTACACTTTATTTACATCACACACACAAACACACACTGTTCAAGGGTGCACAAATCAAAGGGTGCTCAGGATTAACAATGAAGCACGGCGCAACGTGCTACTGGGTCTTTCACAGCTGCTCTCACATGTGAAATGGTAAATTACTTGGCAGTCACAGGCTGCTGTAAACACCAGTCTCGCCATCAGAACACCCACTAAACCAAATTAAACTCCTTCTTTAATAAATATTAGTGACACAGGTTTTTTTTTTTTTCAAACTGCATGCATCTTGTCAAATTGTTCAACCCCACTAAGAAACCCTAAGTGCAGGCAAACATTTGTTTGTAGCAATTCTGTGAAATTTGTGGCTCTTCCTCCTAATTAATAATCTATGACTTGTCCCAGACACGCCTCTAATTCTTGACCAAGAGACTTGATGGTAATTTTCCACTGATAGCAGTGGAGATGCACTTGGGAAACCATTTGGGAATCAGTCTAAATGTTAAAGTACTTGTCACAAATTACTGGTAATATTAATTGATAATGAAAGCTTGGGGCCTCTTACAATAATTGATTTCACCAATGCAGATCTCAAATTGTATCCTTTGCACATATTGTTAATCAGGGCAAACCCACTGTCAACTTTTATATGAATCAAGGACACTTACTATCCCTAACCTATTCACAGTCATTGACGTATCAAGAGCCTCTAGAAGGCCTAGAGTGAATTTCTCCCTAATTTGTCCCACCCACCCAGTACATGATTGGCTGATTCCTTTTCCTATTGATCTGACATGGCAGGAGTTTCCCTCTAGGCCTGACCAATGGGAGAACTCGTTCAACTATATCTACATGTGGATACCACAGAGAAGAAATATCCATTCGGCATTTTAGGAATTTTATTCGTGTTTAGAATCAATTCCAGATAAATGCTGGCTTTTGATCTTGAACATGTCTTGGTTGATGGATGACATAACTGTGTAAATGAGATGTTCTGTGATGTTTCGTTGCTGGTTTATGTAATAGCAGGCCTTGGCAAACCCAGGGCCCTGAGGTCCTGTTTCTGGCACTGTGTGAATACAAACTGTTCCTGTAGTAGTAAAGCACTTGCTAGTATGACTGTGTGCTGCTTGTTTGCTTCAGTTTGTTGACAGGTAGTTTTGCATCATTTTCATACACCACATAGTAATGCATTTTTAATGGACTGGGGAAAGAGCAGAGAGTGGGAGACCAAAAGCTCTTTCATCTTCACACATCCCTACAGCTCCTTGCATGGCAACACATAACTTGACACAGACTGAGGACAGACATCTGTTTGAGTGAGTGAGCGAGTACTGAACAACAAACAAAAATCACCAACGTCGCTGGAGCCTTGTGGACAGAATTTTTCAGCTGTCACGAGAGACTTACTATGAAGCCCTTCCAGTTGCTGTGTAAAACACAGTCATGTTCAAACAGAATTTGGTAGGCTACAATTGGTCCAGACAGAATTCTGTTAGGTTACTGTTACAGTTCAATCTCAACAGGATTTTGTGGGCTAGAGTAAATTAAGACTGGATGTTTTTGGGCTACAGTTTAGAATTTTGTGGGGCTACAGTTAGGTCCACACAGAATTTTTGGGTTAACAGTCAGGTTCTGACAGAAGTTTGTGGGTTTCAGTTCAATTCAGGCAGACTTTTGTGGGGCCCACAGTTCAATTCAGACAATTTTATGGGCTCACTCAGACTCCGAATTTTGTGGGTTTGCAGTTGGGTTCAGGCAGAATTTTGTGGGTTCGATTTAGACATCATTTTGTTAGGCTACAGTCAGATCAGACAGAATTTTGTGGGCTATAGTTGGTCTAGACAGAATTTTGTGGGGTTACAGTCGGTCCAGACAGACGTTTGTGGGGTTACAGTTGGTAAAGAAAATTTTGTGTGACTACAGTCAGTCTACACATAGTTTTGTGGCCTACAGTTGGGTTCAGATAGACATTTGTGCAGCTAAAATTTTATTAGTTATGTTTCAGTTCAGACAGAATTTTGAATGGCTACAGGTGGGTCCAGGCATAATTCTGGTAGATACAATCATATGCAGACAGAATTTTGTGGTGATACCGTTCAGTTCAGACAATTTTGGGGTTATAGTTCAGTTCAAACATGTAGTTCAGTTCAGAATTTTGTGGTGCTATGGTTCAATTAACACAAAATTATGTGGGGCTACAATTCAATTCAAAACATTATTTTTTTACCTTATTTTTTACTTTTTATTGTTTGTTTAACAATGTCTTATGTCTGTTGTACATTGTGGAACCTGAGCTTCGCCATTTCGTCTCACTGTATACTTCTATATGGTTGAAATGACAGTTCACTTTGATTTGAACTGCAGCACAACAAAAATTCTATCTGAACCAGCTCAAAGTCAAAGCTAGAGAATTTTGTGGGCTACAGTCCAGTTCAGATAGAATTTTATCAAGTGCAAGGTTCTAATAAAGTGGCCAGTATTTGAAAATACAAAGTAGATGTAGCAAGTAGAAGTGCAAGGCTGAATTTCTAATCAAGCGGATGGTGAATGTAAACATGTCAAGTCAGACCAAGCCGTCTGTGAACCTGCTTTTAACTCTGATCACGTGCGGCCAGGTAAGCCTGTTTAAAAAGGCAGAGTTGATGTTCATTGTTACTAATTCAGGATTTGAGTAGAAATGCGAGGTTTAATTAATCACGCAGGCCAGGACTCACGAGCATGGCAGCGTTCGCAAATGAAACACATCAAGGAGCAGGACTAATAAAGCAACCCTGACAGTCTCAAGAGGAATGCAAATGAGATGGTTCGGTGATGAGACAGAGGGCGAGAGAGAGAGAGGGTTGTAGCCATGTAAGAAACAGTTATAAGCCTGAAAACGAGCCAGTATTGATCTTGACTTTAATTGGCTCCCAGCTCTGCCCAGATCACTACACGTGTGGATAAATAAACTCGCATCGCCCGTGAAGTCGGGCCCTCGCAGTATCAACCCCTTGCATTTAAAATGCCGCCAGTTATTTTCAGAGGGAACATGCAGGAAAGTGCTGTCTTTCAGCGCCAGGGCCGACGTTCATTTTCAAAACAGCCTTGATATTTCTTTGTGAATACAGCTATCAAAGGCTGCGCTGGAGCAGACATGTTTCTCTCTCAGTTCCACCATCTATTCAAAGGCCTTTTGCTTTGTGTGGAGAAAGCAGAACGACAGGACGGGGAAGACAATTTAGGAAATGAAACATGTCTAATAGCTCTGGGGGTTATTCATTAAGATAAATGAGTGCATTTTAACATCCTTGCTTATTTATGCAGCAGAATTCCTGAAGCTTTAGAAATGTGTTCGCCACCAGCTGCCCTGCTCAGCTGATCAGACAAAATGACCTTGGCCAACCAACCTACTGGTTTGAAGAAATTCAAACAAATTTGACTTTTTACCAGTTTCCTCCTTATCCCTGAGTTTGAAATTGCAGTAGCTCACCTCAGGATCCAGTAGCTAACTTCGGGATTCAATAGGAGAACCCAGATCCTATTTCGTCAGGATCCGGCACAAAGTAAACCTTCAGCTTTGGAGCAATGTGATGAGATGGAGCCCCAACAATGATTTTTGAAAGGAGTTGGAATGGCATTTGTGATTCCGAACTAACCATCCAACATCAGTACCCAACTTCACTGATGCTCTTGAGACTGAATGTCATCAAATCCTCATAACATCTAGTGTAAAGTACTGGCTGTTAATGCAGCAAAGGGGGCAAATGTCCCCTGGCAGCACCCTTGGGTGGGGGGCGGGAGGTGGAGGACAAATAATCAAAGTGAATTGGCCTAGTCCCTCCCGGGTCCATTACTGGCACAATGCCTGCCTATTACACACACCAGGGTCCCTGCTAGGTTGAGAGTGGTCCACCATCCAGCTCTGTGGTCTGAAACTGGCCACTGATGAAGGGTTGGAGGATGTGCATGGGCTACAGTCTGTAACTGTATACCTGTAGCTACAAAAGTAGGGGTTACTAATAAAGTGGACAGGGAGGGTAAATTAGAGAACTTTAGAGAATGCTCATGTCCACTCATTTCATAGGATTTCATTAACATAATGCTAATTAGTGTTTAATGCTAATTATTACCATCTGCTCATTAGCAGCAATGTGATTTGTTTGGTGCCTGTGAACAAAATATCAGCGGTTTAGGGCCCCTTGTTGGAAAAAGGGAAGGGGAGTTGGAAGGCCGGTGGGTGCAACGACGGATTTCCATGAACCACTTAGCTCAGACCACCTACTCCACCCTGGTTGTAATAACACAGGGTTTAGACTCCAACAGGCCCATCCAGCTGATGAGGAGAGCATCTGAAGAGCCCTTAAGCAGAAGCCAGCGTTTCTGCAGGCTCTCCTCTGTTCCGTCTAGTGTAATTGCCTGCCAAAGACAGGAGGATTGCCGTTCCCCGCAGCAGCAAATGGACTCTTGAATGTGATGGCACGGGTTTGTTCGAACTTGCTGATAAATTCACCAGGAACAGCCCCTGCAAATACATCGTCAAAAAGCCTATTAATCGGTGACAACGCCAAGACCAAAGCAATTTTACAGCAAGAGCGGCCGGGCAATTATTAGGAAGCGGTGCTTCAGAGGAAGCTGCGGAGGTAGGTAGTTACAAACGACTGACCCACGTCGGACCCCAAAAGGGCCATGGCTTCATGAAGGGAAAGTAATTATCTTCCTGGGAGGGGGATCCACGGGGGGCAAGAGAGAGAGAAGGATGGGGCGAGACACGCCTCTCGTCTCCTGATCACTCAGGCGCAACAAGGAGATCAATCAGGAATACATTAGGACGGAAACAATGAAACAATGATGGACTTTGCAGAGCAGGGAAACATGGACACACGCACGGTCTCAGGCGCACTCCTCTGGAGACCATTAATTGATTAATCTAGTCCAGGATTAGACTTAATCTGCCTCTGGGAAAAGAAGCGCGGGACGCAGGATTACCAGATACAGATCAGGAATATCTCTTCACTTCACTTAGATCACAACACACATGCACCAGTGTAAGTGTCTGGCATTATCTCATTAAAGGGCAATTCCATAGAATTTACAAAAGGTAAACAAGGCTATTTCGAGTGGGTTCGGTGTGAAAGTGTGAATTTTTTTCACAACGGTGGTGAATGAAACCAGGCTTCTGCCTCTAAAGGCTCCATCACAGTTATTTTGTGAAATTTGCTGCCTGATGCCTGAGACACCAGAGTTTTGAGAAGCTTCTAAAAAAACAAAAAACATTCATGGTGTAGGGATACATACAGGGCATCATGAGGCAAATTAGTCCCCAAAGAAAATTGATTTAGTTCAGATTTGCCACTGTTTTACCATCATCATCATTTCATATAAACACTCACAAGATACATATTGGTTAACCGTGGGTTGAATGTAAATAAAATGGCTACATTTGTCTTGAAGATGTGATCTTCCCAACCACTGTAAAGGACCCACACAGTACCTGCACCACTGCGTAAATCCCACTGATATAAACAGATCGTAATGCTAAGGACTTTGTGTCCTACTGCCTGCAGCGTCTGGGTTAAGTAACTAATGACTGCTAACTGGACCTGGAGTGTAAAGACCTCACACACATCCACCCACTGGGTAGGACCAGGGTCAGCAGAGAGGTAACCAGCAGTGGGAACCGTCAAGAGCCCCTCTCTCACCCGTGTAGAAAAAGCAGCTGCAGCAGCGAGTGGGTGGAAAAGATTAGCTGCGATTAAGACAAATCCATTAAAAAAACAACAACAACAAAACACTATTTTCTGAGTTTGACAAAAGGGCTACAAATCGGATAACTGATACTGGAACCCTTTTGTAAATGTCTTGAGACCCTTTTAATTACACTTGCTCCTCCAAAATGAAAGAGGCACTGAAAAGTAATTCAAATTCTCTGATAAGCCTTTGTGCTTGTTGATGTTTGTTTACAGATTTGTAATTGCTTTCATTTGCATGTCAGGTTGTCAAATGGAGAAAATCCATTACGCTGGAAGAGGAAACTATGCTGGAGGAGAAAACCCCTCCAAAATCACGCCCCAGGGTCTCTAGCATGCCAACAGGAATGATAGTTTGAGGAAGAAAATAAAAACACCAGTCTCCCTGATTTTATACTGGGCTTGGACAGTATAATGAGAGCAAGCTGAGCTTGCTAGGAGAGTATTATAGGTAGTTTGGAAAAATATCTAATCCATACAGTTTTCCACTTTACCCCAGATGTGTCTGGAGTCCACCTGCTCCACCTTACTGAAGAGCTGGACATGATTTGAGACCAGTTTTGGGGATGTATTTATGTAAAGGTTTTGGGTGACTATTCACTTTAGGGTTTGAATCCCAAGACTGCTAGTGGCATCTCCGAGGTACCCTTGAGCAAGAGGTAGCTGTCAAAGTTGTCACTATGTGAGGATTTTTTTTTTTTAATTTCTCTGAAACGTTAGTGGGATATAGATTCAGACCAATTCTGCTGGGATAGTCTTCAGGAGGGTGTGTGGTGTCGTGCACAAGTCTTCTGGGCACATCTGAAAACACACTCAACTACATGAAACCTGTAGGTGTGAACTTCAGGACAGGCCGTTACTCTAACACCATTCTAAATCAATACTTTTGACACCCAACTTCCGGGATCAATTTGGAGTCCTAATCTTGGGGCCCAATGCTCAACAGTGGGCAAATATCTAAGGCCCATATCATAGAAACCCCAAATTCCTCACATTTCTATGTAAACAGAGTATGAACAACACTGTGTTTCAAACAAAGACATTTAAATAAACCCAGCAACTCAGCATGTAGCAGGTTAACCCCACTCTTACACAAGTTGAGTTTTTAAGCCTGAACTGATTTGAATGAGGTCATTTGCATGTCTTAAAAGTAACAAACAGCCTGTATACAAAGTTGGGCAAAATCTGATTTCTTCGCTTCAAGTTCAGAAGCAACAGAAACTCCTATGAGGCTCCGAAATGGTGTGCATGATGACCTCCGCCCCGTGGGCTCAGTGGTTTTGGCCCGGGCTCGCAGCACACTGCGGCCTTGCTGGCATGCTTTGAAAGGAAGTACTTTCTCCACTTCATGCCCTGTCACTAATCCTCCCTCAAGTGAAAATTTGGTTTCTTTTCGGCTACTTTCACTCTGACAGTCTTGCAGCCCCCCCTCCCCTTCATCCAGCCCTCCATGGCCTTTGCCCTCCAGGAGACGCTTCATTAGGTTTAATAAGTGAAGTGTGCCAGCGCTGTCTGTGCGCAACACGTGGTAAAAGACCGCTTCCCTCCCCCAGCCTCTCACCCCACATGCCAGAATCAAATATTCTTTTGTTTATCAGAGGCATTAGAGACCACGGAGTGGGGATGGTCTTGTTGTAATTGGATGAAAGTGTGCGGAGTGCATAATTGGATTAGGCTGAATGTGCTGCTGCCTGTCCACTGTGACTGAATGAACTCCTCTCTCAGGCTGCCTTCATGCAAGACGGTGTTCTGAGGGGTAAGTAAACGATCTTATACCATTCACTTGGTCACTTATCGGTTCAGTCTCTTAACCCCTGACTTGTTTCGAAGGTTTTAACTTCATTCGAGTTGCAGGGCTTCCCACCCTTGGCCGCAGGGAACTGCAGTGTTTTGGCCGCGTCCACTGCTCACTGAGGCGCACCTAATCCACTTTTGATGAGTTTGGTTCATGCACTCCCCGCAGTCATTATCAAAGGGACTCTTCATCTCTATTCACATCTGCCCGCACACGACCCTCAGCACCACGCCCCCCTTGCAGTACCGCACATGGAAGGGGCTTGGCAATAAATACCGCCTCTGCACCCAAAAGAGTGCAAGAAGGGATGCTGAAAGCCTCTGGGAAAAGTGCAGCGATGTCTTACCACGGCTCTTATGGGACGCTCTTGCTGAGGGATGCTGTTGCTCCACACCGGTGGGACCCCAAGGACACGGCAGAGGTCCAGGCGTTGCTGAGCAGTGACTGGACGGAGGACGGGCTGCAGGTCAGAGCTCGCTGCGAGGTGGCCGAGCAGGACCAGTGCGCCTTAGCCAGGGCGCGCAGGCGCCGGAGGCTGGCGGCCAACGCACGGGAGCGCAGGAGGATGCTGGGCCTGAACGTGGCTTTCGACAAGCTCAGAAGCGTCATCCCCAACGTGGAGAGCGCCAGGAAGCTGTCAAAGTCGGAGACACTCCAGATGGCGCAGATCTACATCAACACGCTCAGCGAGCTGCTTCAGGGCGAGGGCCGCGGACACTGGCGCATCACAGCACAAAGGGAGCATGCAGGACAGGCCACAGCCACACCATGTCCACAATCAGACCAGACCGTCAAACAGGACACTCCATGCCAGCACAACCTACACATCGGAGACGACGTCTGATCAAACGTGGAATGCAAAGCCGCGATGCACTGCTGGGAAAGAAGCAATGGAGCCAAGTGATGAGTTCTTAGCATAAGTACTTTGTTTAAATGTAGAGTATATTTTTGCACTTTGTAAGGGATAATTTAATAACGGTTACATGGTGAAAATGAAATAAAATGTTTTTTTATGAACGAAAGCTGGATGCTTCGTGTTGAAATTTGCCACATCTCTCTCTTGAACACGAGCTGCGAAAACCGCCAAACGCCATCAAGATGTATTGAAAGTAGCAATTTTTATTTGAGTTAAAATTATGTACAAGTAACCAAAGACATCATTTCTGAAATCGGTACAAAGTTCAGGTTCCTGCAGTTGGCTTTTGGATGCCTCTTTAATTTCACCTCAAACACAACTGAGAAAAATGCTGTATAAAATAAAAATAAGATTGAATTCTGAAAAGTAGTCTATCATTCTAGATTTCCAATAGCCAATATTTACAGAAGTATATACAGAAACTGTGTGGTTCCATTCATTTCCAGAATTTGTGAATTTGAAAACATTGGGATGTTTAGCAGGTTGGATGCAGCCCTGACAGAAAACATACACACACACGCATACACACACACGCACACTGTTGCTGGAACAGCCCAAGAACCAACAGAAATACATATAAAAAGAAAAATTCAAAATAAAGATTTTGCATGTCTGACTGTACAACTCATTTCTAACTTCAAATGAAACGTAAAACTTTAAACGGCAGATAAGTGGATGAGGGCCTTGTGTTGTGGGTGTAGCTAGCGAAAGAAACAGCTAATCTTAACAGAAATTACAGTGAACTGATAGCTTCTGCATCATTAAAAGCTTATGTGGCGGATGTCTTTGTATCAAACAACACTTTACTGCACTGCAGTGCTCATAAGGCTACATGACACCAATGCAAGTCTTTAAACACTTACATATTATAAACCTACAAAGACATTTATGAAGGTTTAATCCAACACACGCCAGCTGTCATAACACTAAAGTGAAACTGACTAAAGCAGCCTTTATGACAACCGATGCTTGTCGGTCATTAAAAATGTCTACATAGGTTTATGTCAGATTCCATAAATGGCTGATGTAGAGGTCATGTAGCCCTAGGAATGCCACCCTTCAGCAAAGTGTTGGTCAAAGCTCAAAGTAGATGTACAGCATATTTCAGATGTGCTGTTTAAAAAAACTGGCCAACAGAGAGAAGACGATTGAGTGCTTTCTGATTAAAAACAGAACAATAATATCATGCTGTGCCCTTGTGTCAGAATAAATTAATAATAAAAAAAATAAGTATACCAACAAGAAATCAGAATACGAACATAAACTAGCTGGGCACACTGTAAGAAAGAGAGTGTTCTGCACACATGGGCACACAGAAACAGAAGCTGGAGGGTTAAGCGCACTGAGCTTGGACCTGACTAGGCATAACAGCATGCAGCACAGTATGCGACTGATTTTCAGCGACTTTCTGACAATTTCTCTCATGACATTTCTCCCTTTGACCCATGATTTCACAAGTTCTCTTCATCGCTTCCCTCACTTTCAGCCACGCAATCAGAGAAGAAATAATTCATTCATAGCCAGACGTCAAGATCCCTAAACAGAATGTGATGAGGAGAATCAGTGTGAACCAGAGGGCCACAGCGATCAACATTGCCTAAGATTCTGTCTTGGACTCGGCCAAGTTGGTGATCTTCACTTTTAAAACTCAAAAGAAAAAAGTAGTGGCAAAGCCTCCAGTACTTCTAAGTCAGAGCAGTGCTCGATCAAAGCTATCCACTGCACTGGGGCACGCTGACGGTGAGAGGTATTGATTTGGGGGGGTTAAAGAAAAACAGATCTTTATAAAAGCGACCCAGCACAGCACAGTAGCATTCTCGCAGGGCAGCAATGACAAAATGGGGTTTTTTTTAACGCAAGGACAGAATTCTGATAGCCTTTCCCTGTTGTACT
>JBBPCX010000114.1:30691097-30708638 GCA_037974365.1 Hydrocynus forskahlii | reverse complement strand
CTCGCAGGGCAGCAATGACAAAATGGGGTTTTTTTTAACGCAAGGACAGAATTCTGATAGCCTTTCCCTGTTGTACTGATGTCAATTTATTATATAAGATAACAAATAAAAACCTAAGACAAGAAGGAGATGCAACTGAAGCTCATTTGAACTGGTAGGAAATAACAAACAAGCGTTCCACTGAAAATGATTTGAAGAACTGCAAATAGTTGGGACATGACTGCTATTCCAGAACACTGCAAAAGATCTTTAAAAAAAAAAAAAAAAAAGATGGTGGTTGTATAGTGCTGGTGGTCTCAAGGGTTGCTCTGTGCCGCTCTCTCCGGGGCATTCTGCTTGGTGTGTGTGTGCGTATGCGTTTGTGAGAAAAGGTGAGCTCTGCTGATGCACTAGCAGTGCTCCAGATAATCAATGACCCGAGAGATTGATTTCTGCCCCGTCGTGCCCATGTCACACTGTGGATGAAAGACACAAACAAATTAACAAATAAATATCTGAATATGCCCATACATTCCAAAAAGCTATATATCTATCTGTAACAATTTTGGATACAAAGAGTTTTGAAAAAGAACATCAGCTGATTTATATTGCAAAACACTTTTATATACAGCACTGATATTCTAAGTGTTAAGTCCACTCCAACAACACATATGGAAAAAAAGACATTTCAAAAATATAATCTATAATGTCTTATGGAATTAAAAAAAAAAAAAAACCCTACTTACGGTGAGGTTCATAAAATTCAGGAACTTTTTCAGCATTTCTGTCATTATGGAGAAATCTCCTTTTGGAAGGCTTTCCCGCACAGTACTAACGTTCACCTGGGAAAGAAACACACTGATGATCAGTTTAAAGCAACATCATTACAAAACAGAGACCCTGAATTTACACCAACTCTGAAGAGTTCGTTTGTAACTGAAGAAATGTGGTCACTGTTGTCCCAGGACAGTCTGTCGATTTTGTGTAATCTATATGACATCAAGTACATTTTAGCACTTTTGATCCTATTTTAAGAGCAGGGTCACTATAGGAATTCTCAAAACAACAGCTGCAGGTGAGTAAAATAATTAATTGTGATTAATCACAAATGTCATTTGCCCAAAGGTCTCATTACTTGCTCATATTTTTATTTATTAATTTTTACATGACCTTTACCCACCCTCTCTTTGTACCTTAGGATTAAACAGGTTGTTTTTGTAACTGTCTCTTTAAGACTGATATGAATATGAGCTAATGGGTTCAGCCACATTCAAAGCTCTTTTTCTGCTTGTTTTTTTTTTATTGTTTCAGTAACTAATTTGGCAGATTGCAGCAATCCCTTATGGAGGCTCTCAAAAAGTGATGCATGCCTGGATGACGGCCATAGCTGCTATAAAAAAATGGTTAAAACCTTTCTAGAAATACAATGGTACTTTTGCTGACAGAATAAGACAACTTAATAAAAAGTGTGTCTAAAACACTAAGCTGAAAACAGAGCCAGAAGTCCTCATATCTGGGCACCAAAGTGACGAAGAGAGTGAGGGACAGAAAGATTCGTGCCTTGAGAGCCATGACCCTGAAATTACCATCCAAAGCAAACACTGGCACTGTCAGACACATTTTAGTCTGACTCTGCTCTAATGGACCTGCCTTCTTAAGACCGCAATTAAGACCTAACAATACTCCCCCAACATACAGCTACAAAGCAAAACAAGAGCCTCTCAATAATGGTTATCTGTTAGGGCTTCAAGGAGACTTTGTTCTTCAGAGTCCATCTTTAACGATCGTGGAACTAGAGATCTTGCAGGTTACAGAACTCTGCGGCTTTGGAGAATACATCCGCGCACAACATGATCAGATGCAGGAGCACAAAGACACCCTGAAGCAGACAAGATCCTCCTTTGTTTGTTTTTGTGATGTTTCTTGTAGTCCTATAAGAATACAAGTTCCTACAGAACAGTGTCTGCTACAGGAACAGAGGCTTTTTGCTGATCCTTATCTTTATTTTATCAAACTTGTGCCAGGGTACAAAAAATAAACACTCCCCATGAAGCTTAATGCCACTTTAAGAACATGAATACAGTTTTTAGGTCTTGTTAGACCATGTATACATTCATTTTATGTGTGTGTATAAATAAAACAAGATCTAAAAATTATACCAATGTGTGTGCATGCCCATGCGCTTCTGTATTTGTGTAAACTTACAGGGCTTCCTTGGCAGAGGCAGCCTAAAAGCAGTGCAGTATAAGAGGCCACAATGCTGTCCTCCATGTGCTTCCCTGCATGCTGGAGAGCTATAAAGAGACAGAGGCAAACAATGTGAGGACTGTCACTTAGTCCCACACCTCAGTAGATGAGAAACTCAACCCCTAAGATGAAAGATGTTCCTATTATTAAAGGAAAGCCAGTACTGTTTACATTAAATAACAGGGTTTTTAGTGCCATGTGCACACATGTTCGTCCTGACCTTTGTTGAGGTCCAGTTCCTCCTCTTCATCTTCTTTCTTCTCCTCTTTCTTGTTGTCCGTGGGGTTGTTTTCTGAAGCCACCCACTGGATCTCTCCCGACGATGTCTCCTGCCACTCTCCACTCTGGTCCAGATTGGCTTTGGGCACGTCGTTGATGAAGTCGTCGGTCTCTGCCTCTGCCAACACTGCTGCATGCTCTCGCTGGAGAAAGAGCTACACACACGTACACACACAAATGTGTCAAAAATCTACAAGATCTTCCCAAACCCAAGGCATTAAACTGACTGGCTAGTGGAACCAGATTGATCAAATTGAATATTCTGATCCATAAGTTGCAGAGAATGTGTAAAAGACAATTATATGTTTTGATCAAACAAGTCTGTCTTACAGATAACAATGGAACATCATCCTATAGTAAAATAGTAAAAAAAAAAAAAAAAAAAAAAGAGGTACATAGTAGGTGTTGTTTAACATGTGAAAGTATGCATGTATGTTTATATACATTCCTGCCAATGTAAAGAAGGTTATTTTAAAGTGTCTGTAGAAAAAAAAGGGGTTCAAGGGATGTGCATCCTTTTTTGGACATTCAGCAAAATTCGCAATAAGAAATTACACCAACAGACTTTTCTTTGAGTGGAGGTGTTTACCTGGGAAGAAACATCGCTGAAGAAAAAGGGGGGGAATCCCCGTCAGGCTGACGAACAGACAACCATGTTTCCTGCTTCCCAGCATTATTCTATCAAACATCCGATCTTTGGAAAACAAGCTGGACGATCTAAGGGCCAGGATAATTTCCATCTGGACAAAGCTGAAGTCTTTGTTTTCACGGATATGGCTGGATACCTAACTCCCTGACTCAGCCATTGTACTTGAGGGTCTTTTCATTAATTGGCAGGACAGAACAAAGGAGTCAGGGAAGTGCAGAAGAGGTGGCGTGTGCAAAATGATCAACAAACAGCAGCGTGCGGACATAGACAGTTTTGCCGGGGTGCTCTCCTTTTTATCTGCCTAAAGAGTTTACAGCAGTATTTTGTACCACTGTTTATACTCCCTCCATGCTGATAACACTTGGATGCTGGACAAACTGTACATTATCGATTGGCAGAGAACATTACACCCAGAGGCAGCTTAAATTGTGGCTGGTGACTTTAACAAAGCCAACCTGAAGAAAGTCTGAAAGTATCACCAGCACATAAACTTGCCAACATGCAGTCATAGCATCCTGGACTATGTTTACACCCCGTACGCACATGCCTACAAAGTGCACCTATGACCGGCCTTTGGCAAATCAGATCACTCCTTGTTCCTGTTGCTGCTAGCTTATAGGCACAGGTTGAAATGTGAGCAGCATATGACATGAGCTGTTCAGCGCTGGACCCACCAATCAGGCATCGCCAGTCACTGTTTCCACCTTACGGACTGGGAAATTTTCTGGATTGCTGCAGTAGATATCAATAACTATGCTGACTACATAATGGGATACATACACAAATGTCTCAAAGAAGTCGTACTACGGGTTAATGTACGGACTTACCCCAGCCCGAAGCTGTGGTTTAACAGAGGTCAGAATGGCACTCAGAGCATGGACAGCTGCCTTTAACTCCAGAGATCCATGTGAGTACAGAAAAACCCTGTATGCACTCAGAAAATCAATAAATCAACCAAGGGACTATGTAAAGATGCTGACAATGTCACCTCCTCCACACTGACACTCAACACCAGTGCCTACCAGTGACGTGTCCTAAGACCCTTGCTGTATAAGATGTTCAACCACGGATGTACAGCCACACACAGCTCCTGTACCATCATGAAATCTGCAGACAACATTGCCATCACTGGCAGTATACCAGACTGAGACAAGTCTGCTTACAGAGCAGAGGTGAGAGCCCCGACATCACAACATCAGGACTCGAACCCGCATCTCAACGTCAGCAAGAACAACAACCTGTTTCTCAGCGTCAGCGAGACCAAAGAGCTCATTGCGGACTACAGGACACTGCTGGGAGGAGGGCACATCCCCATTTGCACAGAGGAAACAGAGCTGGAGAGTCAGCTGTTTCAGACTCATCAGTGAGGATCTAAGCTGGTCACGCCATATAGGCATGATCACAAAAGGAGCAAGACAGCAGCTTTTCCTCCCACAGCAGCTGAGGAGGATTGGCATGAACTCCAGAATATTCACCGTCTTCTATCTAGAAGTACCATTGAGAGTATTCTGTCTGGCTGTATCACAACCTGATACTGTAGATGTAATGCCCTGGATCACAAAGCTCTTCAGAGGGTGACCCCAGGACTGAACTACCAACCATCCAGGACCTCTACAGACAGGACTTGTAGTAGGAAGACACAGCAGATGCTCTCTGTACGTCAGTACTTTACACAGTGCCTTTCCATTTAATCCAAATCATATAATTTGACACATCGACAGTCCCCAGACATCATCCTCAAAGAACTGCCACAAATGCAGTTCTGTAAATACTGTAAACATTACTTTGTGGTGTATTTAGGCATTGCACGCACATGCTTTTGCGCAACTCACCTTCACCAGGGCAGTGATGGCGCTGTGGGAACCCTCTGTGTTAAGCTCCTCCTTGTCTGACACACACATGGAGGCCCACACTTCTCCTTCATCCATCTCCATCTCCATCAGGCAGTGTCTGTTCCTGGCACTGTACTCCACCAAGTTAATCAACAGGCCCAGACCCTACACACACAAAGAATAGCAGAGACATACCTTCATAATTTAAATAATATATCTAAATTAACACCGATGTAACATGTAAGGATTACTTACTCCTCAATATGTCACATCCAGAGTCATAAGTATTAAAGCCTTGAAGATAACAATCCTAAATAATATTGTGGTATTACCCCTGATCACCTTAGATGAGCAAAAAACACATTCTGTTATTAGAGTCTAATAAAACCTGCTGCAGTGGGACTTGATTTCTGGCCACATAAATGTGTTTGGACAAGTCTGACAGAACCCATTCCGCAGAGTATGAGCATCAGACAGTTGAGGTGAATGAGAGCAGAATGTGGGCTGCCAATGTAAAAAAAAAAAAAAAACAGCTGAAGGAAGGACTCACCAGAACTCTGATGTCAAAGCGCTGCTCCTGAGGCAAATACTGAGGAACCTTCAGCACACAGTTCAGCGCTGTAATGATCAGATCCTCCTGCTCACCTGTCTTTGTGCTTCCCCATTCTGTACATACACATAAAAATGTTGGTTAGCTTGTGTTTCATTTTTCTTCTTCCCACTGAACATTTTTTTTACAGCTGGCCTCTCCACTAGGGTTTCCAGCTCACTTCCAGAAATAAACTGTTAAGTCTTCCATTTACCTTAAGATCAAAACCACCTGCCTAATATTGGGTAAGGTACTTTAACCTGTTGAAGACTGGACTCCAAAAGAGCTCTGAATGTTTGCTATAGTACAAGATTAGCAGCAGATCCTGCAAGTTGCAAGGTGGGGTCGCCATGGATCAGTCTAGTTTGTTCAACACATCCCACGAATGCTTGATCGGAATGAGATCATATTCCTCAAACTGTTTCTCAATGTTCCTGCTGAAAGATGCCAGTGGCATTAGGGAAAACAATTGCCATGATGGGGGGCACCCCAGCAGAACATTGCTCAGAGTGTCACACTGCCTCCAACAGCTTGCATTCTTCCTATAGTACACCCTGGGTGAAATCTGTGTAAGCGACACATAAGCACTGGGCAATCAGCATGATGTAAACTAAAACAATAGCTCTCTTATAGGATAGGACCTGACTAGCCTTTGTTTCCCACGAGCATCAGTGACTATTGAGAGCCTCTGACCCTGTCAGGTACTGACCACTGCAGACTGGAAATAAACCACAAGACCTGCTGTTCTGAAGACGCTCTGCCCCAGACCCCTCAGTTTGGCCCTTGTCAAAGTGTCTCAGATCCTTGTGCTAATCCATTTTCCTGCCCCCAAAATATCAAGTACTGACAGCTCACTTGCTGTCTAATATATCCCACCCTTTGACAGGTCCCACTGTAACAAGAAATTCAATGTTATTCACTTCACCTCTCAGTGGTTTTAATGTTGTGGCTGTTTGATGAACTTCTGCACTTTTAAAAATAAATTGGCCTTGCAATAGCTACTGCCATAAGGCAAATGCACGATTTGTGGCATTTAGAGCATTGAACTCATTGCTCTGCCCCTAAACTGCTATGTACAATGAGGAGACATTTCAGAATGCAGGGGGCACCTTCTTATCACAACACTGCTCCGACAAGCAGAGGGGAGTGATTTTGAAAGTGGTCAAAAGTGCAGGCTTTGTTTCACCGTAAAAGAATCAGCAACCATCAGGGAACAGTTTTAGTCAGCTACTCCAAGATGGCTCGCGTTTGTAAGAATAATGAGAACCATTTACATTTACAGAGCACAAAACTGCAGCAGACAGTACATCAGTGTTGGACAATGATACGTGTTTCCTTGCCAGAGGCAATCAGGCTCGGATTCAATGTTCTAACCGAAGATGACTTAAAGGAAATGAGTTCAGTAGTTTCTCTTGCAGCCTCCAATGTGTCTATGCATATTCATGTATTAGATGCTGCATAGTGTAGGTCTTTTGAAAAGCTATTTTATTTTAGCTTTTATTAGTTTTATCTGATAAACAGAGGTCACTGATGAGAATGCTGGCTTATGGCTGATATATTTTATTTCACATTCAATGGACAAGGTCTGGTTTAAACTTTTGCTAATTACAAACAACATTAAAGAACCATTGTTGTTCTTAAATGATATTATCTTCAGATAGCATAACAGCGAGAGGGCCCTGGCCAGGTTTTCTATGTTCTCCCAGGGTTTCCTTCAGGTGCGAAAGTGTCCCCTAACCACAAAGACATGCAAGCTAGGAACTTCTGTCAGTGATCTTGCCCACCCAGACCAAATCACTGGCGAAAGACCTGGAGCTGGTCTTTGCCGACTGTAGAGGCTTATTCAGGGTGTGTGTGTGTGTGTGTGTGTGTGTGTGTGTGTGTGTGTGTGTGTTCGTTCACTGGTGTTAGGCTGGGTTACACGTAGAGAGTCTACTGTGAGGCAAAGAACCTCTACTTTAAGAGATGATCTGTAACTGACTGTTGAGTGAAATCGTTATGTCACACAAGCTTAATGTTACTGTTTAAATATTTAAATAAAGCTACATTTAAACATTTAAAACATGCTATTTTACTTATTGTGACATCATTTCAGTCCTTGACAGCAGTTCTACATCACACCTTCCATCAAAAACTTCGATATACCTATAAATAAACAGCTAGGCCCACTCTGTGACTTCTTTGCTGATTCCATAACAGTGGTTAACCTGTTTTGTTCAGTGTTAGCCAGCATAGCCTTCCTACTCAAAGCCCAGAAACAAAGATCTCTTTGGCAATTTAGAGAACTAAATCTCCTGCAGGCTGTACCACAACGAGCTCCACAAATGTGTTATAGTTTCAACTCAAGCTAAATGAATTATACGTGCAGCGTTGCCACAGCAACCCAGCAGCTGAGGAACAAGAAAGCACTCTTAATTCTCAACAGCACTACAATGTGGGAATAGTGGACAGAAATTTCAGATTCCGTGCACAGTTAATATTCAAGGCCACAACGCAGAGATTTTCCATTATGACTGTATGCAAATGTGCAACAAAACCAATATTTGATTTATATACCACTAGTAAAATAAAGAAAACTCAAACAAAATGAAATAATTAATTATGAACTGTTTGAAAAACAGTCTTTTTGGCAAAAACAAAGCACAAACCCAGTTGCTTTGCTGGGAGAAGATCCAACACCACACTGACTGCTTCACTGTTTTAAAAAAGAAAAAACAAAACAAAAACAATATAGTTTGGATTTGGAGTACAGTCACTGCCTCTCCAGCACCTCAAACAGCCTAAGCAAGCTGACTTGCCTTTGTTTGCTTGTTGTCTTTGGCCTGCAAAGGCTGACTCACCATTGTCGTGCGTGAGGTTGAGCAGGACGCCTATAACAGCTCTCATGCAGTCCTGCACCGCTTTACCCACGCTGCTGTTACTGCAGTTGGGCAGAAACGCTCCAGACGAGCTCCTGCTCACCTCTCTGCTGTACCTCTGAATCATTTCTTCACAGTGACGCAGAGCCCTGAAAGAAAGTGACACACACACAGACATTATGTAATATTTGAGATACATTAAGTATGAGACTAACATCCAGCAGGTGACTGTAATTAACACCCTAACCTTGAGTTTCTGTTCTTTAATTTCTTTAAACCTCAATAAAACTAATGCATGTACACTAAGGCTTCGAAACCTCGAAGAACATGAATCAAAGTGCTGCATGAAACTCAAAAGTCCTGCAAAGTCATGCAATGACATTTTCTTGCCAGTATAGCAGCAGTGCAAAAAGGAATAAATAGATTTAATTAAAAAAATAATAAATAAATAAATAAATAAATAAACAAACACCCCTTGACAGGTACCACTGTAACGAGAAAATCGTTGGTTTTTAATAATGTGGCTGACTGGTGTTTAAATTACAAAAAGTTTAACAAATAATATATAGAGGTAAATAAATGAGTAAGAGTAAGCCATTTCTTTTGCAGTGTAATGTTTTCATTATTCATATTATACAAGTGAGGACAGCTGGTTGGAGAACAGTTAGCAGTTTGCCACATATCTACAATGTGAGATACTTCACCATGCATGCATGGGAGCAGATATACCTTCAAACACAAGGACCTCTTTCACATTCACACACACATCTGTCTTTAACAAAAACATGAATCTGTAAAGTGGAAAAGAGAGGACATCACAGTTTGTATGGGGCCCTAAAACAATGCCCGCTGTTTTAGGAGTGGGCCAGGGAGCCTGAGAGGGAGAAACAAAGCTTGTCCTCTATTAGACCCCGAGTCATAATTGAAACGTCTGCACGCGCATGTGCATGAACCCAAGGCCACGTGCTATCGAACACACAGACAGCCTGTGAGAGCGTCAACAGTGCATGCAGTATCGGGGGGTTCAGCTTCATGTTGGCTGCCTCTAAATAATGTGATTAGCATAACGAGGGCTCGTTTGTAATGGGAAAGGGAAGCAGAGGCAGGGTTCATGTGTTCATGAACTGCATATCTTGAGCACACAAGCACTGCATATTTGGCGGGCACTGCACGATACGTTGCCTAAACTGTTATTAATGTCACAATCTAGATTTCTATTTTTAGTAATATTAGGATGGGTCTAAAAAAAAATTCAAGTTGGGTCATTATGCTGGTATATGTTTCTATATTTGGTGTTCATCCATAACCCTTCAGGCTCTTCAGGCTTACTAAACACATTTTAAATTAGACATTTTGTCACAAAACCAGGTAAAAATGGCTTTGACTGGAAGGAGATGATGCTAGAGAGAGAAAAATACTATGACTTCACAATTTCCTTCCAAACATTTAAATGTAAACGTTTAAACCAAAACAAAACCTAGGTTACTGGTTCGGCTCTAATTCGAACTGTTAAAGCCCAAGCGTTTGACTGAAGCACACTTGTTTAGAAGAGCCAAGAGTCTGAAATAAAGAGGAGCAGCACAACTGAATCTATAAAAATTGTCTAAATCACTGGAATAACTAAATAGTTACTAAGCATGTGATGAAATTCATGAAGCCGAAGATGTTTAATTTTCATTTCCCCCTTAAACAGAACCCTATTTTCAGATCCACCTTAAATGGCGTAAAAGTTCTAACTGCTGCACTATTCCATTCTAAAGTGTAATGGAAAATTTTACCAAGGTGCTGGCAATAATCCTGTATTACAAAGTTGGCAATGGAATTTTGCTGTGCAATCAATAAACCAGCTCAAACTGAGATGAGCAAAAGTCCACACAGATACACCTGTCTCCTTAATAGACCATGTTAATATATTTCATGACTTACTGAAATATTTACAATGACTAAAATTATGGTTAAATACAAAATATACATAGAGGAATTTTCGAAAGTTGCAAAAAAGCTATTTGAGTCAGTACTACATGATAGTGATGAACACTATCCTTTGGGAGCTGCTTTGGGTAGCAAACGGTGCAAAATAGCTAAAAACCAAAGCATATATGGCTGGTTAGCATTAACAATATCCTTTGATGCAACATTAAAAAAAAGAAAAAATTCTGAACGTTCTTCACACAGTACCAGCACTCAGGAAACACGAGTTTGTTAACTTTATCGCATACTTAAATATCATGCAATAACGGTACCATCAATGCCACCCTGCACGAGGCACAAGCAACTGCCTGATGATAATCAAATGAGGGGCAGCTGTGTGCGAGTGTGAGGGCTTTGTTGACTAATCCAGCCCCCCTCATTGGTCTGGGATATGTGTGCAGGCAAGGCAAGGTCGGTTCTCAGGGCACCGAGCAGTAGTCTGACCCTGGCCATGGAGCAGGGAAGCCGGAGGTTAATTACATCAGCGGCGGAAAGGCAGCCAGACCTCCAAATGCTGTGTGAATGAAACAAGTATCATAGACAGACGAGAAGAGGAAAAAAAAAAAAAAAAAAAAGACTTCCATGTCAACCTCATATGGAAATTCAGTACATCTCCGAAAGAATAAAGGTCAACTGTGGAACACAAATTCAACAGGCCTTTTCACACCGAACAATGGAGTGATTTCCTTTAGTTAAAGTTTGATCACAAGTAACAATGTACATTCATATTACTTGTAAAGCATATGCTGAAACCGAGCCAATAATTCTTCATTTTAAAAAAATTCAGTTGAAGCAGGGCTTAAATACCTGATTATTTGTTACCTGGACATTTCGGAGATTGGAGTTTTTCGTGGAAACTAGAGACTGGAAATTCATTAATCATCTCAAATACTCTGAGTAATACTCCCCAGTAAGCACGATGCTAAAACTGGGAGCCTCAAGGCCTCAACCCTGCTGTGGTGAGTGCAATTCAATTACAGCTTCTATAGCAGCATTCGGCACAAACAGTGGGGCTTCAGCTGACACACCTATGACAATAAAGGTAAAGGCAAAATGTTATTTTAAATGTTACATTTAAATGTATGCAATTTGAACCTGCCCTATATTTAATATTTATATTTAAAGTACTATTCAAGTCGAATGGCTGTGTCAATTTAGCCATGTACACCGTAAAATGAAACAACATTCCTCAAGGAACAAAAATATAACGCAACAGAACATTCATTTACAGGATAAGACACAGGCAGTGCAGTCAGAAGGAGCAGTAATTTACTATAGACTGGATGCAGAATTATGACAAACTGTATTCTGGCAACGGAGTGGTTAAAGTGTGCAAACAAAAAAAAGACAATAAATGTGGTGATGGTCATAGACATCCATTAGTCATTCCGATGCACGTGTGAAAATATTTTGTGTGTCGATTACAACTGCGCTTTTTTTATCTGTTACCATGTAACATTGTCATGTGGTAGTAATGTTGCAACGTGCCTGACTTCACATTTTGTGCTGCTATTTCAGACTTGATCATTTGTATTTTTTTCCCCTCTGACATTGGCTTGAACATTTGCTGCTGTTTTGAAGAGCACACAAAGAACTGTGTGTAACTCAGAACAATAAAATGGCAATACTCAATTCAATCACAATTACAGCTAGAGTGCTTTTCTATGAGAAAATGCGAAGTGTGATTGTGTGGTTGCTGTAAAACCAGTGTTTGGAGACACCCAAACATTGGTTTTATGGCCAAACACAGCGTGGATTCGAAAACGGCACCTCTTGAGATTCTCGTCATTCAGTGTTTGGCGCTTTACTGCTGAACCACTGCGGGAACATTAATGCGATGTCTCTGACTAACGGCTATCTCTGATTTACGGTAAAGGACGGCTGAAAACGAGTGGAGCGAACCACTCTGTCCTGAAAACAGTGAGAAAAGCGCACATAGCCATCTGAGCTTTAATGTCTTGCAGTCTGTTTATGAGTCTGCTGTGTCTTCAGCTCTGTAAGAAAGAACTGTCCCCATAGCCGTGATGTCACAGACTCTCTCTCCAACACACATTAAGGTCATTTGACTATCCAAGCTCTCTTCCCATACATTCCAGAGGCAATTCAACTACAAAAATATATATTTTTTCAAACAATCTGTATTCGACCCATTTAAATATGTAGGAGAAGAAAAGCACAAAATCCCAAATATAATAATAATCATCATCAATAAAATTAAAATTAAGAACAGTGCGAGCCCTTCTTAAGAACCCTTCTAAACTACATGATACCAGAAGTAAGATATGTACAGTGCAGACATGGCATTCAATCAAGTTATCTTTTTGTAGACTCAGAAGCCAGACTCTGCCTCTTCATGATTCCTGAACTTGACCCAACAGAGGGCCAGCATAATTTTTTTTCTTCATCAGATGTTGCACAATCGCTTGACATTCACTGCAGTTCTAACATTTGAGCATTTTAAAAATCAACGCTGGCTGCTACGGATTGGACGTGCAGTTTAAGAATCATTCAGAATCACTTGTGCGGCCTTGGAAACCAGCTGGGTGGGCTTGTGGACTGAGGGCAGACCACTTTAACCAGAAGAGACTGTGGAGGATAACAAGAAAACATGCTGCTTTCTGACCAAGAAGCAGAGCTCCAGATCAAGCTATGTTAAAGGTAAAATAATTTCTGTAGCAGCCAGACCTTTGAGCACTTATGAATTTTCCAGGTGTTTTGTGTGTCAGCTTACTTAGCAGAAGAGACAATAAGTTGGGAGTCTTTGTAGGCGATCAGGTAGGCCTGGTTCTCTGGGTTATGAAGTGTGACCTAGAGAGGACAATGGGGTGGGGGAACAGAGAGGGGCAAAGAGAGCAAGTAAGAGATTAAAATAATTATGAATTAAACTACAAATTACAGCAGAAGAACTATTTTTTTTAATAAACCATGATTGAAAAAAAAAATTGACCCAAAAAGTAACCCAGCAACACAAAGGGTACGTGTAGACAGGGAATGAAAGCAGTATTTTCATTCTGGTTACAGTTGAGAGATACTGCAGTATATCATAATATGTAGCAGTATATAACCTCAGCATAACTCGCAGTATATTGAAAAACACAAATGGATATGCATTATGGCTTAAGAAGACCTGCAACTACTTTGTAATTTACATAATTACTTCTGAACATCTGAATGGCTTAACATATTTGTCTAGTGTTTCAAAAACATCAAACAAACTTTGCAGCCCTATTTAAAAAGGAAAGTAAAGAACAGCTGTCATTTGAAGAGCTGGTTTTGGCGGCAGTGGAAGCTGACGTAGCTCTGATGTGACCCAGTGGCTCCACTCATTCCACGGATCGATACTGAGTGGCTGGACGCCAGAGTCGAGGCAGGCTGCTCTCACCTCATTAGGAACACACACACTCACTATGAGCTGCTCTTGGCTTCCCCCTGCACTGAAGAATTAAGACTACAAGCTAAAGAGGAAGCCACAGAGGTTTACAGCAGTCACCCATGGTAAACTACACAATTACAGATCTGCCCTACAGCCACCTTCTAGGTTTAACTGTTCAGAAAAACATCTTGTAGACTGGTTTAGTGCCTAACGATTTTCAGAGAGGCAAAGACAACCATTGCAGTGTTTGCTATTCACGTGAGGTTATTTTCTATTAATTGAGCTCCAGGTCTTTTTTTGGCAAAAAGACCAGTATATTCACTTTTGTCCCCAAACTAATTACTGAACATAGTGTAGCACCAGACAGTCAATTCAGACGCTCTGCAGATACTATTATCTGCAGTTTTCTCCTCAATTAAAAATGTTGAACCATGAGGGAAATTGCAAAGGCTGAGAACTTTTGGGATGTATATACTGGAAAAAACTGTGTGACTTCGTGTTTGTCAGCATTTGTAGCAAGCAATCTGAACTCCACACACATCTTGGCTGTTCAACTACACCAGGGGTAAGACTAAAAAACAAAAAAATAGATAAAAATTTCACACACCAATCTAGTTTTAGATACACCATTTGGTGCCCCTGGACACATCATCAGTGATGTAACCTGGGATCACTGGGGGTTTCAGGCCTTTCAACAATCAGACGCCCTCCCCCAGGCGACCCAGCTGGGGTTGATCAAGCCCCAGCTTGTGTCCAAGTAGCGCTACCCTACATGCCACACCTCTCCTCTCTTGATTCACAGCCGAGAGGCTGACTTAATGGCCCTTTGATGGTTGGCCCCTGTGATGCCCAGCATTTTGAAGGCCCTACAAAGGGTCTGAGCTGAAATTGCCAGCGAATCCTCTGCATCCTACTTCGATCGTTTGGCATCTTACCCGCCAACCATTGCTCCAGCACTCCTCCACTAGCTGAGAGTACTTAGCTCTCTTTCTTTCGTTGGCCTCCACCATACGGTCCTCCCAAGGCACGGTGAACTCCAGAAGAGATACCTGCTTTGAGGCTGCTGAGGTAAGCACAATGTCTGGCCGTAGTTTTGTCTTGGCGACCGCTTCAGGGAACTTCAACTGCTTCCCCAGATCGACTCTCAGTTCCCAATCGTGTGCCGTTGCCAACAGGCCAGGATAGGTGTTTCTGACTGCTACTGCTGGTTTCTCCCCAGCTCTGATGAAAGTGATGGTGTTCTTTACTGCGCGAAGGCCCTTGCTGTGGTTGATCCCATTGCGGATGGAATCCGCTATAGCCTTGAGGACCCGATCGTGTCGCCAGCGGTATCGCCCTTTGCCCAGGGCTTTTGGACAGCAGCTTAGGATGTGCTCCAAGGTTCCTCTCCTCTGACAGAGGTGGCAACCTGGTGTCTCCTTCTTCCCCCAGGTGAAGAGGTTGGATGGACTTGGCAGCACGTCGTAGCACATCTCTTAGTCTAGCATTATTCTGTTGACACTTTGTTGCATTTATGACAAGCTTCTGTTTGAAGTGCATCGTCAAGTTAAGTGTTAAGTGAGAGAATGAATGAGTGAGGGAGAGAAAAAGACACTCACACTCTCCAGAACACGTAGACATCTCTCAGCTCCCCACAGCGAGGCCACCAGGTTCTCCTTGTCATCCTCTCGGCTCAAATTCTCCACGCACTCTTTCACTGGAGGGTAGAGAACGCAGCTGTCTCACACACACAAACTGGACCACACTCTGCTGTTTCCAGTCCTGTATTACTTACAAATGCCCATTTATTTTGGTGTATTCTTGTTTTGTGTCATCTGGAACTTCAGGCACATGCAAGTACTGCAATTATGTTTGCTTAAAGGTTAATTTAACATACTAACAGAACTAAGAAAAGATAAAGTCAGACATAGACACAGTGCAGACCTTTATCTACAATGTGATCAAGGCCTCCAAGTAAACGAAGCTCCTCTTTGAACCAGTCCCCTGCCCTCTTCGAGGTTAGCGATAAAAGTGTCTCCATGGCAAGATGCCCTGTCTGCACAAATCACAAACACCAACACAAGAAAGAACACTTAAATGAAGTTTAAAACTCTAGCACACAACTGTAATCATTTTGAACTGCACAATGGAAGATATAAACCATTTTATATCTTCCATGGGGACAGTAAGAGAAAAGTGAGTCTTATTTTCTGAAAAACCTATGACTGAAGTAGAGGACTCAGGAAAGTCACAAATCTCTTACATAATTTTACGCAAAAATATATCATATGTATCAGTAGACACTGTCTATGCTGGAGCAAGTAGAAATGGACGACCTTTTAACATGGGTACTACCTATGGGAACTAAAGCTGAGCATTTCACAATTTTTTTAAATCATAATAGCACACATTTAACATCAATCTTTACAGTGCTGTCTGTTTTTTGCAAGAATGTGCACTCTAGGCAGGGAGTGCTGTACACAACTGGTCTTGGCTGTGAAACCCCTAATCTCAGCCTTGCCCCCCATACACATGAGATGAAGCTAAAGTGGACCGGACCTGTCTGTGCTTTCGAACACACATAAAAAATGTAGCAAAATGGAAACTGGGTTGCAAAATGCAGATATCACTGTGAGAGTTGGAGAAATGTTGTACTGCAAACTTCGCGGCTCCCTGAACAACTCAGGTTAAATTCTTGTGAGCCTTAAAATGCACTGCTATTAACTTACTATTGAATTACTACTGAACACTCGACCACCTCAGGGAAAAACACACTTCATAACATAACCTAACACAAGCTATATGATGACTGGTTCAGAGCCCCACTTTCAAATATCCAACCCAGCATTTTCTGCTGATATTGCCACAACATCCATATCAGGTATCAGACTGTGACCATCTCTAGTATAAAGTCAAGACCTTTGACCGTCCAAAAACAGTTTTAAATTGTTTTACAGCCCAGACACAAGATCACCTGGGTTTGCACACACATACTAGAGATAAGTGTAGATCTGAGCCTTTCACAGACACTGAGATTTCTAAAGCCCTCTTCAGCACCAGAAACACTGTGTACCGTGATGTTCTCCAGATCCAAGTGCTTGTTGTGGACTGTCTCGCAGAGCTTGCGGATCTTCTCCTTGACTTTGTTCATCTCTTTAGCTGTTAGCTGACTGTCGGCGCATTTGTCCTGCTCCAGTTCCAGCAACCGGATCATCAGTTCCAAACTGGCCCGGTCCAAGTCCATGTTTAACCGGTCTCGGCTCAGAATGTACATCAGAGACGCTGTGCATAGAGCTAGATTCTAAGAAAGAGAGAGAGGTTGAGAGAGAGATGTTCTTTTTGTTATGCATTCTTGTTTACTACTGTTTTGTTTTCCAAGTGGACAGGGGTAGGCCAATATGACTAATAAATACAAAGCACTTGCTACATACATCTTGGAAATGCACAGAGAATGTAGTCATTCTACAATTATACAACAAGAGCATAAAAAAAGACTTTAAAGTAACTGCATGTTTGCTGGTGTGTATGAAATAAAAGTGGTTGGCTTACAGGATGCTGGGGGGCATCATTGATGGTTTTAAAGACCTGAGCCACTTTTCCTCTGGCCCTCAGGTGCATTCTGAAACTGGGCAAAGCACACCGTGTGGCCAAGCTAATAATACTAGAGATAGATAGAGATAGAGAGAGAGAGAGAGAGAGAGAGAGAGAGAGAGAGAGAGAGAGAGAGAGAGAGACATTTAGATCTATCACCCTACACAGCACACCCGTGACATCTAACCCGTTCT
>JBBPCX010000114.1:30654370-30682930 GCA_037974365.1 Hydrocynus forskahlii | reverse complement strand
TTTGTATAAGTTTCCAATTGACTGAAGATATAAGTTATTGTTACATTATATTGTTAATAAACATTTTAAATTTGACAGTGTAGTGTGTGGTACATTGCGAACAAAGGTCAGATATTATTATATTGCATAAAAGTCTTAAAATGGCATAGCTTGTGCTTTCAAATTCTTCTTTTTTAAATCGAGAATCGAATCGAACCGTGACTTTAGAATCGAAAATGTAATCGAATCGAGGATTTGGAGGATCGTAACACCCTTAGTGCACACAGTGTAGATGGGATTGTTTGGTACAGGGATGTGGTACTAACGCAGATGATTCTTCTAAATCTTCTAAATTGTAGAGACTTGGACACAAACTTCCAAGTTTAAATGCACCTGAGATCCAAAATTTCTCCGGGTGCTGTCACAGCATCCCCCTGCTATTGTGCTTAGAGAGAAGACTGTAACTCAGACTCCTGCCACCTTAATGCGAGCATCGCTGCTTCCAGGTTCATCTCCTGACAGGAGTTTCTCCTGAGAAGTATCGTGACAGAGACTTCAACGGCAATAAAAAAACAGAATACAAACTGCCAGGACAGCACATAATATGCAAAGCTGGATTAATGCCACCGCCCTGGCTCGTAAACAGTCTATCAAATACCTTGATAAATGGACAGTGGAACTATTTAACCGCTCCTATTTAACTGTGCAAACAAGAAGTGAACTTTTAATTGAAAATATGGAAATAAAAATTTTTTAATTAAAAAATACAAATTAATTAAAAATAAAGAAATGAGTACAAGTGTATAAATGCCAGCACAGTTTCAAATTTTGAAAATAAATCTGACATTTTCTAAAACACAAATCTAAAAGTAAACAAACAAGGAGCACCACAAGTTAGAGAGAAAATGTGTAAGCTAAAAAATTTGAGGTGTTTTTAATGTATTTATATAAATGTAGCAGAAATATGTACAATGTGCAAATGGAACGTTAAAGTACATTGTGCCATATTAGCACAGCAATGCAAAACAGAGCAATGCAAGCAGAGTAATATAAACAAAGTAAACAGAGTAATTTAACAGAGTGACCAGAATAATGTAGTGTAATGTAAAATAGTGACCAGAGTAATAAACAGTAGCATAACAGCCTGGGATGTAACAATAAATCAGATATATTATGGAATATGACAGTGAATGTTCTGAAATATGACAATGAATATGATATGAGGTCCTGTTTCAGTCCCTTATGGTAATGCTATGAGGGGAGTGGGGACATGTTCTGATTCAGGACTCAAATGGCCTGAGGATAGAAGCTCCTCTCAAGTTTCTCTGTTTTGGCCCTGATGGTGCGGAACCTTCTGCCCGATTGCAGAAGCTGAATCAGCCCGGTACTGGGATGGGACGAGTCCTTTAATATCCAAACTGCTCTGGACAAACATCTCCTGGTGTAAATGTCCTGTAGGGAAGGGAGAACAGACCTGCAGCCGTGTTCTGCCGCACGGATCACTCTCTGGAGAGCTTTTCGGTCCTGAACACAGCTATTCCCATACCAGGTTGTGATGTTCTGTGTGAGGATGCTCTCCACAGCACCTGAATAGAAATTCCTGAGGATCACTGGAGAGACCCCGAACTTCCTCAGTTGTCGGAGATGGCACAGGCGCTGCCTAGCCTTTTTGGACTGGACCTGAATGTGAGCAGTCAGGTCTGAGGAGATGGCCACACAGTCAGAAGTGTAGAGGGAGTACAGCAGTGGCGAGAGTACGCACCCCTGTGACGCTCCAGTATTGGTGGTGATGCTGTCAGAGACACACCTACCCACCCTCACCACCTGAGATCTACCAGTGAGGAAGTCCAACACCCATGCACACAGATGGCTGTTGAGTCCTAGATCCCTCAAGTATGTGAACAGTCTACCTGGCACTATCGTATTGAACGCTGTACTGTAGTCTACACACAACAATCTCAGTTAGCCTGTTTCTTGTCCACATGGCTGAGAGTGGTGTGCAGGACACGGGAGATGGTGTCCTCTGTGGATCTGTTGGGTCAGTAGGCGAACAGGAGCAGGTCTGTGGTGCTTGGGATGGAGCAGGAGATGATGTTCTTCAGCAGCCTCTCGAACACCTTCATTACCACCGAAGTCAGTGCTGCTTTCCTTGTTCACTCTCCTCAGCACTGCTCGGATGTCGTACTCCGCAATGCTGATCACACCACTGTCCTCCATTGTCAGGCTGTTAGCACTAGCCACCTGGCTAACCTCAAAAAAGGCAAAGGACTGGCAATTGCAGAGTCGGCGTTGATCGTTGGTGTCCTTGGCTTTGTAGTCCATGAGGGTGCACAGTCCATGCCACATGCTCCGTGTGTCACCCAAATTGAAGTGAGACTCCAGACGCCCCGGTCTTGGCTTCTCTGACCGTGTGCCAGATGCCATATGACGCCACTTTGCAGGAGCAAATTTCGCCGGTGGCGAGACCCGCGTTGTAAGTGGCGGCTCTGGCTTTCACTGAAGCGCATATCAATCTGTCCACCCACGGTTTCTGGGTCAGGATTGTCTTGACAGTCACTTTATGGGGCTTTTCCACTGACTGGTACCAGCTTAGTTCGGTTCAACTCTACTCGCTTTTTTTTTTGCTTTTCCATAACTAAAATCTGGTATCTGGTACCCGGTACCATTCTTGGTACCACCTTGGCCGAGGTTCCAAGTGTGCTGAACCAATACTAAATTATGTACATATTGGAGGTTACTGATTGGTGGTCGCTACTGATTGTTACGTCAGTTTTGTTGACTGAATACAGACAAGCCGCCCGGCATTTTTTAAGTACCTTAGGATACTACTTTCTCTGCTTCAGCTTTTTGACAGTGAGTGTTAGCCAGAGGTCGCACTTAAGTCGCACAAACAAAAACTTGTGACTTGACTTGGACTTCGTAAAAATGACTTGTGAACATCTCTGGTGTTAGCATCGGGAAACTTATTAATTATGGCAGAATAAAGGCGGTGCCTTGGTCGCAGCGGAGCTGGATGGGTTGTTTACCTCAGCAGCGCTCCACTCGTGCTAGAATGTTATGTTTGGTCACTACAGCAACCAGTTACATGATGGCAACACTTTAACTGTAGTGGAAAACTGTAGGTCCAAAACCAAACTGAACAGAGTAGAACCGAACTGAACCAAACCAAGCTGGTACCAGTCAGTGGAAAATCGCCAATTAGGGATGATCTCTTCCGCTAGCATGCTAATGAAGCTAACTGCTACATCCGTAAACTCATTGATGTCGTCCACGCATGACCGGAACGTGTCCCAGTCTGTGTCATCGTGCCTAGATCTTTGTTTTGAAACGCACTCAGCACATCATGTAGTTCAGACCAAGTCATACCTGTGTCCACGTGGGGTGTGATGTAGCCCGCTGTGGTGATGACCGAGGTGAACTCGTGGAGGAGGTAAAAGGGGCGACACTTAATGCTCAGGTATTCCAAATGAGGCAAGCAGCCCCCGGAGAGAGTAGAAATGCTCCTAGCACCACATCGACTCTGCCGTCCTGTCCGTGCAGAACACTGAGAACGAGTCCGACAGATTTACGGCACGGTCCGGCATGGTGGGGGTCAGACATGTCTCAGTGAAGCACAGAATGTTACAATCCCTCATGCCTCGTTGGAAAGTAACTCTGGCCCTTAAGTCGTCCAGCTTGTTCCCCAGTGACTGTACATTAGCCAGCAGGATCCTAGGCAGTGGTGCCCGGTGCACTTGCTGTCTCAGCCTGTTTCAGACGCCAGCACGTGTTCCCTGGCATGTCTTTGTTCTGCACGTAAGGCAAGCACTGTTGTTGTCCGAGCTGCACAGTATCTCAGTCAACCATGACGGGTAGGGTTTAAAAGTGTCCAAAATTACGTGTGCAAAGTTGTTACCGATGTTGAGAAGATACAGACGTTCTGCGATCATAAACTATTAAACCAGCTGACTTTGGAACATTAAGCAAAACAACAGATAAATGAACTACTAAAAAAAAAAAAGCACAGTCTGTGCGGAGCGGTCAGGAGGGTGACTGGACGAGACCGTGGCATCCCGCTAAGTAACAAAAACACGATTATTTCACATGTTTTAATTTCTCAATGTAGACTATCACATTCTTAAGAAGCTTTTACCTTTTATTTAGTGCTGTTTTTTAAAAAAAAACATCGTCTTGAATATGTCCCTGTGTAGTTTTTGGGATATCCAAAAAAAATCCCATACGGCAGACTTCAGTCGCTTCATTGGTGGAAATAAAGTGTATTAAATTTTTTCCTCTGCCATTTTAAGTGCAGTCAAGTGAGCCGTCATTCGCTGACGGCACTGTCTGTGTGTTTCTACCAAAAGTGCACAGCTGGTGAAACGTTTTCGTTTCGGGTGAGTCCTGCCAATCTGTTGATACTGTCAATCTACGCTTTTAAGAGCGGCAACAGAAACACAGTGTTGAGGAGCCTTTACAAGTAATTAATTGTGCTGCTTTAAATCACAGTTAATAGTGAAACTGGTCAGTCGCGGTTAATCGTGAAACCTAGTGAGGAAATTATTAATAAACAAAGAACAGGTCAGCTCATCAGTACTGTAGTTTGTTTTGTTTGGTTTTGGTTTTTTTTGTTGTTTTTGTTTTTTTAAGTCTGACCGGTGTCAGATCACTGTTGTGTGTAAACAATGCAGAAAAACCATCCCAAACCAGCCTGGGAATACAACAAACTTGTTTTATCACATTGCCGCATCATGCCATCAGTCACAACCTCTATCTGCCACATATCAAAAAACAACCTAGTCAGTCAACAATGGAGAGGTACTCAACGTCATTTGACAAAACATTCAAATGGTACAAGGACACAACCAGTGCATAGCGCACTTCACTGCTAAGGAAATGCAACAACTATGACGACTGACTGACTGACTGACTGACTGTTGTCCCGGGCCACAATCACTTTTCGAAAATAGCACTTCCCTACTTTTTTGGAGTGTAGGGAATGAAAGAATTGTTATTTATCTCTTGCTTGGCAACAACCGATGTCTGGGCAAGCCGAACATGTGAGGCATATATTTGACCATTCATTTCACAGACGGTTAATGGGGTCGGATGAGTAAATGCCGTATATTTTCCTGAAGACCCCACAGGGAAATTGATTGCACAAGCCTTTACTGATGCACTCGTCTCATGGGGTCTGAATGAAAACAACCAGGTGTGAATCATCACTGACAGCTTGACAAATACAACCAAATAAATGTCTTACTGGATGGACTTGGCTGCAGTTTTGGCCACTACATGCATTCAGCTACTGGTGAGTAGTGGTTACAATGGACGATTCCTGACAATTTCAATACTAAAAAAACTGAAATGTAAAAACAATATTAAATGCGTTTCACCCTAGTATGTTATGCATTTTTATATAACACGTTACTTTGTTAAGCAGCAAGCATTTCAGAATTACATGTATATATTTAGAAGAGTTATAGTATCACTTTGCTGTATCTCTTTATAGTTGATCATTTTGCTAATTTTCTCTGTCAGTAAGGAAGGACAAAGGGTCATTGGTGCATGTAACAAAGTGGTGTACGCATTTTCATATTAATGAAAAACAAAGATCTGGCAGCAGCTCAGGAACAGCTTAATCTTCCCAAACACCTGCTTTTACAGTCACCAACTAAGTGGAGCTCCCGCCAAAGAATGAGCACAAGAGTGCTGGAGCAAAATGAAAAGGCAATCCTTTTCTGAGGAGGCATATGTGAAGCCTGTGCTTCATTCTAAGACAATTACTCAATGCCACAGAATGTTACTTTCATCTCACAAAAGTGTTGAAGACCAAAATCATGGAACATGAAAATATACAGACTGATGACCTGCTAGATGTGGCTACCTCAGACGATCCAAGATTCAAAGCTCAGTACTTCAAGCCAGACAAGGCATTAAAACAAGTTTGTTGTCCAACATGACGCATGGCAACCAACGCCATGTCAATATGAAGTAAACATGAATATCTTGGGGTAGTTTCTTCAAAAACCAAAGTCCTGATGCAAATGTTTTGGCCACTTACCAAAAGGCAAAAAGTAGAGAATGAGCTCGAAAGCTTCTGGATGTCTGCTGATGCAGACAGTGAGTCTGAACCCCTAGAACAATGGAGGTTACATGACTGCAACTTACCCAGAGTGAGCAACATGCAACGACATACTTGTGTATACCAGCCAACCGCACTAATAATTCTTAGTAGTGTATAATGTAGTTACAAGGGCGACGCTCAAACCAGAAAGTTAACCAACTTGCCCTCCTCTCTTGCAATTTGAAATGATGCCATGTGACTAAAGAGTGAATGTAGTGGGTAGTTAGTGTCTTGAAACAGTTTATTAAATCTTAGAGGTTACATTTATTTACCTATTACATCTTAATGTTAGATTGCTGCAAGTTTAATTTGATTTTGTAAAGTAAAATACAGTATTTTTCTTTTACAGGTTTTGGTAATGTAGGTGGATCTCAGTTTACGTTCATATAATGCATTTACAAAACACTTGAAAAACTGACCACTTTGTAACTTTTGATTTAGTATTTGTTGTTACTGTTACTGAGTACAGTGGCCCTCAAAAGTTGATTTTGCTTGCTTTGTTTAAAATGGATTGGTGGTGACCATCCCTTTATCCATATTTATGTTTAATTTGTATGATTTATTTTGTTTGTAATAACAAGTACCTCTTTGCAACTGAATAACAAGAGTTTTAGTTTAAACTCAAATGAAAATATTCAACCTTTTTTCCTTGTAATAACTGAAAACTGGTTATTTAAAATGATCAATAATCATGGATATCAACTGGAATAAAACATTTTATCATGATACATTTTTCAGCAATATCACCCAGCCATACTTAACACCCGTCTTTATGTGCTTTTCTTTTGAATAGAACAAAAAAAAACAAAAACAAGCAGCAGCACTGACTCTACGCTAGATGAGTCTTTTTTTTTTTTGGAAATACAATGAACACATCACACAACAGTTTTATTTTCTCTACATGTTTCTTTGGAAGTTGTTCAGCTGGGATCTGCTTTGAATTATTAAAGCTTCAGTGTCTAAGGAAGCTGGCTGCTTATGTGTCCAAGATCGACTTGTGCTGATTCGTGTCTTTTATTACTCCGTTTAGGGATAAACCACCATATTTAAATAAAACCACTTCAAACTAACATTCCAGTTTTCTTTAAGAACCGACAATGCCTGTGATTTAAATGACTGCAAGCAGACACCAAAAGTTTAGAACTAGACGCTGCTCCTCCGGTAAAACCGCAATGCCACAAAGTTCAATTGGATGCATTTAGATTTAGATTTTTTTCTTGCGTTTGTGTTTCTCCACTTTTTATCCTGTTCTGGCCTCCACAGCCATGACATCACAGGCTCTCTTCTCAGACACAATTTTGAAGGCAACTTGACCGCCCGCTATCTCTCCATGTATAATGGAGGAGACTTGACCACAAAAATAAATTTTTGAAATGACCAATACTCGGCCCCTGATCACATGATCAATGTGCTGTTTACCTGCACACTGATGGAACAAAGTATTTGCACGAGTGAAAGCAGCATCTTTTTTGGCTATAAAACTGAATACATATAAAACGTAAAAAGAACAGTCATGTGATTGCAGAAGCAAGCACACCATTGGTTCTTAAGTTTTATTAGTGATTGTATCAGCAATCACACTAATGACTGGACTTGTTTTGGCCAGAAAAAGGGGACAACCATAAAAACCAATGCAACAGTTAGGGAACAAACATACAAATATATTTTAACTACAACATGCCTTGCAAAATATTAGAGACCCTGAACTCTCAGCAGTATTTAAAGCTGCTTCATTTGTTGGATTTGATCAATCACCCACAAAGCATCTATAACTGGCTGCTCAGAGCACAAAATCAAAGTGCTATTAGATGCTCATTTATTCACTTTCATTCATACAGCACACACCCCTTTCACACAATGCTAACATTCATCACCCCTATTACAGGGGTAATTTCCATTTCCATTTCTGGAAATGTTACCTCTGTAAATACTGACCAGAAGCACTATTTTGAGTAACAAAAGCCAAACATGTTGCTTCATAAATTGAGCACAAATTTGTCTATGAAAAAATAGAAAAAGCTGGGGCAATAGTTCCGATACAAAAATCACAATGGCCACCTCTCCAAATTAAGAACCTCACAGTACCTGTGGAAACAGCTGTACTGGGTGGTTGGTCATAAAGTTTTCATGTGAAGCAAGAGTTAAGTAAAAGTAAACAATGAAATACCTTCAAGGGGTGGGCAATATGGCAAAAATATATAATCATACATCATGAAAAAAATTTATGATACAAGTTAAAGGACAAAAATGAAACGGTGTTGCAATCAAAAAATTCTATAAAAAAGTGCAAGTACAAATTATTTTTAATTCATCATTTCAATCAGTGCATCTTTGCTAACACCTAACTAGATTCCCTCTATAATAAAACATGCAGCTTGTCAGTGTTAAGATCCTCAATGAGCTGAGAAAAGCATACGGTCGCATAATTTAATCACAATGCTGATGTGTATGATAGTATTCCCCAATTCTGCTTTAACTTCTGATTTACGTTGTACTATTCTGTGACAACTGTATTTGACCAATAAAAGCTATTTCACACTATTTCCATCCATACAACCCAGGTCGGTAAGGACGACACTCAAGAAGTGTAAGCAAACTCAGCACACTAACTCACTTGGCTATGAAAATGAAGACAAATGCTCATTCACAGATTTGTAACTCCATCGCGTAATTGCACTGGGTGGTGGAAAGTCACCCTTAGTTGACCATAGCCCAAAAGTTTACAAGCAAAAAAAATGCACAGTGAATCGTTACCTTGCATTTGTAGTCAACAACCCCAAACCAGTGAAGAATTTTCATAGCACTGCAACTGGTTCAACGCCAAAAATAAAAAATTAGGTGGAGTTTCCAATCCAGAAGACTTCAAACCCTTGGAGGTTTCACACTGAACGAGGAAACCGCAGGAGGTTTGACACAGTGGCACTAAGTCCTCTACTGTGACAACACAGCAGGCCACCAAGCTAGTGGACTCATTTGGCTGGCAAATTGGAGATCTGCCACACGCTTATAAGAAGGAGAACGCTTCATATCTCTTTTCATAACCAAAAATAAGACCTACATCCGATTAAACAAAGGAAGTCCAAAATGGTTCAGAATAAGCCAAAGATTGTTACTGTTCCAAATGCTCTCTTTATGTCTCTGTTTGTGTGTGTACACACACACACATCCATACACACACACACACACATATATCTCTCTCTATCTATCGTCCTTGAGAGTCTTGAAAGGCGCTTGTGAAAAAAATGTATATATATATATACACACACACACAAACATATATACACACACACACGTATACATACATATACACATTGCAATAAACACCTGATCACTCAGAAGCTGGCAGCTTACAAAAGAGCTGCCTGCACAGAGAATCCGAACTAGCACTGAGCCACCTCCCCCCAATTAAGAATGCAGCAAAATGCATCTACAACAGCATCAAAGCACTCATAATCCTTTTAGCGTTTTGAGCATTGCATGACCAGTAACAAAATCCAGGGCTCATTGTAGAGGCAGATACAGTCACCAAAAAATTTCAGACACGCACCAACAGGGAAGACACTCCAGAATATTAATGTCATGGAAGATGGACGATGAAAGATGACAAAGCCGTCCCACTGGGTAAACCGTTCAACCTCATATGGATGAATAATCCAACAAGAAGTCAAGTCTGATTAGAATTTGTAGTTGAGGGCACACTATATTTGTTTTTCAGAGCTGTGCCATCAGGACTGTGTCAAAACCAGCTTGTAGTTTTTTCTAGTCAGACAATCAATTTCTGTACCCTGAATATACTTAGAGCAAAAAAAATTAAAATAGTTCACTGACTTACCCGTTTGGGTCCACTGAAGATTTTTCTGCTGCTCTCCTTTGCTTTCTCCTGAGGTTTGGCCTGAGGCTTCTTCAGAGCCTCAGACATGGTGCAAGAGTTGGCCTCGGGTGCCTCCAAAAGATCTGAGAGGACATATTTCACCACATAGTCTAAGAATACCAGTAACACCCAAATGACTGTCTAGCTGGGAATCTTCCCATGCAATATGTATTGTGTTGGACCATAATGAGGCATACTTGATACACAAGCAAAAACAGAAATCCCAACATATATTTAATATACTTCCATTTATCAGTATTTAATAGAATAGCTCCTTAAAATTGCACCTTTCCCACTTATCCCAGATGTTGTCAACAAGGAGACATTTTTTAATAGGCATAGGTCATGACTATCACTCTTAAATAAAGAAAATAAATGCTATCATCTTGCCTTAAACACAGTACTACTGCCAAAAGGTGACCGTAATTATACCTGAAAGCTCTTCACCAGCAGCCAATGTTGAGATGAACGTGTTACTACCAGGCCCCTCAGTGTTTTATTTTCCCCTGAAAAGCATGATTGGCTCCTTCTCTCTTTGTTTGTGTGCGCACATTCATTTTTAGTGTCCAAATGCAGCTTCTTTACAACTGTAGCGAGGCTAATACTGATAATCACTCAAACTCAAAAGGTACCCAAATTGTTTCTGAGGAATTCCATCACCAAAGCTTCTCTCAACCTGCTCAAACCGCATTCAGCTCTTCATTAAGGTGGAACTTGTGGACATGGTTTAGAACGCAGAACTGTATAAAAAAAAAATGAACAAAACTTCACTGGTATTCACAAAACAGTTTGATCTTGGATCAGATTTCTCTGTATTTATGATCGCACTTAAACCACATCCACACGTCTGATTCATCTTAATGAAGATCTGAAAGTGGTCAGATCAGGTTCTGGAATGTTTGGTGATTCATTTTTACGGAAATTATTCAAGCTTTTTGGGTCAATATTGGCTTCTAGTGTCTGTAAGCAACGTTAGCCTGATAGCAGTAGCGCTAAATTAAAGAAGCACATCTGATCGATTACATCTAGGCTAAGTGGGGAAAATTGCAAAAAAAAAACCTAAACATCACAACGTAAAACTTTTTTTGCTGACATCCACTCCACGTCCAAAAGTGCCCAGGCAGCCTTTTCATTTAATGTAGTAAATTCAGCTACGTTAAGGAGCAGCCAGATTCTCAACTGTACACAAAGGGCTGAATCAATCTACATAAAAAGGCAATTACAAAAGAAAGGGATGTTCTAAAGCAGTTAAACACAAGTATGAGATCACCATGCCCAATGCCAAGTGTCAGATAGATAGGTATAAAGCAGAGAAATAATTCAGGCTGCGGAATGATGGAGCTCATTCCTTTAAGATGAGTTTGAGTGTTGTTTGTGATTATGAACTAATCATCCAGAAGAGAAGAGGCTGTTACTGCAGTGAAAGGTTGGACAAACTACCTATCATTAAAACCCTTGATTTCAGAGGAAATATTGGATGAGCAGGCGTCTACAAACCTTTGGACATGTAGTGGGTGAGGGCAGCAAAAAACCACTAACTTATAGAGTAAAATGATACAAGTTTTGATATGAATAATATTTAATAGGATTAAAATAAGTAAGAAATTAGGCCAGACAGAAAGTTTGATGGTCGTAGAAGGACAAAATAAAACAAACTGAACGTATTACCCAACATAATTTCACCGCAGTGTTTGAAAGCTAAAACAACTGTCCACTGTGAGCGTGCATGTCCGTGTACACAGAGCTTATACTGACCTCGCTTGAGGCCAAGTCTCTGACCTGTGCTGCTGCTCTGGCTCTCCTGAGATGATCTAGGCTGAGGGCTGTCTATGCTGGTCTCTATAGGAACCTTTGCAGGCGCAGCAGCGGACATGGCCTTCCTCTTGGCCCTCCTCCTCTCAGCAGAACTCTCATCTTCATCGCTGTCGCTTTCACTCAGGTCATCAAAGCCAAAATATTTTATCTTGTAGTTAGATCTGCCCGAGAAAGCCAGGTCGCCCTCCTCAGCAAGAGTCTCTCCATCATCGAAGCCAAATAACTCCAGCTTATTGTCCTTCTTGGATTTGCTCTGAGTGGGTCTAAACCGACTGTCAGCACAACAAAAATACAATTACATGTTCAATAAGTAAAATGAGAAACTCATGCTGTATAAACAGAAACTATGGCCAGTATCCTATAGGGACCTATACAATCCCAAAAACCAATAATATTAGATGACATATGGTTAAAGTTTTAGTAGAAAGGATTTCTTCTTTTTTTTGTATAAATTGTTTAGACAAGGGGTGCCAAATCTTATGCACAAAGGGCCGATGTGGCTGTAGGTTTTTGTAGCAAGCAGGAGCTCACCTCATCAACTGTTTCAAGACTGAGACAAAGTTAAATATGGTCTGCTCCTGACTGTTTGGAACAAAAACCCCGCAGCCACACTGGCCCCTTGTTTAGACATAAAAGTCATTCAAATTGGTTTGATGTGAAATACTCCACTCTAACTTGAGTCAGAATTGTTCACAGCTGTGATAACAGGAACCAGACGTCTGAGTGTGATGCCTCTAAAAGCTCTTTTACAGAAAGTCATTACATGAAATGGTTACAAATAATGGTTACAAATCATTACAAGACAGATTAATACAATAGTTTTTGAACAAACTAGTTTTGGAATTTGCTTTCAGCATGTTTTTAAATCCATTCATAGGTACAAATGCAAGACATTGCTAGGGAAATAAACCTAATGTTTTCCAGTTTTCCACTATGCAACAGGTTCACTGGTGGATCTGAGTAACAAAAAATGACTATTCTGAATTGTAGTTAAAGCAACCCTTCACCATAATTATTCTCAATTCTCTGAAGCACTCTAAATTATGCAAGATTTTTGACATTCCACCAAACTGAGTGATATGACCAATTTATGGTCATTGTCTTTAAGGTAAAATAACCCTTTTAGTCCCACAGGTGGGATGTTTGCAAAAAACAATCACAGCATGGATTCAAACCTTCTTCCGATTCTCTTCATTCAGTGCCCAGCGTTTTACCACTGAACAACTGAAGGAGCTTTATTGTTTAGTTTAAGAAGACAAAATTATTTAAAAGGCAACAACGACAAACTCAGCCATAAAGGTTATAAAAGCAGGTCACCAACCACCCCCCCTTTTTTCCTGCATCTGCCTCCAAAGTGGATGTACTCAAAGGAAATCAAACCTTCGTCTACAGCAGGGGTGTCAAACTCTGGTCCTGGAGGGCTGCTGTCCAGCACAGTTTGATGGTTCTCCTCCTCTAACACATTCACTAAACCTGACAATTAACTGATGAGGTGAACCAGGTGTTTCTGAGCAGGAAAATCACCAAAACATGCTGGACCACAGCCCTCCAGGACCGGAGTTTGACACCCCTGGTCTATAAGAACACAAAGAAACTCACCTATAGGACTTACGTTTCAGTAACTTGGCTAAAGTTAAGCTTAGAAGTCTGATCAACATGACAACAATCCCTCCACAAAGTAAAGCTTGCAACAGGCATTTCTGCAGTCTGTGTGAAAGTAATTGAGTCCTTCACTGGAAACACCTGCAGAAAACTTCATCCACTGACCTCGCCAGCTCAGACGACTCCCCAGAGACTAGATGAAATTTACCTTCTGAAATTTTTCTCCAGACTTCTACAGAAACTTTGAGGATGATGGACTTAACTTTAGATATTTGCAAAAATATCTAATCACATGAGTCTTTGTATCTGGCCATAGACTAGCACAGCTTACCCTCAGAACACAAATGCAGTAAAAGTAAGACTTTGTGTGTTCAAGTTTTAAACTGTAGCTGAAGAATGCATGCAATCCTGTTACTAATATTGTTATATCTCAGCACTCCTGAGAATTACTAAAACATTTATAAATAATAATAATATGACTGAAATTAAAGAGACTAATTTAGTTAATTAGGGCAGGGCAGACCCTACTCTTTCAATTTGGGGGAGATCAGCACATAGCACAATGAGGACTATTCTGAAAACATCCGTAAAAAGCCTACTAACATACCTTCACTTTAACATGCCTAATGAGAAAGCACTAGTTGATGTTTATGGTGTAACAAGACAGTGATCGGCGCCTGTAAACTTTGAACAACCCAATTTAAGTTTGACCACTTTGACAGTAAAACATCACAGTGAAACCTGAGAAGTTCTCTTTAAAAAGGGAATTAGAAAAGAAACCAATTCTACCAAGTCTGTTTGTGCTGAATTACCTGACAGGTTTGGTCTCTGTTTCCACTTTCTTCCTCAGCCTTCCAGCTTCTCCGGGATCTGCTGCTGAAGTGTTGGATGTGAACTCCTCCATGCCTCTGTCCATGGAATCTTGGATGGTAACATTGCATACGGACACGGAGGAGGGATGGAGGACAGTGTAGTCTCTCGTCCTGCCTCGGCCCACTGTCTTACCCGTGGCATCCGAGCTGCCACTCTTTGAAGACGCCGTCGAGCTACTGTCGATCACGTTTCCAAAGCCGTCTGCCCCTACAAGTTGCTTGCCTTTGTTGGATCTGCAGTATGTCCTGCAGTTGGAAGCCCTGAGGAGAGACTGTGAGTGGTCTTCCGATTCTGAAGGCTCCACAGGAACCTCCAAGTCTCCCTGGCCCACCTCCTCAATGTGGGTCTCTGCTGGGGGCTTGGTCTGGATGCTGCTGCGCTCATAGCCTCCAGAGGTCCACGTGCTGGATGGAAGGTCCCTGGTTGCAAGGAGAGGAGACGTAGAACGAGCACCCAGCCCAACCACAGCGCTCCATGCATCGAAGGAGTCCTTGTCCTCAGATTTCTCTGACTTTAGAGTCGTTGTCTGGGCCAGGGGTCTGCGGTCACTCTCGGAGGCATTCTTGTACCATGAGTAGCTGTGGCGCTCTGTGTTCTCATTGGACCAACTGTAGGACTTACCTTAAAGAAAAAAAAGGGGAAAAATGCAGTTAGTATGATGGCAACAGCGCTATCTAATACTCCTAATGCTGAAAATGCACTAAACTCACATTTTGAACATAGACAAACCAAAGAACTGCTTATGAAAATTAAAATGACCATTGAAAGAAAGTGATGTGTGTTTCTGCTGCGAACATTTCTCCATGGCGCCCCGTGAGGCCTAAATCATGCAAAGCCAAAAATAAATAAATAAAAATAATAAAATAATTTAAGTTCAAAACGAAGCACAAGCTTTGAATGCTTTGATAAGACACACTTAGTTTTCACACCTCCCACCATGAGTCAATGCTTATCTTGCTTTCCTGTATTTATTTTGTGCTTCAGTATTTCTGAACTAATGAAGCACATTTATTTGCTATTTTAATTAAACGGCTTATGATTCACATTTCTCATTTACATATTCTTTTCACGCACTCACTCTGCGTGGGTTAGTCTTTGAAGAAAAACATTTTACAGACCTGCCATGTATGAAAGCATTTACATGTCTACATTGTATTTACAGTTTGTATTAACAGTAACACGCCGCCGTACTTAAACACAGCCAAAAGCGCCGCTTACACGCAGCCCCTCCCTCCCAGACCACGCTGTTATATTTGTAATGACAAAAATTTAGGCAATCAATACTCGGACCCTGTTTATTAAACTGAATACAAGCACAACAGGGAGGGGTCTACAACACGTTTCAGAGTTGGAATCTTTCCACCAACTCACACGGTTTCGTCAGAGAAGAAACTCCAAAACATAAGTGGAATAAAACTAATTACCAGACTGCATTTCCACAAGAAAATGCAAAGTGGTTTTTACTAGATGTTGAAACATATTCCTATGGCTGCTAGGTAGTTCCTAAAGGTTGCTATTATTTTGGTGTTGCTAGGTGGTTCTTAATGTACAGCAGTTACATTCTGGCACCTCCAACTTCAACTTTTTTACTTTCTGTGAGGGAACTCTAGTTCCATTGACCACTACTGTAAATAATTCTGTCTCATTGAGTTTCACACCAAACCTGCTCTGAACCCCTCTGTTTACACCTTAAACACTTCACTATGGGGGATTTTGGAAATAAAAGGGAGGTGCCCTTTAAAGGGGATATGTGCATGGTTAAAACAGCAGAGAGAAAAAGGTGACATCTAGCAAAAATTTCTCATAACAAAAACAGACATTTTGGCATTGGAACCATGCGAGCATTTCAAAAACTGCAGAAGGAGAAGAGGCGCCAAATTCCAGCTACAAAAAGAACAATAAAAACTAGCAGATGCATTTCCACAAAGTTTGACTGTGTGGTTGCTATAAAACAACCAAACAAAGTTTAAGTGTTTAAAAACATTATCCACGCAGCCTGAAACCTCGATCATCTGGTTGAAAGTCCAGTGCTCTACCAACTCATTTAAAGTAGAGAATGCCTGAACTCACCTGAGCTGTAGTGGCTGGAAGTTCATTTTATGAGTGTGCTGTGTTTTGCTCCATGTGTTTCTTCGACTTTGTTTTTTTTTTCCTCACCATTTTATCTCTCTGTCAGACATTTTAAAGGTCTCAAGAGCATTCTCTCTTTCCCAATATGTTTCCGATGTTTTAAAAATGATCAATACACTGAATGTTAAAGGATATTTTGATGCTGAAGCGGTGCCAAAATTCAGCACCAGCTCTGAGAAGTGGCACCTATTTTGGCTAGAAAAATAATAATAAAAAGAAAACTAAAGAAGAACAGTATTGCCATTGCTGACACACTTACACTAATACAACACAAAAAAACAGTTGTGTGATGCCCACGAACAGAAGGTAATAAAGTATGTTCAGGCAACTGTTTCCTTAGTCTGTAATATAAGTAAGAAATTGCAGGAGGAGGTCAAGTTAAAGTAGTCATATGACAGTTAGAAAGACCATCAACACCCCACATTTGACTGAAAAGACATTCAGGAAGATCTAGAAGACTCTGGAGGAGTGGTTCACTTTTACTGCAGAAATATGACCTTCAGGGAAGCGTGATCAGAAATAAACCTTTTCTTCACTCACCTCATGAAATACAGCATCAGTTTGTAAAGGAAAAATTAAGCAAGGCTGAATGCATCCTGTGGACTGATGGAGTTCAAATTGAAGCTCCTGGCCACAAAGAGCAAAAGTATGATTGGAGAAAAAACGGCATAGAATTTCTTTTTTCCCTTTCCAACTGTGGGTCGATCACACTTTGGGCCTGTGTTGCAACATTTGATGAAACATTTCACCAGTAGAGGCAAGAATGAATTAAAATAAACACCGGAAGATTCTGTAGGCAGACATCACACTGTCTGTAAAAAAAATCCCGAAGGTGTAAAGAGGTTGGCTTCTACAGCAGGACAATGATCCTAAACACACCTCAAAATCCACAATGTACTACCTTTAGAGGTGCAAGCTAAAGGCTTTACCATAGCTCTCACAAACCCAGACCAAAACATCAAAACCTGTAGATAGACATCAAAAGAGCAATGCATGCAAGATGACTCAAGGACCTTTTGGGTGAAAATCCCCCAAACAAGAACCGAAAGAAAGTATTTACAAGCTGTGATACCTGCCACAGGCTGTGTTATAAAGTACTGACCTTGCAGGCCCCAAACTTTTCCATGGCACTCCTTTCCTCCCCCTCCACCCAAACCACCCCACAAAAATAATACATTTATCCTGCTTAAACATTTCAAAAGAATCTTTAATGTTTAACTTTGTGTCTTTAACCAAGTGCCAATTCTTTCAAATGACACTGTGCTACAGCTGTGTGGGGGGTTCCAAGCATCATTTGCCAATTCCCTCATCTTCTGTCATCTTCAATTCCCTTACCTCTCGGTCATTCGTGAACACGCCACAGCACACGGTGTGAACAGCTCGAAATTCTTCCTCTGTATTTAACCCACTCACCAAGTGAAGCAGCGGGCAGCCAGGAACACAGCGCCAAGGGAGCAGTGTGTGGGGACGGTACCTCAGATGTGCCACTACCAGTCGTGGGTTTCGAACCCATGACATTCCGATCACAGGGGTAACTCCCTAACCACTACGCCACAAACTGCCCCGTGCCAAGCACTGTTAATTAAAGCACTGGTTGATTAAAACATCTCTGCTAGAGCACTAAGGGATTTTTCCTCAGTGAAGAACGTTACTGAACGAACATCTGATCCTATTCTGAACACCCTTTGCCTTCAAGTAGTGAGTGTAATTCTTCCAATCCCCAGACAAACCCAAAACAATCGCTGCTGCAGAAGACAAGACGAGGCCTGCTGGGTCATCAGTCTGACGGTCAACATTCTTCTCTTGTACCACATCAGACACCCACTGAAGCAAAAACTGCAACTATTTCTGTTATGCTTTGCATTAACTACAAGCTGGGCAGAAGGGCAAAGCATATCAGAACGGTATAGCTAATAACAGTCGAACAAAACCGCCGCCATGCAAAGCAGCGCTGACACCTGGGAGATGAATGGAGATTTTACTGTTAAGGTAGTTAAGACCAAAGGGCTGTTACCAAAACAACAATTACACTATTTGTTGTATTATCCGTTTTCTGATTCTGAAGTCTCAGAAGTTGCACTGAATTTGGTAAAATGTGCGACAGACTGTCTGAGGGGAAAGCTTCAACTTATGTACTGCAAATTAGGTTAAAACAAACCCAAACATACCCAAATATAACAGCCACCTGAGTTTCCTTTTTAAAATACATCTTAAAAACTACTTAAAGCCTCCATACCTTCATTTTTGTACAGTTTTACCAAACTTGTCTTTAGCCTACTACAAACACTGCACCCACATCTACAATTTATAACAAACTAGCTTATTTTAAAAACAAAAAAAGCCCAATCATTTGAGTGCATGTGTGTCTGTAGCATAATCCTCACCCACTTTACTCTTGAGTGAATGCACTCTGGGGCTTAGTTTTGATAACTTGCTGTGGTCTCCACCAAAGATGGTAACTGACAGTCCCTCAGAAGGGGGCAGGTGTACACAAATACTGTACTGAAATTATCAACATCTTACTCATGCTTCCTTTCCTTTTTGTTTATTAAATGGCCCATACCATGTAAAAATTCCTTTCACTTCATTTTTGTGAGGTCATGAAATCCAACAAACTCACATACATCCATGAGTTCAGTCTACAGCAGTTCTGCTCAATCTGTTCAGGATGGAGGCACAATACAGGGCATCCAATCAGAAAAGAGGTCATTTACATAATGTTATGGGCCCTTTAATAATTTCTCAAAATTGCCTCACAACCAGTGACGCCAAATATGTAATTATGACCCAGATAAACCAAACATGCTAGATCTTGGTGGACATAACACATATCACACCAGAAAATCTGTTTAGAGTGGAAACGACACAGCAAAAGTAAGGCAAGTGCTCCCTCAGGCCATCTCTTGTAATCTCAGGCTTCACAGAATTCCATTCTGCCCTCTGACCTCAAAGTCACACTCAAGCACTTTTGCTTCCTGTTCTCTTGTCAGAGGATTATCCTTGAGAGCTTATGTTTAGGTCAAGATGTAACAACCCTGCCTTCTCAAGCTTGATACTGATATCTCGACTATAGGTCTCAGTTTAATAAGTACATTTTTTAGGTACTGGCCAATCTGGCCAAGTAAAGTAGTTCCAGGTTCAACTACTTTTTAAAGCTACAATTGGTGACCAACAATTAAACTGTCTTTTAATTATTGTTCAGCACTTAATTTTGTCTCAAGAGTCTCTGCATTCTCCTAAAATTGATACGGAAGTGTCTGAATTACCTTTCAAAAGACTCCAAACTGAAATGCAAGGTAACACTTTTTTTGCATGATCCACTTCAGATGCCTAGATGTTCATCTTTAACTTACAATGAACTCATTGATTAAATTTCCCTAAATTTTCTCCAGGCTTTATGATAAGGTTAACCTCAACACGAAAACCTAACCTTGGCGCTCACCATGGTCCTGACCAACTCTGGTCCAGATTCAGACCCTAAACCTATAACTGGTGGCAATCAGAGAATAGTGTATTCCCAATATGAACATCCGTAGATAATCAATGGGCACTATACTGTGGAATCCAAATAAAAATTGTGTGTGTAAGGCACAGTTCTACAAGTAAAAATGGAACAAGAGATTGTTTATGAGTGCTTTCATGGCACTGCAAACAACATTTGTTTAACATGACAAAACACCATGATGAATCCACAGAAGCACTCTTATCAAGCTATAAATAAAATGCTGCTGTTCCAATATAGGAGATCATATCTAGGCACAGAAATGTTTATACCCATTTGAATAAAAATATTATCTTTCATGTTTATTCCTCCACAAGCCCTACAAAAACCCTTGACTGGCTAGCTAACTGCTGTCTGCTTCTGTGATAACACTGCAGGCTACCCCCACTGTTTAAATCTATTAAGCTACTTACAGGAAATCAAACACCCTTTCATACTGGCACACTTATAATACATATTTAATGATATTCTTTTCTCATCAGTCATTTTGAAGTTACATTTCCAATGTTAATAGCAAGTAAGCTCAAGAGAACTTTCAGTCAAGCTCTCCTTAGTATCATCAGATTAGTGCTACACTATAAAGATCTTACGTATATATTTGTCTAAAAGCATTTAAAACATTGACTTTGAGATAAGTGTTCCCTTACTGCAGGGACAACATTCAGGGTCCTTCAGCAGACCAGGCTGCAAGAACCAGAAGCTGACACACAAGTATACGGTAATAAGCTGCTAACGGTCTATATTTGAACTCATTCCATTACTTTAATATGAAATTAGATAAATACATTAGGCTAGAAGCTGAAAAGTCACATGTAGGCCTGATGTCAGGCATGACTGAAACCTAAATCTCCTATTATTAACAACGCTTCCATCAGTGTTCGCAAACTGGGCTTCAGCTAATTGATGACTCAATCAGCCGTGTAATTATCTCGGACCCCAGAGGGGGACCTGACAGATATTCCAGTTATGGAGTGGAAATATAAAATAAGGCCAAGAGAGACCCATTTCTAGGTCTACTGGGCTTCCAAGAATCTCTGGAACCAGAGAGGCCAGTCGTCTTCCAAAAGATGACATGCCGCTCCTTACTGCCGATCGTTTGAGCACAGAGCTGAACGATCCCCCATTCAAAAAGGATTCTCGTAATATAAAACCTTTCAAGCATTTTGAACAGTCATTTCACTTTAACATCTTTACCAGGAAATTATTAACACTGCTGCTACACTTGCACAAACTGTGTGGGTGTTCAACAACAGTGTTGGGTCAGGAAGATTTGAGGAACGGAGACTAAACGCTTTCAAAACGCTTTCAAAACACATCCCAGACTTCTTGCCAATGCACAAAATCCTCAGACCTGGAGATGTCTTAGATGTTTTCTCCTCCACAAATCCTGGGGTTCTACTCTCTACACTAGCATAAACCTGTTAGAGCGAAACGGTTATAATAAAACAGAACGTTTGACAGGACTGTTCTATGGACATTATCTCTCTCAATGGCAATGACAGCAGCGCGGTCCGATCCTCAGGCGCAACAGCAATCAGCCAGTAACGCACTGTTCCATGTTCAGAAATGAACACTGAAGGCTTATCAGAAACACCTGCTGCTTCAACTCTGGGCTAGCTCTATGGCAAACCAGTGTGACACTGCCAAACATGCCACATCCTGTCAGGGATGTGTCACCATGAGCCACCGAGTGCTCTCATAAGCCGCCGTCGCTCCCCGAGCTCGCCGCGTTCAGCCGTGATCCACAACAGCCTCCTGTCACTCTGACAGAGCCCTTTTCCCAACAGGTGCGCAAGCGAGCGACAGACAGGAGTGCCTCCTCAACTGCCTGAGGAGTTACAGAGGAGATTGCTCGCAAGGTTTCTGACCTGTGCCCGATATTCAAACCCAGACAAGTTTAAAAGACAAGACAAGGATTTCTGAGGACTTCTCTATACAGCGATCTTATCTCCACTGATGTGTTTGCAAAGTGCTGTTACAAAGCAGGATGCGACAAAGACATGAGACTCATTAAAACAACCTAGTGGACAAAAGTAACTAGAGAAACAAAAATAAGTCAGTGGATATATCATATTTAAAAAGGGGAAAAGGAAGATTATATGCAAATACTTGCAAAAAAACAGTAGGGACACTACATTGAGTATGACATGATAAAATCTTACTCAGAAATAAAGATACAAGGTGCTCTAAGTGTTGATGAGTCTCAGTTAATAATGCCACAACATTTACAGTTTCAACCAACCGCAAAAAGCAAGTTTAAAATCTAAGCAATGGTGTGTTCAGAGTCAAATTACTGTCATGAAATGCTCATTAGTAACTCAAAGCATACACCAACATTCAGCAAAGCAAGTGCAACTTTTCACAGGAAAAAAAATAAATTAAGTAAAGTAAAGTAAATGGTGGGAATCTGGAAAAAGTTCTAGCAGTGCCAGTGATTTCAGGGGTGGTTTTTGGAAGAGGAAAAATCTGACAAATGTGGTAAAAGCAAAAGGGGAAGTAGCACCACAAATCTTTTTTGCCAAAAGGTTCACCGCAAGGCTCGGTTTACCTGCCACTGAGCTGCTGAAGAACCTCGCAGGGTCCTCGGGAACCTGATGGTCACTCCTGTCACCACTGAAGACAGACGATGTCCGGCTAGGGGCCACAGCCTCCACGCTGGCCGGCTGGCAGACTCTGCTGTTGGGCTCCAGAGTCAGGCTAGCTCTGGACACTTCCATGGAGGTCAGCCTGACCGACGACACTTTGGGATGAGCTACATTGCGAGAGGTGACCGGCTTCGACTCTTCATCACTGTCGAAGCCAAATGGGTCTTCAGAGCCGTCGCCTTCTGTGAGCTTGGGCCTCTTGGTCCGATCAGCCTTGTCCGTCTTCAGGCCAGGTCTTTTAGAGCCCAGCTGGGCTTTGTACGTAGTCTCGCCCCATTTTGTACTCAGCGTGGCCCTTTTATTGGAAAGGACCTCGTCGAACTTGGAGGACCCATCTCCTGTCTTACGGCTGTAGGTTTTTCCGAATCTTGACGTCATTGTGGCATCTGTTTCATATTCTCTGCCCAAGGAAAACAGGGAGTGTGAACAAGTGCATCATCTCTACAGTCAGGCATTATGATCAGGTCATTTAAGCAACATTCAATGTATAGATGAAGTGTCTAAATTTGGTGTAACGAATGATGTCAAAGTCAAACTAAGTGAAACTGCAGCTGTATGGAAACATACAGGTAATTTTATGAGGCACAAATGATCTCAAAAAACATTTTAAAGCAATTCCCTCTGGGAACACTACAGTTTTCTAATACTGAAATGAAATATATTCAGCAACTCTATATAAAAGAACCATCATATATATCAGGTTATTGGTTTCCTGGCTGCCAATTCAAGTCCAGTATGCACCAAAAGCACAGAATCTCATCTAAAGCAATAAATCAGTTGTGCGGCTTCCATAAATTAGCCTGATGAAGACCAGCAAGCTCTGAAACTTCATTAGCCAGCAAGTAAGTTCATCACAAATCTCAGATCCTGGACAATCTCGTACTTCCTAGCTTCAACTATTTAAAACAAAATCTTTATAACACACAAATGGAGAAATGCTTGACATGTTTCATTAGTTGACATCATGGTTTTTGAGTCGTGGAAAACAGAAAGAGACCTGTTAACTCAGATTAGAGCAGTTAGCCTTTTAATGTGATGTCTACTTCTCTGTAAACTCATCAGGTTGTCATCTAGAGCTTTTACTTTGATTTACTGAGAAGAAAGTTGGGCTTCTTTTCCCCAAAAACACTCGACTAACTTCACACGAACAGTTTAAAAACAAAGCTCGGGTCAGGCTAGGCGTTAGCCTTTAGCTTAGCACAACTTCGACTGGCTAACGACGGATTAGCACAACAAACCGGTACGATTAAGAGAGAAACAGGCTCATTAATGCAGTAGTCGCCATAAAATCTGACTGAAATGGCCAAATACGAGTGTTTAACACTATTTAGCAAGGTTACCTGGACACACTTCAGATATTTATCTGATTATAGCCGTTACAACCCGCGCGAGCCCATTAGCATTAGCATCAGCTTCACAACAAACCGGCTCGAGCAGAAGATAAATGTGCTTTAGAGATCAGTTCACTCACAAAACACAAACGCGTGACAGGTAATAAATAAGTCCATGTCTTTAAGAGATAAATGGGCCTAACTCCGTTTTATTGTGGTGTATTTTTTAAATCTCTTGACTGTTTTTAGCGCTATTAGCATTAGCCTGTCGCGGCGCGTGATCGGGCCGCTCCTCCAGCGCGCGCCCCTCCGTGTAAACAGAGGGATTTGTTTCTCTTCAGGAATTAAATGCAGCCTCCGCGAGCTGAGCTGCAGTAAAGGCTCGATTAGAGCCACCGTTCCGAACCAGAAGGCTGTGAATGTGAGCCGTGCTACTTCTGTTTCCACCTACATTTTTAGCTCCGATTGTTTCGGCCTCCATCCGAACTCCCCCCGCCTGTGCCTTCTCACTCACTACGTCACCAGCACTGGCCCACACCGGCCAATCAGAGACGGCACTGCGGCTCCCGAGGGCTGTGATTGGTCAATCCCTTTATCTGGCTGTATCGGGAACTGTAGTCTATGTTCTAATGACTTGAAGGACAATTGCACCTATACTTCACATTTTCTTCTTAATTCTGTTGTTGAGTAAACGAAGCTAAGAGGTTTTACTGTCAAGTCAGCTCACTGTTGGAACAAACTGCCTATCAGTATCAGATTTGCAACAACTGTGGCTTTAAAATGCTGGTGGCCTAGAGGTTAGGGAGTTGCCCCATGTGATCGGAAAGTTGTGGGTTTAAATCCCAGCACTGCCAGTGGCACCACTGAGGTACCCCAAAGCAAGGTACCGTCCCCACACACTGCGCCCCTTGTTGGTAACAGCCCCTGCTTCACTTGGTGAATGGGTTAAATGCAGAGAAAGAATATTACGTTGTACACTGTGCTGTGCTCTGTTGAGTTCAGGTGTGACTATGAGAGACCACTTTACTTTACTTTAAATACTCTACTATTCTCCGCCACCTTCTTTTAAACCTTTTAATCCTTCTTCAATCTTCAATATTGCACTCAGCTATGTTGTGTGGTTTGGAGACAGTGGCACTGACAAGAAGACAGCAAATAGAGCTGGAGGTGGCAGAGCTGAAAATATTAAGATTTGCATTGGGAGTGACGAGCATGGACAGGATCAGTAGTGAGTTTATTAGAGGGGCAGCTTGAGTTGGACCTTTTGGAGGGAAAGTCGGAGATGCAAGATTGCATTGGTTTGGACACGTGCAAAGGAGAGACTCTGAGTGTGTTGAGAGAAGGACGCTGAGGAGAGACTGAGTGTGTTGGGAGACGGATGCTGAGGAGAGACTCTGAGTGTGTTGAGAGAAGGACGCTGAGGAGAGACTGAGTGTGTTGGGAGAAGGATGTTGAGGAGAGACTCTTAGTGTGTTGGGAGAAGGATGCTGAGGAGAGACTCTGAGTGTGTTGGGAGAAGGATGCTGAGAAGTGACCCTGAGTGTGTTGGGGGGAAGGCCTAGTAGGAGGTTTATGGATGTGGTGAGGGAGGATATGCAGGCAGTTGGTGTGAGAGAGGAAGAAGCAGAGGAGAGAAGGACATGGAGATGGTTGATCCGATGCGGTGACCCCTAATCGCAAACAGTCAAAAGTAAAGGCATTCTGAGTATTCCTGTGTTGTTTTATGTTGCACCATGGACCTGTGGTAGTGTTGCTTTGTTTCACCATCTACAGTGTAGATGTTTGAAACATCTGCTTCACCTGACTTGACCTGATTTGACTTAATTTACCACGTAAATCATTTTATTTCACAGGTTTTAATAATACATCCACAAAAAAAGGTATACCTATAAGTAAGGGGGCATTTGGCAGACGCCCTTTCAGTCATCAGTTGCAGGGACTATCCCCCTGGGTTAAGTGTCTTACTCAAGGACACAATGGCAGAAAATGGGGATTCAAACCTGCGACTTTGTGGTCATCAGGTTCACAGGCCAGTGTTTTACCCACTAGGCTACTACCACCCCTTAAGTATTTTAGTCACATTTATTTATTTATTACAATTGCAATATATTGCACATGGATTCATTTGCACATGGATTCCAGTGTGATTCAGACTAAACAAATCAGCACTGCGGATTCAAACAGGCAAGCCCTTCAAACACTTCCAACAATTTTATTTGACAAGTAGATATTAAGTCTCTGCATGAAAAGTTTTTGGCAGTCAGGTCAAACCCACCTGTGCTAGACTGACCAGTTGTATCCCAAATCCAACACCAGGATTGGCCAGCAGTACATACTTTAGCCAGTCCTAGTGCAGGAAGGCCGGACTTGTCAGCCTGAATATGGGGCAAGCCAGTCGTCTGACAGGGTGCTCATACGACTGGAGGCTGGCTCACCCCCCAGCTGGAGACCTGTTCAGGCAGGCCCAGGCACAGAGGGCCATCAGCTTTGATCCACTGGACCACAAGATCAGGTGCATAAACTGAAAGCAGGTCCACAGACAGCCTATAGACTCCCTATAGAACTGTGGTCTATCAGCACCTGAACTGAACAGTGTTAGGGCCTTCAGAGACGGTCGATTGTTTCCTGAGAATTAAAAAAGAGAATCCTGTTTGTGGTTAAACTCTGGAAGCACTGCAGCACTGATCGTCCTTCATAACTGGAACAATTCTTAAAACACCCAACAAAACATTGTCCATTCATTTTTTTTCTCTGTCTAGGCAGATGCAATTGGAAGGTGTAGCTAAGCCGGCTCTTCCATTAGTGAGGCTTTCAGGAGATGGACTGTCATGTCAAATTAACCATTAATATCATTGGAAAGAGGAATAAGTCATTCAAGTTCTGGTTTACAGTGGGCGGGACCATTTTCTTGAGGGAGAATGCCACTCTAGGCCATTTTGGAGGTTCTAGATATGTTACTGACTGTGAATATAAGTGGGAGTCTAACCAGTGGCTATGTGTCAGAACGGCAGCAGCTCTGTACCATTGCTGAAGGAGTCACTGTAGAAATGCTGCTTCAGTCGACCACATTTAATCTAGAACAGCCCAAAAATGTTCATGTGTAATGCTGTTAGCTTAGTGCTAACAAGCTACTAGAGTCCAACAGAGATGCTAGCAGAAATGTACATTATTATAGAGGTGCAATGTTTCCTGGCTTGATTCCTGATTATAAAGATTACAAACCATACTGTGTACCAATACAGTGACAGGAGAAAATATTGACTAATTGCCTAAATATTGAGTGATTTAATATTCAATATATATGGACAAAAGTACTGGGCCGCTTGACATTGCATTCAAATTTACGTAAATATGTTATTGCATAAATTGCACATGGTGTCATTACAAAAGATGCAACGAATCATGGTGAAGGTGAAGGAGCTTTCTGAAGTTCTCAGGAACAACCTTATTAAACAATACTCAAATGGAAAAAAAGCTACAGAGCAACAGAGATAGGTTGATCCCAAGAACACTTTGGTCACAGTGAAGAATGAAGCTGGATGATGTGGGGCTGCTTCACGGCAGACAGTACTGGTGCATCACACGCCATCGAAGGAGACATGGAACACCCCACAAAGAGATATTAATAATCAGTACATTCAGTGGAACGTTCGATGGAATCTAAAAGTTAGGGCTAAAAGTTTTAAATGAAAGGATTAAATCATTCCCTTAAGAGTTAATAAGAACAGGTGTAAGTATTTGAGTTCATGCCACCCAAAGTAAACCTCCTTTTTTCTGTCCGTCTGACACCCTGTGGTGTGTGAAAAAGCTGGCGGTGCAGTGGGTCCATGGCTGGCATCAGGCCATGCCGTATCAGTGCCAGCCCTGCCAACCTGGTGCCATGAGGCTGGCAGCAGGCTGAGATGGGCACCTGGAGAGGCCTGGCAAAGGATGAGGAGTTTAAGAGGCATTAAGAATCACACAAAAACCCGCGCTAAAACAGGAGAAAGCAGACAGTTTGGCTTTTAATACCACTGCCAGGTTTTGACTGATCTCAGCCATGTGGGTGCAGATGTGGGCAGGGGGGTGGACAAAAATAATGTGCCTGTGTGTTTGTGTGTGTGTGTGTGTGTGTGTGTGTGTGTGTGTGTGTCTGGATGTATTTAATACACCTAATACTTTTTCATTGTTTAAAAATGTTTTTTCTTTATTTAAAAACCCCTTAGTAAACTTTGTAATCAAATATAAAACCAAAGCTATTTGCCACTGCAGGGCATTCACATTTTATCTTGTTATAGAAAAGCAAGGTACCTTCAGAGTCCAGAGCATTATAACAGCTGCAAAGGGGGACCGACTCCATATGAAAGTCTATGTATCTGAATGCAGTGTCATTAAAGTTCCTGTTGGTGTAATGGTCAGGCGTCCCAATACTTTTGCGCTTTAGGTCTCAGCTGGTTTTCGCGGGGGTCAAGCGTCGCATTACTTGGACATATAATAAGAACAAAAGTAATGGGACACCTGACCCCAGAAAAACCAGTTGAGACACAAAAATGCAACAAACTTTCAAAATAAAAGGATAAAAAATCCCTGTATTAATATGTGATAAAATAATTGTTACTGTTGGGTAAATAATGCGTTAATGTGATAATAATGAGTTAACAGGCTCAGTCCTAACACACACACACACACAAACACACACACACACATATGTATATAAATATATGTGTGTA
>JBBPCX010000114.1:30639463-30654270 GCA_037974365.1 Hydrocynus forskahlii | reverse complement strand
TAGTCTAGTCTGGTACGGTCTGGTCTGATCTGTGCCTAGTCTAGTCTGGTCTGATCTGTGCCTAGTCTAGTCTGGTCCAGTCTGGTCTGATCTGTGCCTAGTCTAGTCTGGTCCGGTCTGGTCTGATCTGTGCCTAGTCTAGTCTGGTCCGGTCTGGTTTGGTCTGAGCAAGCAATGTCACAACACATTATTTACCTCAGTGCACAAATATTGACATTAAACAAGCAAATCTTAACCAGCAGTCTATCTAGTAACTCAACTAGCTAGTCGGCTAGTTTCTGTTTCTGTTTTTTGCAGGTAAAAACATATGTCACATAGAAGGAGGTATCACACATTTTGCTAGCAGGCTCATCAGACATTTTAGCGATTAGCTGCTAAGCTAGCTCATAAATATTTAAATGATCTGTTTGTTTTAGCCAGGACAGAGGGACTTATAAACAACAATTACTATTTAACTGAAATTTAGTTTAGTTTCATTTTGTTGACCGTGTTGACGTTAATCTGACGTTACGGAGCTTTCATTTTGTAGACTTGGGCGTGTGGGAGAGTGACTTTTGACCAAAGGTCAGCAAAAAAATTCAACGAAAATAGTAAGTGGTGATTAAATAATGTTACTCCTTTGGCTCTCCTGAGCTCCGGAGCTATTTGAGCAGCTGCTGATTAAAGTGAAAATATCCGCAGTGTGGAGCTGAGTCACAGTTTCTATACAAGCAATTTGTAATCACTGTTCATTCAAGTATAAGGACTGATAAACATCTGCCTCAAAATTTCAACACGGTCCTTTTATAGTTTAACAATCTGAAATAGTAAAACAAGAAAGACAATCTGGAGCCAGGGTGAATGGAGTCAACTAGAGTGGCATATGGACTAAATATTAGTGTTATGATAATATTGCATTTGCAGTGCATTTCAGTTTAATAAAGGGTCCATTTCATAATTTTACTGGAGTCTTAAAATTATTGTTTCCCAATGTACAGTCACACCTTAGTCCATAGTCTCCATACAACTACAAAACTTGCCACATTTCGAATCGTAGTTTTTTTTTTTTTTGACTCTACGTTTAGTTCTTCAGTTTAGCCCCACATATTCACACCTAAGTTCTGTGAAGTGCTTCAGCCCTGCACTGCCTGAGCTGTAGTGCCAGGCAGCCAATCGGAAAAGTGATCATTTACATATCAATTTTAAAGGCACAGTAGCAGAATTAGCCTATTTACTTCTGAGGCATAAGATGATGTTGGAAAAGGGTTATGTAAGAATGAATTATGACAAATTATGAATTGTATTGTTGTAGCACAAACCCCCATAAAGGTCATGGAAAAAAAGCTAGAATGTGGGGCCTTTAACACCTTGGCCCATAGGTGTCTTTAATGCTTAAAGTAAATAATTAGACTTACATGAACCCCTCTTTTCAACAGGACACCCAGTAACTCACCAGGAGCTGTGATTGGTCACCTTGTCGGAAACACTGTGATTGGTTAGAGGTTCATTTGCATGCTGTAGCCTTCAGCCCTGTCAGTATTGCAGGGTTTGATATCACCGTTGTGATTTACAGACCATGTATTGTGCAGCTTATGCAACATATTACTGCAACAGAATATGGGACCGTTCTATTCCTCGTTTAAAAGTACAGAAGACGTAGGGACCACCCCAGGGACAGTGTTTCTGACAGCGTACAGGTTTGACATCTCTTGTAAACACGATCTTTCGCATGATTCACAGAACACATCAAAACAACAGGAAAGTCCCCGTGAGCACACCTACGCTATCCGAAGCCACAGTTTTTCTGTCACGAACAGCAGTGCGAAGAATAGCAAGAAAATAGTCCTTGTCAGTTTTGCCCACGCGCTGCCCTCATTTTAGCATGTTTATTTTGTTTTCATTTATTGTCTGCGAAGTTATTAACCAGTAACACGTTGCATTTTCTTACCAATTTTTTGATACACTAATTCATAAAAATATAAAAATAAATAATTTGGAGAATAATTAGGGGAATTTTTGTTTTCTGAGCGTGATCTGGTTTAGTCTGGATCGGGATCTTGTAGTCTGATGCATTGCTGGCCTTGTGTTTGTCTCTGCTTCATGCATTGAAAACCAGCCATTGAACAAGTCATGCAAGCTGTTCCACTTCTCAAATTTCCACAAGTGCAGGTGAGTGGCTCGCATGGATGCATCTATAGGTGTGGCTCGCATGGATGCATCTATATCAAAGGCCTTTCCCCTCCCACTTTCTCACTGAGAGGCTCCTTTCAGTTCCAGTTCCAGTTTTGCTTTCTTGTTTTTGCACTCAACATGCTGCATGTTTGTTGAAACATCAGCTACAGTAGCCAGTAGAGGCCATTATGAGTTAGAGTTTGTTAATAAGGGACAAGAGGCTGTGTGTTAGTGACCACATGGAAGCGGGGGGGCATCGTTGGCCCACGGGGAAATTACTGCTTTTGTAAAATGACAACAGCAATGTACAGGGTGACACCGAAAAACGGGAACTTTTGGCAAAAAAAAAAAAATTGAAAACATTTTTATCGCGAAAGCACGCTGTCTACCGTTCCACTCCTCCATAATTACTGAATGGCGTGATTGTTCACAGCTCACAGTCCCCCTGTGAGTACCCACACACATATTGAAACTGAGCTGTAAAAATGGCCCATTTATGTCACAAAATCAACACTTTTACAAAGACACTATATGGGCAGAAGTATTGAGATGCCTTACCATTACACCAACAAGAAATTTAGTGACATTGTATTCATATACATAGACTTTAATATGGAGCTGGTCCCCCTTTTCACCCCATTGTTTGTTAAAGTTGAGACTATCTAACAATCGCTTAAGGCTTAGTGCTATTTTTAAATAGGAGAGATGAGGTGCATTAGCTTGGCTAGCATGAAAACAACTCAGCTTACCGAAAGGCGAAATGAAGGACCGAATGTCTGGAATCTGAGACAGTTTAGTTACCTAGTCAAAAGTGCCACATGAAACTACAGACTCAGTTCCAGCTAAACAATGTTAAAATGACAGTTAGTGCATAAAGACTCCTGAGAGTGCACTAGTGGTAACGGCTGAAATTGGGTGTGTATTGCCATGTGTGTAGCTCTTTGCTGAGCTATGTAGCTTTTCTCAGGTATTTCCTAGCCCTGACTTCGCCAGGTCCAGTGTTTTCACAAAGTACAGTGTAATGTGTAATTGGCTGGTATTGATAACTATTCATAAAGGATTGGGTGGTAGTAGCCTAGTGGGTAAAACACTTGCCTGTGAACCCAGTGACCACAAAGTCGCAGGTTCAAACCTTCACTTTCTACCATTGTGTCCTTGAACAAGACTCTTAACCCTCAGTTGCTCCGGGTGGACTGCTGCTGTAACTATTGATTGTAAGTCGCTCTGGATCAGCACGTCTTCCAAATGTGTGGATGTTAATAACGATGGGGAACCTGATTAGAACCTGGCTTTCCAGTTTGTTTTACCCAAGGTAAACGGACAGCAGCGTGAACAAATGAGTGTGATTTCTTCAGCACTCTTCTAAAGTTTATTATTTTCATTGCACCTGTTATTTGGAGCCACTTCCTCTCCTACCGTTTATGAAAGATGTACTGTTTATAAAAGACACTAAAGCTCAGGTCAGATGCAGACGTGTATTACTGTTTGTTGTGGTTTCATTAATAATCAGCCCGTGAATGTTGCTGTGTGTTCAGTCGTCCTTAACCATGAATGGCTTGGTAAGAGCCGGCCTCTGTCATTTCCAGCCTTGTGTGGTAGCACCAGTCTAATGATGTCGCTTGTTTGTTTTTCAGGATTGCTTTTTATGTTGCAGATTTATTAAAAAAATGACATTTGAAGGTTGTAACAGATTCAGGCGGCATCTTGGTTTCAGTTTTCATATAATTTTAGTGAAAAATTCAACATATATACACATTCATACTCAAGCTGGTGCCTAGTCCCTTTCACAGCTATGCTCAGTGGTTCATGCTCGCAGTGAAACTGTGCATCGAATGACCTTGAATGAAAATGTTTAGCACTTTAACTGTGAGTGTCTTTAATAATATGAAGCCATTTTCCGGAACCACAGTGACGAGGGTCACATCCTGGCCTTGCAAACAAGGCCTACAGCAGCACTGTGCAGCCCTCACGGTTCAGACACAATCTGGTCCTTTATCAGTTGTTTTAGTGACAAGTGTTAACCACAGTGATGTCTTTTCACTCACTTGTCTCTGGATATAAAGGTTAGTGTAGCATTAGCTGTGCCATGATGTCGTTTTGCATGAAAATGCTGAAAATGAAGATTTTAGATGCTTACTGCTGATTTAATGTTAAGAGCTTCAAAGCTGTTACATAAGATTTATGATAAGATAAGAAAGAACTTCATTTATCTCAAAGGTAATTCTTTTGTCATTAGAATGCTCAGTGCCACGAGAAGAATAAAAGATAATGGACAATATAATTAAAAAAAAAGACAATAAACAATAGCGCGACACAATTACAAGAACATTATTGTAGCAGGATAACTGTAACACTGTAACATGGCTGTGTGTAAGGTTTAGTGTGCTGTACCAGAGGATCAGTAGTGCAACATGGCTCATGAAAGTGACTTAGTATTAATACAAGAAGAATAAAAATGACTGCAATAAAATAGCAGCAGATGATGAAAAGATGAGATTAAGTAACATTTCAGTAACATTCAGTTGATTCACTGCTTAGAACAGCTGAGTTATATTGTACAATAATAAAAGTAATGGAGCTGCATATGTACCGCTTTTGTTTTTCTAACTAATGGTAATGCTTAGCTTGTTACCTAGCTATTACACCTACTGTGCTGTTGGTAGCATATTTTAGACGCCCTGACAATAAGGCTTCTGACCAAAACTTTCATTCTTTTACATTTCTTCTTTGTGCTTCAGGTGGCAACAGACAAATGTGTGTTTTTTTTAATTAGTCATTTCTCATACATGATTACTTTTCTATGCAAGTCTCCATTGAAATGAAAAGTGTTTTGACATTTTTCCCAGTGTTCCCATGTTTTTCATCATAGAGACCTGAAAGACTCTTTGATATTCTGACCAAAATCTGACTGACCGTCCCAAACCAAATAGGTCGTAGTGTTTACATTCTAAATAGAGCTTGACTAAAGGAGTGTTTGGTTCATGGTATAATATCAGGCATTGTTGCTGATCTGTGACTGCATCTCTCAAAGCGTGATGATCATTACTGGCATTCGACCGTACGACCTCTCAGTGATGGCACAAAAAAATGGAAGCACTTAAAACATTTGTGGGATTTTATGTAACCAGACGGTCCTAATTAGTGTGATTGCGTCATCGGAGCTCATGCTAAATTTTAACATCCGTTAAAACACATAGTAGTGCACTTGTATAAAACTTTGTGATCAGGGGCTGAGTATTGATGAGATTGTTGAGAGACCTCTAAAACATATTGGGAGAGAGAGAGAGAATGGCAGAGCCCTGTTTGGAGAGATAGTGGAGAGATAGTCGGTGGCTTGACGTGTACGGAAGCTGAGGACAGAAGAAAACAAACTCGGAGCAAAACACACGGCACGCTCAGAAAACAGACTTCCAGACACTAAAGATCAGGTCAGTTATATAAAAAGAGATATGTGTGGCTGCTTGTTGTGATTTAATCAAAAATAATCAGCCTGTCTCTGCTGCTACACATTCCCATGAATGGCTTGGTAAGAGCCGGTGGGACCCCCAGTGGAGCTTCCTTTTCTGAAACAAGACATTGTGAGTCTCCCTGGGAAGCAAATTTTTAACACAAACTTTTTTTGCCCGTGAAGCCGATGGTTGTGTGTCTCCAAACACTGGTTTTATAGCAACCATGCAGTCACACGTCGTATTTCTTGCGGAAATGCAGCCCGTCTTTATTCCTTAGAATTCCTTGGAATTTTTCATGACGTTGGGCTCTTGAAATTGGCACGTGGAAATAACCCCCTGTTCTGATTGGCTGCCCTGTTTTGTGTCTCATTCGAACAGCAGTCGTTGCTGGAACACTCCTTTTAACTTCGGCAGGAATGGGCGGGGCTAAACTGTACAGGTGGATGCATGTAAATGAGATTTGGTGACCTCACAGAAAGACTTCTTGCTGACGGCTACATGTAAGTTCCCTTCGTGTGGCTTTTGGTGTTTCCTTTTGAGGAACTAATTAGATTTGGATCTCAACTGACAAAACCACCATAACGTAGTCTGTGGGCCTCAGGTTGTTTGGACAGTTGTATGACGTGCCCTGAAGTCCACAGCAATGTCTAGAAACTAAATGATCTCACATTATGGCGAAATACTGTTTGACCTATAGAATATTCACCCAGTGACCGCAGTGATTAACAGTGGAAATAGCATTTAGTGGGGCTGCAGTGCGATAAAGCTGTTGGACTGTGTGATAAATTAACCAAAACGTTTTATTCCATTGTAATTAATAGTGATTGTCGGATTGGATCGGAAATATTTATTGTTTACTTTACTACTTTATAGGCGTATAGGGATTAGTGTGTGATTTTTCCTATTGTTCCTTACCAGAACATCACCTCTATGACAAGAATCACTGTTCACGTTCATGTAAAATGCTAAATAAAAGTAACAAGAAGATTAAACAGCACAGCCACTAGCAGGTTTTTCTTAAAATTGGGGATGAAGCTTTCTTGCTCATCAAAAAGTTCAATTTACTGCTTAGTATTTAATATTAATGATGCACTTTCTTGACTCTTTGAGAATGTTATATATTGAGGATATTGGACAGTATGTGTGTAATATATGTGTGGTACAGGATGCTTCAGCACCTGTCCGTCTCCTCCTACTACAAAGTTGTTTTTTTTTCCCTCTCGAGTAAGAGTGGGGTTTTTTCTGTCCTTTTCAAAACCAGGAAACGGGTTCGAAAGTTCCAAAAAGTTTCCGAATTATCAGATGTTCGTGGAAACGGTAGTAATTAGCCGAACCTCAGAGTGTCTTGTGACTAGTTCTGTCTGGCAAGCAAAGGACATTGACTATATAGAAAAGCAATGTTATTTGTTTCTGAAATTCTTAATAAATAGTGTTATAAAAAGTGTAGAAACTTTTCGAATGTCCCTCGTATCTGTGCTGACGTCCTGCGTGATGCAGGCACGTCAGACAGAGATTACTTTGGAAAGCACTGAAGTGATTCCAAAGTAATGATATCAGTCCTTTAGAGCTGACACACCAGTGACTTCCCTTCCGGTTAAGTGTTGACCTTTACAAGGGAAACACGTGTGGTCTTGGATGTGTTACATCTCTGGAAATGGGGCCTGAATGCCAAGAGCAGCGGTGGCAAAGGAAATATTAGACTTAAGGCAGCTACAGCCTTTACTGTATGTGTGTGGCAAGTGACACATACCCGGTCACACCACTTCTCTATCTATTTTTCTAGTTGTTCCCTCGCTCTGACGGAGAAGAAAGCCAGGCCTGCTTTGTGCAGGATGTGTGCTGATGCTGTGGTGCATTTTGGGAGATGATAGCTGAGTCACAGCTGGGGTTACAGACAGGCACACGCACTTCTGAATACTTTATATGACAACTGAATACTTGCTTATGTGGTTTCTGACACTCTATGACGCACTTATCTATGAACTCAAGCCCTGAGGTCAAATCCTCAGTCCTAGCTTTCCTCTGCTTACATATCGTCCTTGACTGTGTGTGAAAGGTTAAAAAACAATATTTTTAGAAACAATATTTTTCATTCATTATCCAAGCAAAATGTTCAGATGTCGCAAGTTTATTTGTGAGTTTTTCTTTGAGCCAGAGACACAGCTAGAAAAAAAGATGGTCACTGGTTCTCCGCTGAAAGTCTGCTGCGTCGGTGTGTGTTTACGGAAGAGTTCGAGGCTGTGCTTTAACTCGGAGCTCCAAGGATTCATGGGAGCAAAGCATGATCTCCGATGGGGAAGATGACCCATTCCTCTATTTTTTGCGACTTACAACAAAATAATTTTGTTAGTGATGTTTTACCTTTAGCAAAACAATACTACTGTCAGCAATCAGTTGGGAATTTCTATACATTACTGTGCAAATGTCTTTTTACCTGGGCAGTTTTTGCTAGGAAAAATACATATCAAGCCTTGTTACTACAGTACTTGTTAGATTTGCCAAACGTGTTGATTCTGTGGATTTACAAATGAACTAAAGTTGCGGCCACCATTCGGGCCCGGGAGGCCCGGGGGCCTATACTTTATGGAAAATATGCAAATTACTTTTGCTGCACAATTGAACATGCAGTCAGCCTGGGGCGGGGTGATTGAACCGCCGCTGTTGTACAGCTAGAGCTGCTAAGAGGAAAAAAGCAGGCCGTTTCATTCTGACTGAAGGTGATGTGCATCAAGACACACACAGATGTTTAATCAATGGATGGTGGACCCACTGTGGTGCAGAGTTTGCGTTTACGTTTACGGCATTTAGCAGATGCTCTTATCCAGGGCGATATGCATCAGCGCCACATCTGTTCTTCATACCTGTAAAGCTGTGCTTAAATCAACATCTGCTTTTAACCGAGCTTCTGCCAGCTAAGTTCTACACCGTAATAAACCCTGCCAAAAGAAAAAAGTCAGAGGTTAATAGACAAGTAAGGAAAAACAGTTTACAGGGTGAGTGCCTGAGTTTTTTTTTTAATATATAGGAAAAGTTGTATAAGAGATAAGTGAGAGGACTGGTTAGTCACCAAGGTGCTCCTTGAAGAGGTGGGTCAAACGTATACCACCGTTATTTAGATCAAGGTTAAGCCTGTGGCTTAAACATCAGGCAACCTCTTCGTGTAAAAACGCTCCACTCACCACCACTGTAAACCACTGTAAACAATTCTATGAGAAACTCCTAAAACTATGAGTTTCTAGAACTGTGTTTCACACCGACCCCTCTGACTTTGTTTTATCTTAACCACTTAATTATGCGTATTCTTTTAAGAATAGGTGGTATTTACCAAAACCAACACCTTATCATACATCCACCACTCACTCACATTAACATTATATGCACTGAAGTTGTCTCAGCTCGGATGGCTCTGATACAGGGCAGCCAATCAGAACATAGGTATTTTACATATATCTCGCTTAAAGGCACATCTTGTTTGAATGAGAAATGTTGGGGAAAGTGTATGCAGAAGAAATCACAGCTGCTTTTTGGTGCAAAAAATATTATGTAAGTGAAGTGTAGGAGACAAACATGGGCCCTTTAATAATGGCCTATTAGTAACAATCACTTTAGCTCTTCTTGGAAATGTAGAGCGTCTAATTTTAAAGAAATTCTCAGTACAGGCTGCATTCTCCGTAAGGAAGTATCTGCTGAGATAAAGTGTTTACTTGAACAGCTGGCTAAACTCAGAGAACTGGTATTGTCCTCAACATATGATCAGTCACTGATTCCTTTGAGACAAGGACAGTAAAAACGTGGCTGAAACTGAAAGCGGTTTGTAGTTTAAGGCAATCCCATCTGTCATCGTGCCTTCTTTTAGATCGGGGAGATTGCAGACCACTTCCCTGAATCTTTTTGCACCATCATTGAAGGGAGTTTTTTTTTTTTCACCTTGCTGAAAGGAGTTTTGAAATGTCTCTGATGGGCCGACCCAAGTGGCGTTTCCTTCCTGGAGCATGGAGGGTGGCAGTGAGCTCCAGCTGCGGCAGACGCGGCTACACCCACGTATTGTACGCTCCCTGCACCTGTGCTCAGCTATGAAAGCCAAGCCTCACTCTCGGTTCCTCGCTCTCACACACACACGTCGCTGCACATTTCCTCCTCAGATGCAGGAGCCGACAGCCGCTCCCCTCAGCCGTGGATCAAAACCGAGCTGTGCGACACATGCCGCTAACTGCAGCTGCTAAAATCTGGCCACAGAAAGGCTTCAACCTATAATAAATACAGAATCTGAATGTAATTGATCAGCTGAGACATTTTTGCACCAGGGATATGAGGCCAAGGTAGTGGAAAGATAATGGAAGCCAACAGTTGGCAGAAGACTACCGGAGAAATGTTGCATGGACCAATAAAGCAAAAAAAACAGAACATTATGACTAATTAGAAATGTTCAGCCAAACATTACAGCATAAGAAACTTATCACTGCTGTGAAACATGGTGGTGGAAGTATCATTTTTTGTTGCCAACAGACCTGAAAAGCTTGCTATCTTTTATTGTACTATGGATTCTGGAGTGTGTCAGATAGTTCTACAGAGGAATGTCAGAGCATTCACCCATGAACTAAAGCTAAACAGACGATGGATATTGCAAGTGGATGACAACTAAGCCCACCAGTCAGTCTAAAGGATGGTCAAAGCATTGAAAATGTAGTATTCTGTAACATTCCAGACCTTAATCTAGTGGAAATGTTGGCATCTAAAGTTCATGCAAGTGAAGCTACCAATACCACTGGGTTGAAGCAGTTGGAGGAATGCTCCAAAGTTCCTCCAATTCATTGGGCAGGATTGATCGGAGGTTACAGGAAACATTTGATTGTTATTGCGGCTCAGTGGGTTCTATACTGTGAGATACAGCATCGAAGGCCGAGTGGTGATGTGGTATTTATTAGATTCAGCAACAGCAACACAAACAGATTAAAATAATGTTTATTTACAGCCCATCCAGAAATGATGATCGTCTTGTGCAGCTGTGGATAAATGCAACTGAGTTATCTTGTCACAAAAACTTCCTGAAAATGTCACATTAAAACACATCAGCCAATAGCTTGAGGGAGCCACCTCCAAATTTAACATCAGTGCATTCACACACACACACACACACACTCACTTGCTGCTGGTGTGGATGGCTTGTTTGATCACCTGCATCTCTTGTTGCTTGGATGCAATGTAATTCATTATAGCTCTTTTTGGCTGGATTGTTATTCACAATGATCCTTGTTGTGGCTTTTATGTTTTGAACAGCTGAGTGTTGCTTCTAGGTTAGAGAATGCCTCTCAGCAAATCCTTCTAGGTTGGACCTAGTGGTGGTATAATGAAGACTTGATTATATTCTGGGTCATATTTATGTAGAAATTCTGAACATTTTAAAGGGCTCCCTAGCAGTGTGTTTACAGCAGGGAGGTTCTGAACAGCATTTCCTGAGACTGAGGAAGAGGGGTAGAAGGCAAAGTTCGGCCCGAGGCAGAGTCCCTGGCAACTCCCTTTCCTGAACATTTTCTCCTCTTCTCACCCCTCTCCCCTCTTTTCTTTCCCCGTCTCAGTGTGATGCACTGGCCCCGCGATGCCTTACGTGGATCGGCAGAACCGCATCTGTGGCTTCCTGGACATCGAGGAAAATGAGAACAGCGGCAAGTTCCTGCGTCGCTACTTCATCCTGGACACGGTGGAGGGTAGCCTGGTCTGGTACATGGACAACCCTCAGGTAGGGCAAGCTAATCAGCCTCACCCAGCCTGCCTCACCCAGCACTCAGGGCGAAGGGTTTTGGCTCACTGGAGAAATGAAGGCTTGTCAGAAACACGTTCCTCATAGACGACCATAGACTAAGCACCAAGGCCCATGTTCTCAGACCCAGATTAGGATGGCATATTTCCACAAAACAAGACTGCAGGAAAACGTAGTGTTTGTATAAGTCATATAAAATGTCAAATTCTTCCACTTCCATGGACAAATATGGTAGGCTATTGAAAGACTCCTTGCCAACAATGCTTTGGCAAATCTGTACCGAGGGGTAACAGTACGGCAGAAAATGCAGGATGGGAAAACCAAGGGAAATAAGGATGAATCCAATTCCAATGAATCTAGCCTGAAACAACACGCACTGTGTAATGTCATGTTGCCAGCTGTGTGTATCGTTCTGTAGGGTAAGTAGAGTTTTTGGGTACTTAGAGGGCAAAAATATCCAGTTGCACTGGAAGATCCGGCCGCGCAAATACGAGACTGTCCTAAAGTGAGTCATGAGCTACTTCAGAATACCATTGGTAGGTCCCTTCGACAATGCTTTGAAGTCATGTTACACACTGTGTCAAATCATTTAGCAATGAATGGCCAGTCAGTGGCCCAGACCATTAACAGTCGTCAGATTTAAAGTGCCCTCTACAGGAATGAGTGCTTCAGCATGACATTGCACAAGGCTTCTCAGCATGTTCATGTACAGAACACCTCCATCTGAAATTTACGACTGCTGTAGGAGTCGTAGTTCTTGTCTTTCGTGTGCTGGTTCGTGAGTGTACAGCTTTGAGTGGCACAGGCCTCAGGCTCTTCTCAATTTGCATGTAGCAGATAATTGGCCCTTTAATGGACAGACAGGAAGGCTCGGCTGTGTTGGTGATGTCATGGTGGTGGAGGTCATTGATCTGTCTCTTGCTTACACCAGAGTAAATAAGCTCCAACTAGGTTAGTTTTTGTCTGCTGAAGGCTTAAGACTGCACATGGTTTATGGAACAGTAATCAGACTGACACCCAGAGCTGTTGGATTAGTCTGTACACAGCGATTCATCGATGAATGCAGGTGTCCTTCATTACTAGCCCTGATTGGTCCACTGTTCTTCCTCTTGAGTGAGGAAGAGACTCTGCTTGAATTTTTCTGACTAGCTTACCAGCTCCAAATGCTCCACTGAGATAACCATCCATGAAATCAAGTTTCGGGTTTCAAGGTTTATTGTCATATACAGATAACAATGTAGCATCATTACCCATAACGAAAATCTTAGACTCGTGTTTCCCCAACTTTACATAAACATATAGAAAAGTATACAGATAAAGTAAAAAAAAAATTGAAAAAGTAGAAAATAGGAACAATTATTTAGTATTTACTAAACAATCTTTAAAATTTCACCACCTAGTTTCTGGGCTTTGGTTTCACTGCCTAGCAAACCTAGTCCAACTGTGTTGCAGTACTACCCACACTATATGGACAAAAGTATTGGGACAACTGACCATTGCATCAACAGGGACTTTAAAGTACGTAGACTTTAATAAGGAGTTGGTCCCCCTTTGCAGGTATAACAGCTGGTAGGAATTTGTGCCCATTCGTTCTTTGGAGCATTTATGAGGTCAGCCACTGATGTTGGACGAATAGTCCTGGCTCGGGTGTTGGATGGGGTTGAGGTCAGGATGGGGATGGGGTTGAGGTGCACTGAGGACCAGTCATGCTGGAATAGAAAAGGTTCTTCCCCAAACTGTTTCCACAAAGTTGGAAGCATGGCGTTTTCCAAAATGTCTTGGTATCGGAATCAGAATCAGAAAACTTTATTGATCCGGAGAAAATTGCTTATGCTGAAGCATTAAGAGCACAAACCCTGCTAAACAGGTGTGTCCCAATACATTTGTCCATATAGCGGACGTTTCGTAGCGAAACAGCCCCTAATAATACTGTGCTAACCAATCTTCACTGTGGTCCTTCTGACTACAGACTCTGATTAACCATCTTTGACCATACCAGCTAGCTAAATCAGATATCGATTTAGATATGGCCCAAAACGTCTAGCTTTTATTTGTGGCCCACATACCAGAACAGATGCAGTCACCAGAACGCTGCCTCATGAGAGGGCCCCATCTGAGCCACCTTTAATCCACCACTGCCAGACCTCACCAGTCAGTCAGAAGTTTAACCACGAGGTAGAGTTCAAATTTAAATCTGGCACTCAGGATATGATTCTGATCTCTTACTGATGGGTTGTGATGGCAATGGTGGTTTAAAAGTGGCTGAGATTTGACCTTCTAATGGCCGTACATAGGCTCACAGCAACTGCACCTTGCCTGCTTTTATGTTTCAATACAGTATATGGATAGCACATAAATTCCTGATGTGGCCCATCAGACATTTTTGTCACTGTTTGGGACCCAGCCCAGAATGCCCAATAACACAGGTTAGCAGGGTCTCTACTAGTTGACCAGATAAGATCTCAGTATTTGTTCAGTCAGATATTTGTTCAGGCTTGATGCTTTTCGAGGTCTGTTTCACCTTTCAAAAACTCTTTCTCTTTCTCTTATTTGTTTCACAGTATTTTTGGTTTTTTTTCCCCAATTCTTTTATTGAGGAGTTTCAGTTCTCCCAATCTTAACATGAAGACAAAAATTTCAAAAGCCGAAAAACCTCATCATTTATGGATGTTGTGCTCAGGATTGAATAATTCAGCTCAGCTCTGGCGTCTCTGGACACATGTTGAAACTTTTATACAGTCATTCAGTCCTGCAACTCTTCTTCTCGTTGCATTCGACCCACGTCTCTCCTTAGATACAGCGAAATAATTTCTCTCACTCACACACACAAACACACACACACACGTTCAAGTATCATTAACATCTGCCCTGACTGTGTAATTAAAGTGTTAAATTTTCATTCGGCGCCTCTGGCGTTGCCTGGCTGAATTTGGTTTAATTTTAGACTTACTAACACTGATCTTACTTTCCTCCCGGCAGAACCTTCCAGAAGGCACTTCCAACGTTGGCTCCCTCAAACTCACATATATCTCTAAGGTCAGTAGCGTCTTCTAATGATTTTTTTTTGGTCAGTTGCAAATGGGTGGGGCTTGATAGTGGCACTTCATTGAATTGTTCTGGTTTAGGTCAGCGATGCCACTAAACTGCGACCGAAGGCGGAGTTCTGCTTCGGTAAGTCAATAATACATTCATCTGTCTGTCTTTCTCTACATCTGTCTTTCTACCTATGTACACTACCAGTCAAAAGTTTGGACACACCTTCTCATTCAACAATTTCTTTTGCTTTTATTATTGGCTACATTGTAGATTCATATTGAAAACATCACCTATTGCTCTGATGACAGCTTTTGCTCTCTCTTGGCATTTTTTCAATCAGATTCATGAGAAATCGACCTGGAATGGTATTTAATTAACAGGTGTTCTTCGTCAAGAGTTCATTAGTGGAATTT
>JBBPCX010000114.1:30623447-30639363 GCA_037974365.1 Hydrocynus forskahlii | reverse complement strand
ATGGATGGAAGGATAGATACTTTTTGCCCCCCCAGATAAGCCAAATCCCCCCCCCACACATGATGTTCTGGTCACACCTCTGAATACAGCTCCCAATTTTTTCTCAATATGGGTCAAGCAATTTATTAAGATGGAGCAGACTTGAATCATAAATAAGGACCAGCCCTAGTGGTGTCTGAAACAGCTGCTTTTAGTGGCAAAGTTTGGCCATTTTTATAGCCCACAGTAAGTCATATTGGGTCCTAAACCACACTCACCTTAATGAAGAGCTTAAAGTTTGAGTGGGCTCAGAGATTGTTGTGATGATGAAGATTTGGGTGACTGTTAACTTCTGGTGTGGGTTAGTGTAGTTCCACGTCTAAATTGAAGAAGCAAAATTTGGGCTCCACACATGTCTTGGCCAATCGACCACATCCGATCTTTCCCTTTCTTCACAACTACAGAGGAACAAAGCAGTGGAAAAGAGTGCAGCGTGATTTAGCCACCCAAACATCTGTAGGGTGTTTGATCTCAGTGGGACTTGAAATTGCATCTAAAATCTCTCGCCAGAAACTCTATGTGTGGGAAGATCCAGTGCACAAACTTTGATTCCAACTACCCACCGGCTGGGGCGGTCATCAGCGTTGAGAACATAGAAGGAGGGAGCATCTCCTGCAGGAACGCTGACTTCAACCTGGGCACAGATGTCCTGGACCCGGCCTACGTCAAAACGGGGTCCGTCTGTGCTCCTGGGAAAGTAAGTGTGATGTATAAAAATATTCAGTTTCTTAGGTTTTATCTTTTATAGGTGCAAGTATTGAATTGAAGAGCTTTGCCTTAGTTTTTAAGAACTACTGACAATATTTCTCTTAATTTCCAAATAAAAATATTGTTCTTTAAAGTATAATTTTAAAGGAAATGACAAAATATCAAAATAAGAGAAATGATGCAGTGTTTACAGAACCTGAACAAGAGAGCTGTATATATACGTGTGTGTGTGTGTGTGTGTGTGTGTGTGTGTGTGTGTGTGTGTGTAAATTACTAAATATCTTTCATGTGGTATGATGGATATTGATGTTGATGGATGTTTTTGACCTTCAGGTGTGCATGAACTTCCAGTGTGTGAATTCATCTGTGTTGACGCAGACGCGAAACTGTGATGCCCTGACCGACTGCCATGGTAACGGGGTGTGTATTACTGTACCTACTTAAAGCAGTAGCAACCACTGTTCATCAGGCAAGACAGCAGGGCTGCAAAATTGAACGGTTTCCTGTCAGATGGGCCAGTTTCAGTTTGTTTGGGCAGGAAAAAAAGGTGCCAGGTGGTCAAAATTTGGGCCTGTTTGGCTTGACTAGATTGACAGGAATAACTTTTGGTTTTGCAAATTGTAGAGCACAATTTCTATTCAAGATACAGGAGTGAGCTACACAGACAAATTAAATAATTTAAACCTAATTATTACAATTTAATTATTTTTCAAGGCACATATTCTTAGATATGTGACCAGGAATCCAAAAATGTTTTGCTTCTTTGCAACAGTAACAATAAACAATAAAAAAAAAGATAGTCACAGTCCATGTTCCGTGCAGTTTATTTTTGAGATTATGTTGGTTTAAATGGTATATTAACTGGTGTTATAGTAATAATACTGACATTTATTGACATTTGTCCTTTTTGATTGGTTTTCATGCATTTTAGGGCATTATGTGCATTTTTTTGGGGCTGGAAACCATAGCACTTTTGCAATACAGACTCCATCCACAGGCTTCATAGCAATCTCAAATAAACTTCATGGAGTTTCTTACACTGTATAATTTACAGTTATCTATGAACATGGACTGTAATGTAATGTATTGGTTACAAATACAGCTCCGGAAACAATAAGAGACAAAAATGTTCAGTTTCTCAGGTTTTATCTTTTATATGTGCAAGTATTGAAATGAAGAGCTTTGCCCTAGTTTTTATGAACAGCTGACAATATTTCTCCTAATCTCCTAAAATCCCTTAAGTAAATGACAATACATCAAAATAAGAGAAATGATGCAGTGTTTACAGAACTTGAATAATTCAAAGAAAACAAATCAAATTACCTTTGACAAACTTCTAGTAGTGTTTTCCCATCCAATTGGTCACACTGCAAGAAGAGAGTGTTGATTACAGCAGTGTTTTTATACTTTTCCTCAATAAATAAGGTTTGATTCAGGTCAACACTTATCAGTACTTCTTAAAGCAGAATGATGTGCTTGTGTAGGAATTTAACAGACACTGGCATTGAATGGTTGTTGTACTCATAGAGATGCTGATTTCAAAATAAATTGCAGTGTCTCAGTTTTTTCTGGAGCTGTAGGTAACTGGTAAAAAGTAGCAGTCAGCAGTGAGTTGTACAGTTTCAAATGCCACATAAGCGAGTCTATTACAGATTACTGAACAACTTGCGAAGATTTAGGCCTGTAGGTAGAAACAGGCTAATTAACGGGTCAGCGTGACCCACAACTTTTGACCCCATAGCTCCAGTGTCCCTTGGACTAATTTTTTTAACCGTAGTTTTAGAGAAGGATGTGCGTATGTAAATGAGCTCAAAAATAAGTTTGTATGAAGTAAGTTTGAATGAAAACCTGCCTGGTCTGGTACACCCCTTATAACAGAGGTCACCAACCTCCTTCTGGAAATTTAACTTGCAGCAGGTTTCACCTCCAGGCCGTATCTCCTACGCCTGATCCAGTTCATTAGGGACTTCGGAAGGCAACCAGTAGATGGACGGTAGATAAAACTAGTATTAGGGTAAAGGTTAGTTTAGGGGTTAGGGTAAGTTTTAGAGTTGGTAATCCATGCTTTCCGCATTAGTAGTAGGACCTATAGATCGCAAAGAGAGAAGCTGACTCGTAACTAAACTGCCAGTTCCAGCAGTTCCTGACGGTCTTGCTGTGTAAGATGAGTGTATTTCTGCATAACTTGACTGTGTTGTCTTACAGGTATGTAACGACAAGGGCCACTGCCACTGCAACAATGGCTGGGCCCCCCCAAACTGCAATAAAGGAGGGAGAGGAGGCAGTATAGACAGTGGACCTGCTGAAATTGGTACACACACTTCCAGACACACACACACATAAATGTTACTGCAAAAGCAAAGTTTGATGTGAGATTACCAAGTTAAAAATCTCCAGACTGATTTTTGTTCATATTGAGTAGTCTTTTTATTGAATGTATGTTTAACTCAATAAAGCCTTAAATGTTCTCACTGCATGGCCCAGTGTAAATCTGTCCCACCGATAGCACGTGTACATTCCCTCACCAGACTACTCTTTGAGGAACGGCCTACTGATCTTCTTCCTGTTGGTGGTGCCCATCTTGGTGGTGCTGGTCATTGCTTTCCTCTACGTGTTCAGACGGGACACGCTGATCAGGTGCCTAAAGGGCCCTCGATCGAAACAATGCAGGTAAAACACAGTTTTGAGTTGAATATTTGGAACATGATTGTAATTTTGAAAAAGTGTTTGAAAAAGTTTTTTGAAAAGTGTTGAAATGTCTATCTGATCTTTCTTTAGGATCCAAGTCCCCTGTTTTATCTTTTTTATCCAATGAGTGTCCTCTCAGTGATACTTCATGCTCTTAAGGAGTTTTAACTTTTGGTTACTCTCAGTACTTAGCACCCACATTTCTGAAAGCTGCTTGGGGACAATGTCTATTGAAAAACACGCTGTCCAAACAAAACTGAATGAAGCTGAAAAGTGACGGTTACAGTTTAAACATTGACCTTGTCGTACTCTACAGGACAAATAATGCGGCGACTGCACAGAAAAGCGGGCAGCCAAACAGCGGCGCACAAAGAGCCACGTCACCTCCTCCAGCCCAGCTTCCTCCCACTAACCCACAGGTATCATTCCAGCAACTGTTTTCAAGGTTTTCTCTAAAAATCTGAACTTGAAAGCACTAATTGTGCTGGTATTGACTGAAGCTCACAAAGAAAAGGATACTGATACTGATTACAACAGTGGTCAGTTCTTCCTTTAAGTGTAAACTCTGCCACATCTATAGCATGCAATGGATCACCGTGGACAATTTAGTTGCCATTCACTTATAGTAGAAGCTGTTGGGCAGTTACTGAACTCCATCAGAAAACACTGATCAAACAGACTCCTATCTGATCAGAAAACAGAAAACCTTAGGGAATGCTAGTCCACATATATGATGCTGTTAAATAATTTGGCACTAGCTGACTTTCTAACTACAAACACAGAGTGAACAAAATGATATCAGACTACTAGACTCTGATAAGCTTAGCTGACATAGTTGGAAGTGACTGTTCAGCCAATGAGCTAATAGCAGCTGGCCTTAAACAGCACAAAGGAAAGCACAATTTTATCATAATTGTGAACTTGCCACAGCATAGGACTAGACACTGGTTAGTGTCAGAGGGACGAGACTAGGCAAAGAGCTAAAACAGCCTTTAGCAAGCTCCATTTCATCCATCAGTAAAACCACAAAATCAGTAAAACCACAAAAAGGAAAGATAATAAAGCTGTCATGACACTGGCTGGATGTCATACAATCTCTTGGGTGGTTAAACAGTCAGTGGAGAAGAAACATGAGCAGTTTGTGGTTTAGAGACAGCTAAAATTAGCATTTCAACCATTTCTGGGCTACTGGTCGAATTCAGAGTCAAACTGCATACGGAATCTTGGAGTCTTGGAATTTATTCATCCCCACATGAATCATGGGATTTGGCTCTCTAAATTTCACTGCTAAAATCAAGTGCAACTGGGCTTCAAGGGCTGTACTGGTAGTGTGTAATGGTTGTAGTTTTAAATGTCCCCTTATGTTCTCATAATTCAGCAACTGCCCACTGCCTTCAACTGTTGACAAATGCTGGAATACTCCTTTAAAGTCCACACATACACAGCAGCTGGGACAGTATGTCTTGACCTGTCTTGGATCAAAGCATTGGTTGTGATTTGGTATCTATTGCAGTCAGTGTATTTATCCTATAAAAGCAGCCTGATTTTTGTGGTGACTGTATTTTTTTCTTTGCAGCCGTTCCGACCAACAAGACCCCCACTACCCGCCTCAGCTCCTGCAGCTCAAAACAAGTAAATATTTGCCACCTCTGGTCTATTCAGTTTTTCTTCTGGCTTGCAAAGAAAAGCACATTTTCATCTTTTTTCCCCTTTTCTTCACTAACAGCTATGGTGCTAACAGTTGGGATCATGCTGACGTCCAGCCGCCAGTGTCCACCTCTCAACTGCCAAGGCAAGGACCTGGAGTTCCGAGACCAATCCCACCCAAGCAGATTGTGACCTGATTGAATTTGTGAAGGGACGTTTTTGTTAGACAAGACTTGAGGCTGCTTTTTATTTTCCCCCAGTGAAAAGACCTGTGGTTCACTTTTATAACATATATTTTGTAATATTTTTGGAGCAAGCACAAATGACTGGTGGTCATTTACAGAGTTACCAGTATCTTACCAGTCGCATAACTATTCCTGTACCTGAAGTATATATCTCATCTTATGTTTTACACCTTGCTCCTTGCTTTAGGGCAGTTTGCACATTTGACCACATTATTATTATTCTGTACAAATTCTGTACAATGACCTAAGTGCACTTATACCAATGAAGTCTTATTTTGAACATACCTAAACTATTTGAGAAGGTTTAAAGACACACACTTGATGATCAATAAATGTACAATTTTCTTTGTTTTAATAATAAAAGAAAATATTTAAACTCCACTGGAACGCATTAAAAATTGTGTCCTCATTAAATCAGTGAAGTCTTATAAATGGTAAAACATATGCAGTTTAAACACATTTTTAAAACCATTTTGGTGTATTTTACTGTATTTTCTTTGTTAGTTGGGGCCATGACGATTACCATATTAGAAAATCAATCAGTGATGTGGCTTAGTGATGGGTTTGCAGATAAAAAGCCGTAATTTGCAGTCTGAAGATTCTTCCCAAAAGGGGGCTGTTAGCACTTCTGTGAGCATCTCTGAAAGGGAGGAAACTGATACCAGCAGGATCTCACTAATTCAATGCATGATTGTGGTGACAAATTACATGTATGTAACTAAATGTTTGTTACAGATTGTTTTTATGGAGCGCTTACGCACTAATGGAATTATATTCAGTTAATTTACTGAAGGAGACCCTGCAAAACCACAGAATAAAAAAATTGCCACTCAAACATCCCTTACTACCTTTAAGATGTGATAAGATATCCCTTTATTAGTCTTAGAAGTGGGAAATTTGCTTTATAACAGCAGCAAAGTAGGCAGTTCATGAGCAGAAAGTAGAAGAAGCCTAACCAGTCGGAAAAAAAGCAGTACAACATAACAGAATAAAAAGTACACCTTACAAATATAGATTTGTGTGAATGTACACTACCAATCAAAAGTTTGGACACTGATTCACTGATTCACCGGTTCACTGATACCACATATTTTAAATTATTTGGCCTTGTGAAACACTAGATGTGAAATCTGGCCTTGCAAAATTACTAGATTATTCGATGATTCATATAACCAGTGCTTGCAGTAAAAATTGACCAATGAATTGTATAAATATTTTGATTGTAAAAGAAATACATATTTAATATTCCATCCTTCTTTAATAAATTGCACTAGGCAATTTGTTTGAATAAATACAATTAAACAAAAAGAAAATAAAACATATTAAATAAATAAAAATGAAACACTATGTGGAAAAAAGTATTGTGACATCTGACCATTGCACCAACAGGGACTTTAAGGATATTGCATTCAAGTACAAAGACTATGGAGTTGGCCTGCTTTGCAGCTATAACAGCTTTCACTCTCCTTGGAAGGCTTTACACAAGATTTTGGAGAGTTTTTGTGGAAATTTGTGCCCATTCATTCTGTAGAGAATTTATGAGGTCAGGCACTGATGTTGGACGAGAAGGCATGGCTCGCAATCTCTGTTCCAGTTCATCACAAAGGTGATGGTTCAGGCTGAGGTCAGCGCTCTGTGCTGGCCAGTCAAGGTCTTCCACACCAAATTCATCCAACCATGTCTTAGTGGACCTTGCTTTATGTGTCATGCTGGAATAGAAAAGGGCCTCCCCCAAAACACTATGTCCACAAAGTTGGCATTGTCCCAAATCTCTTGGTATGCTGAAGCATTAAGACTGCCCTTCCTTTCCCTAGCCCAAATCCTGAAATAAGAGTTGTCCCAATACTTTTGTTCACATTGTATAGGTAAAACACCGGACTTTTTTGCCGATAAGGCCCTCTAGTGGTCGGGTAAGGGATATTACCACAGCAAGATAGAAAGAAATAAAGTTTACGTTTAAGAGAAAAAACATAAAATATAAAATAAAGTTAAAAGTGATTAGGTAATATTTGTTTTGTATAATAAACAGATGCATGTCTTTATTCAGAGTCTCTTTGTCTATACCAGTCCTCTGACTACGGCGCGCGGGAGGGCTCAGTGCTTGAGTCCCGGCAGCGCGTTTCTGAGGGAGGATGATGTCGGAGCAGGACAGCGCCAAGGGCCGAAACCGCGGCGGAGTGCAGCGGGTGGAGGGCAAACTTCGTGCCAGCGTGGAGAGGGGGGACTACTACGAAGCCCACCAGATGTACCGCACCTTATTCTTCAGGTGAGACTGAGAGAAAAGGCTTCAAGCAGCCCGACTCTCCACCTTTTTCCAGATCTTTCTCACTGTCAGAAAAGCGGTGCCTTGTTCTCTTTCCCTATTGGCCCACTCGTCTCCTTGGCCCCGCCTCTTGGGCTCTTCGCTGCCGTTGATTGGACCATTGAAGTGCCAATTTTCGCATGCTTTTAGCCTTAGCATTTTGTTAACGAAAAGATACCCGATTTAAACGAAGAAATTCTTGATTTTGGAAGACTTTGTCTGCTTCCCGGGTTTGAAAATAAACATTACGCCCCGCTGGGTTGCACATAATGCAATTTTGTCGCGTGAAACTTTGACTAATAACGGTTTTCAGTGAAGCACAGCTGTTAGCTGAGCTAGGTCAGGTTGTTCTGTTCCATTCAGTCCCATTGCACCTTGAACCAGAGACTCTGTATGAGTGGCTTAGAGGGTGCAGTGCAGTTCATCTCAGACTGTCAAGGCACATTTAGACCTTTTTAAGTTTTTTTGGTAGTCAGTTGATGCGACAAGATTGTAAATGCTCTCTGTGTGTGCTGGTTTGCAGGTACATGGCCCAGGCGAAGCATGCAGAGGCCCGAGAGCTCATGTACAACGGAGCCCTGCTGTTCTTCAGCTACAACCAGGTAAAAAAAAAAGTCTCTCTCACATTTACACCAAACCCACAAGCGAAAACCTTTAAATACAGGGTGAATAGAAAAGAATCACTCTCTTAAGTCAGATTTTGTTGTTTTGCAGCCTGATATGGAGGCCCCCACACACAAAAGGGAAAAAATCCATCTATATTTACTTAAATGAAAGGAGAAACATGATGGCAACAGTTCAGAAAAAACACATAATAAAAATAAAAAACAATCACAGATAAATACAGAATAACCCCACTTCTCCCAATAACACTTGTAAACATGACCATGGCTGTGGGTTTGGTACCCCTGAGCAAGGTACTGTCCCCACACACTGCTCCCCCCGTTGGTGGAAGCCCACTGCTTCACTTGGTGAATAGGTTAATTGCAGACAATGAATTTCACACTGTTCAAACTGTGTGCTGCGTGTTCACGTGTGACTGTAAGGGGTCACATTACATTAATTTATAACAGGTCACCCTCTCCATTTCACACCAAGCTAACTGTAATCGTTTTAATTAGCTGTAATTGTTTTGATTAGTTCAGCGTAAAAGCTGTTCAAGAAGTATTCCAGTGTTTGGTAGTGCAACTGAAATCGGTCAGTCAATTATGGGTGGCAAGGCACTGTCAAAAGTTCTCAGGGATAAAGTTATGGACAAGTCAGGAGATTGATACAATTACATTGTATCCACAAAAGGCTGTATCAAATCACTGGGTGAACAGGAAAGTCTATAATTAAGAAGTGGGAAGTGTTTGGTACTACTAGGACCCTACCTGGATCAGACTGTCACTTCAAACCGTAATACCAAACTTGTCAGAGAGGCTAGAAAGAGCCCCATGGCAACTTTGAAGCAATTTCAGGAATTTGTGGCAAAGAGTGGTTATGTGACAGCAGTTCTGCAAGTGTTCCACAAATGTGGCTTCTATGGAAGGGGTGCAAGGAAAAATCCAGTCTTCAAGAAAGACCACATTAAGTCCTTGCCAAAAGACTGATCTTTGACTGATTGATCTTTGCCAAAATGCCCCTTAAAGATTCTGAGGCCAAGTGGAAAAAGGTGTTATGGTCAGATGAGACCAAAATCAAACTTCATCAAATTTAGCTTTCAAAGTACACAATATCTACAGTATAGCATGGAGTTGGTAACATCCTGTTGTGGGTGTGGTGTCAGCAGGGACTGGGGTATTTAAAACATAACAGTGACCCAAAGCACACAGCACAACTGACCACACGGTGGTTGCAGGAGAAAAAGATGAATGTCTTTTAAAGAACAGTTCTGTAAAAGAGTGGGCAAATGTTGTCTGTGTGAAGTTGGTAGAGAAGTATCCCAACCCAAAGGTGTTTAAATGAGCCAGTGGTGATCCACTGACCCAGGGGGTGATCCTTTATCCATCTCAGTGATTTTTTTTTAGCTGTTGCCATTGAGTAAATACAGGAAAATTAGTTTTTGTGTGGTCTTCACTGCAGGCTTCAAAATAATGATTCTTTTCTATACCCACTGTACATGGAACCACTTTGCCAGAATCCCCTACTTTCCAACATTGTTAGCCACTTTGAAGTATACATGAAGTATACCTGAGGTATACCTTATAGGTCCACCAGGTGTGTCCTGGTGTTGGTCCTCCATGTACCTGCACAGACTGTAGCCTACCTTTTGCTGCTCTGTTCATCAGCTGCCATCCGCCCAGTTCATAAATGGTATGTTTATGCTTGACCATATTGATTTTTTGGGTGATGGACCAATGGGACACACTGGACCCGCCACAAGAGTTTAAGGTCACTATATCATCACCCTCCTCAACTGGTTTATGACCGTGGTTCCCAAACTGGTCCTTGAGTACCCTCTGTCTTGCCCATTGCCACTTCAGCTCCAGCACAGCTGGGAAGTTAACTGGTTTGTTGGATCAGGTGTGTTGAGAAATGGGAAAACATTACATTCTGCAGTCTGGGTACTCCAGGACTGGTTCGGGAGCCCGTGGTTTGTGGAGAGGTGGAATCTTCTATGGATTGAGGGAGCAGCATTTATCCAGCATCAGTACCTGACCTCACCAATGCTCTTTGGGCTGCAGGGCAGCATTCCAACGTCTAGTGTAATACCTTTGGATTATAGTAGTGGCTGTTACTGAAGCAAAGTGGGGGAGAGGTTTCTCTCCCAAAATGTTCCATAAGTATGGGTGTGTGTGAGTGCATCAGGTCCCAAATTCATGCTCGAGCACAAACTGGGCATCAACTTTTAACTGCACATCAACAAGACTTAACTAATAATGTGGTGAGGGCTTTCTAGCTTACTTTTATACCCACTGCAACTCACATTCACATTTCTCTCTTGGCTATTTCTGGATTAAAAGCATGTGGCATATGCCCTCAAATGATGCATATCTGGAACAAAACAGACCCCCGCCATACAAAGGAAGGCTCACATTTGCACACAGCTTTCAAGGTTGTACTGGCTGTTCCCCCCTCCTCCTCTTCAGAGCAGTGAAATTGCTTGGTGCTGACGGATGCTTGTGTACTAGGGCAAGAAAATTTAATGTTTCATTAATTGTGAAGGTTGGTCTTTGCAATGCTGGCCATGTAGAATCCTGTAGTATGCAAGTTGTGAGCATCCTGACTAATCACAGATTTCTGTGGATGTTTGGACAAATCAGGACAAAGATGGTTTTTGTAGAGATGGCACCACTTTTTATTCTCAGTTTTGTTAGAAAGGACCAGCTGCATATGCACTTTAGTGTTCACAGTATAAGCACACTTTAAAGGCGCTTTGAAGGCTGAACAAGCTGATTAAAAAGGCTGGTTCTGTCCTGGGTGTCAGACTGGAGAACCTGGCAGAGGTGTCTGAGAGGAGAATGCTGAAAAAGCTTCTCGGTATCATGGACAATCCCTCTCACCCCATGCACGTCTATAATGGGCCATCAGAGCAGACACAGCAAAAGACTCATTGCCTCCAAATGCAAAACTGAGCGCCACAGGAAATCCTTCTTACCTGTGGCAGTAAGACTGTATAACTCTTCCTTGTTCTGTAGGTGATCTTTTCAAGCAGTAGTGTCATTAGGTTCTCATTTGGATTGTGCAAAATTACTCATCTGCTTTTTATTTACTCATCTATATGTTATTGAATGTTTGTTTCATCCTCTCATCACATGCTGCTATCTCTTTTTATTAATGGCCCAAACAACCATTTGCACTAATAATCAGTTTTTATTTGTTACATATTTGTTACTTTGTTAGTTATTTTAGATATATTATATATTAGTTATTTGTTACTTTATTTTGTTATTCTGTTCCCAGTATTACTACTGTTCTTTTTAAACTCTTTGTCTTATCTTATTCCTCTTGTTGCATTGAGCATGTTTACGACAAAAGAATTTCCCTCGGGATAAGTAAATTTCTTTCTTTTCCCATCTTTTCTTAGTCTTATGAAGCACTGATGAGTTATCGGAAATATCAGGAGACTTGTAGTTGGGGGTGGCACATGTTACGGCGGGGAAGCAGGTTTTTTTGTAACTGTAATGCAAACTTTTGTTTTCAAGACCTTGTGATGTGGCCTGAAGTCTTATGTTTATTTCTGAAACTGTTTAGAAGGCTGAAAGAGAGAGAAGTTCTATAGAGCACTAGTTCATCAACATAGACACTTCCAGACATGTTGGGCTTGGCTTTAAATACTGTCATATTTCACCAACAGCAAAACAGCGCAGCAGATTTGTCCATGCTAGTGCTAGAGACTCTAGAGAAGTCTGAGGCCCAGGTAGAAGAGGACATATTAGGTAAGTTTGCATATGTATTTTTGAGTCAGATTAATCAAACTGATTTATTTTTATAGTGTTCAGTATGAAAATTTTATTGTGATAATACACTGTTCTGGGTATATGATGGGTATTACCTGTATTTCTAGAGTTCTGAAGAACTGCATGCACCTTAAAAAAAGACCAGTTATAACCTGTAAACAATAAACAGTGTATAGTGGCTGCATGACCTGTGTAGTAACCAGTATCTTGTTTCATTCATTTATTTTTACCAGCTATTTGTTTTTCCCCCTTCCTGTTTCACTTCATTTGCAAAAACTGCACTATATGGCCAAAAGTACATTTACACTCTTGTAATTAATGAGCAAGGTGTATAAGCCACACCCACTACTGACGGGTATATAAAATCAAGAACATAACAAATTAATCTTACAATTGTAACGTGCCTGCACAGTCATCTGTGTGTCACAATGTTGCTGTTGCCGTGTTGTGATGCTATTACACATGTAATGTATTTCTTTGTATTTTTTTAGAGCATTTGGTTAAGCTTTTTAGCCTAATGGATCCAAACTCGCCTGAGAGGGTGGCGTTTGTTTCCAGGGCACTCAAGTGGTCTACAGGGGGCTCAGGGAAACTGGGACACCCCAAACTTCACCAACTACTGGCAGTCACACTATGGAAAGGTATTTCTGAGTCAAAAGGCCTTTTCCAACCTTATTAAATGAAATAATCACATAAAAAGAAATACTCATTGCTGCTCTCTAATGGTGTTCACACTGAATAAACAGTACTCATTGCTACCCTATAGCACCACTAAAAAGTTAGATTGTTGTTGTTTTATAGCCATGGTGGGTTTTTTATATGTAATTTTCATACTATTACAAGAAAAAACAAAAAAATGGAAATAAAATAATGGTAAACTGTGTAACTGTGGGAATTGTGCAGACGGTAATGTAAGAATTGACACAGGCTGAGATGTGACAATAGAATGTACGTGGTATCACACTGTGTTTGATATATATAGTGATTGCCATGTTGTTTGCTATATAGTAATAGATTGTGGAGTTTGCCAGATGAGAATTATGTAAAGAAGTGGTCAGTGCGGTGGTTGTTGAGCTGTTTACAGAAGAAATGTGTTTGATCTCATCACATCTATAAATCCCAGCTGTGGCTGTTAGTAACTGATTGATCTCCAGTGGGCTTTTGTAATTGTCAAATATACTGTACGTTTTATGCTCATTTTAAAGTACTCCTTAAAAACCTGCATTGCATTAAACCGCCACAGCATTAAGTAACAGTGAACAACAAAAACGAAAATTGTTACAGATTTAATGTGCCTTAGTTATTTAGTCATAGATTTAACTTGATTGGTTTTTCTACAGAACAAAACTACAGCGAGTCACGCTACCACTTTCTCCATTCCTCTGACGGTGAGGGCTGCGCACAGATGCTGGTGGAATATTCTGCCGCCAGGGGCTTTCGCAGTGAGGTGGACATGTTTGTGGCTCAGGCAGTCTTACAGTGAGTGGACTTTACTTTCTGCATGGAAAAAAACTCACAATGAATCCAGCTGGTGTAAAAATATCATTGACTTTATTAGATGCTGCTCCCTTAAAGCTCACCCAAGCCAGTTTTATCTAGATTTTTTTGGTGGAGGATCACTCTCAGTCTAGCAGTGACACTGACATACAAAATTCCAAGCAGCACAGCTGTGAGTGGCACACCAGGATCACACAAACTTCCATAAACATGTCAGTGTAAGGGGCTGTGCTGAGAGCAGTCCAGCATCAAAATAATCTATGATCCACAACAGTCCTGTGGTCAGAAACTGATTGTACACTTGTCTAATGAACTTGTAAGCAAGGTGTCAACTTCAGTAGGATATGAACATTAATTCTCCTTACTTGATCCACAGATTCCTCTGTCTAAAGAACAAAACTAGCGCATCTGTGGTCTTCACCACATACACACAGAAGCACCCATCCATAGAGAAAGGTCCTCCGTTTGTGCAGCCTCTTCTGAATTTTCTCTGGTTCCTCCTCTTGGCAGTGGAAGGGTAAGAATCTTATCACTCTTCTGACATTTTTAAATCACCCAAAAACCGACATGAGCACTACTGAAGCTGGAGTATTTTCACCAGGATTGATTATGTAAATTGTAATGGATTTAAGTAGCTGATTGGTTGGGGATAAATAATCAATGTCAGTTCTTCAAATTTCCAAAGAAAGTCATAAACACGCCACAGGATACAGTTACAGTTGCTTTAGGTAGTGGTATTTGAAGCACAGACAATTAGAGAAAGCCTTTCACTTCACTGTTATTTTGTAAAAACTACACAAACTGCAGTGATATTGGATTAAAATCACTCCACAGTCAGCACTGTCAGCCTGTAAGGACTTTGCACACTGCAGATTCATACTCAATTGAAATCAAGCCATAGTCAGTACTGTCAGCCTGCAAAAACTATGTACACTACAGATTCATACTGGATTAAAATCACTTCACCGCATCATATGGAGATGTTTCTCATACTACGGTGTCGAGCATATTTATCGCATACCAGGGATCATGGATCAGTTTGAATACCTCAGAATCCTTGCAGAGGTCATGTTGCCTTATGCCGAAGAGGAAATGCCCTTGAAATGGGTGTTCCAACAAGACAACAACCCCAAAAACACCAGCAAACCAGCAACATCCAGACCAACAAGCTTGGTTCCAGACCAACAAGATTGACATTATGGAGTGGCCAGCCCAATCATCAGACATTAATCCAATAGAAAACTTGTGGGGTGAAATCAAAAATGCAGATTCTGAGGCAAAACCAAGAAATGCAGAAGAACTGTGGACAGTAGTCCAATCGTCCTGGGCTGGAATACCTGTTCACAAGTGCCAGAAGTTGATCAGCTCCACAAAATACAGATGTACAGCAGTTCTCAGAAACAGTGGTTAAACAACTAAATATTAGTTCAGTGATTCAAAAGAAAGCTAAATCTTAAAACATTTTTCAGTTTATACAGTGAATTTTTGAGTTTGATATGAGTTTGATATATATAAAGAAGAATGCGGACACTGCTATTTTTTTTAACAGTCTAAACTTTACTTTTCTTCACCTTCTGTAAAAGAAAGTGCTGCTTTTATTCTGAACACAACTGTATGTTCAGTGTTGAACAATGAAGAAACAGTTACCTGCTCACTTACGTTTTTCTTTTTCTTTTTTACTTCAGCACCGGGTATTTTAAGGGCATTTTCATTCACTCTGATTATATGATACAGATGTGGCAGATGGAGAACAGGTTGAAAAACACAAGAATATTTCTTTAAATGCCTTTCCAGGTTAAAGTAATCCAGCTCTGGTAAGGCTATTAGTCCAGTTTTTGTGGAAGACTGAGTATACTTTAAAAAAAAAAAACGTGTTAGTAACCATGCTGTTTCCATATGCACTCTTTTTCAGTCGACAGGGTGTCTCACACATCTCTCGTGTTTTATGCTTGCAGTGGGAAGCTGACAGTCTTTACAGTGTTATGTGAGCAATATCAACCATCACTGAAAAGGGATCCCATGTATAACGAGGTAAGTTCAATACACATGCTCCTGACACTTTGTGGTAAAATGACATAAGGTAATATTACAAAACATGATATAATATTACATAATATAAAGCTTAAAAATTATTTACTGGTCAGCTACCATAGTCGCACATACATCTCATCAGACAATCAGCTCAAATAGTGGCGGGCAAAGGTATAACATATTAGACATTTTCAATGTACTTATCATGCATCACAATTTCAGTTTTTCTGAAATTGATTAATTGGAACAGATTTAATAGCACCAGTAATGTCACATTTTTTAAGCACTGTCAAAAACTGCGTACAGTTATTTTTATTCTACAATGCACACGCTGTGGTGCACTAATTAATTTTTGTCTTTAAAGGTTATCTTTATTT
>JBBPCX010000114.1:30585462-30615591 GCA_037974365.1 Hydrocynus forskahlii | reverse complement strand
CACACACACACACACACACACACACACACACACACACACACACACACACACACACACACACACACACACACAGCAACCCTGCCCTTCAACAGATGAGTCTAGCAGTATCAGAGAACCCAAACAGAGATAAACACACCCTACAATGAGCCTGTGGAAAGATAAGACCTGTGTAGACTCAGGGTCTGGGTTACATGACTTACATGAATAAGCTGAATGATAACTGGCTCCAAGTTGCAGAACGTGGCTCTGGCCTCCACACAGAAGCTCAGCTGCTGCTCAAAGTCGCGGCCAAACGACACCTGGTTAGCACAATTAACACAATTCAGTCTATGGTTTATACTATTTTTTACAACAGTTTAAAAAGTGGCTTGAAATTGATCTGCAGGGTACGGACCCCTGATTGTCTCTGAGGGAGGCTATGGCAACTTTAGAGTTGCCCCACTTAGGCCAAATGTAGTCGATCAGCCAAGAAATGTTTGACGGTGCCTCTTACGTTTTAGCACTGAAGCTTCATGGCTATTGTAGCTAAAAGCAATAGAAGTTTCTATCCCACCAATTAGCAGAGTGCTGAAAGCAGGTCTAAATCCTTGCACTGATCTCAAACACGTCCTTATGTGGTTTCTGACACTGTATGACATGTATGACAAACAGTGACAAACTGTGATATCTATAAACATGGACCATTTGTATATGTGGGGGTAAACAATTCCAATAGGATTTTTTCACCAACTATTCCTTTAATATCAAAGATCAGGTGTTAGATGTAAGAACACACTTTTCATACAATGAGTGCTTTACTGCTACTGCTTAACATCCTGACATACCCTCTGATAATGCAGCAGAGGCTCAGCACTACTCACCATGCGGATGAAGCCGTTGATCAGAAGAGCTAGAGACCTTTTCTCATCCTCCACTGTGAGAGCACTAAAGTTATAAACCAATATTAGATGATAAATTAATATTAATTAAAATTATTAATTATAATATTTTTGATAGCAATAATGGTTTGGGAAAGCTGTTCCCCAGTCTTGTATTAGCAGAACATATTTAAACTTTGGTTACTATCGCACAATATGTGGCACTAAAAAGAAATCTAGCCATTCACTCACAACAGCATAAACTAGCAAGATAGTTAGCTAGAGATAACAGTGGGGGGGGGGAAAGGCCATGGGGCCTCCAAAGTGTGGAACTGGGTCAATTTTCTTTGCGTAGACATCATTGTTCCTCTTGAAGACACCTTTTGTTTTCCTCATGGTTCAAAATACCATATACACTTAAAATGATTAATAATAGAACATGACATTAACTATCGATATTGAAGGAGATTTAAAAATATGAGATTTCTGGCTATAATGCTCAGTCTCAAAGATTAGTAATGCTCACTTGACAGAGTCATGCATGGTCTTGCAGACGTGTAGCAGCGCATTAAGGATGACAGGATCACGGGTTGGCTCTTGCTGATGCCTGAATAAAACAAGTGTTTTCCATTAGGAGAATGAACATGGCAGTTTACATTCTGTTGAGATTAAAACATCAGTACAATAAGAAAACAAGAGTGGGACAACATCTTAGTACTCCTACTGAGTCTTTAACATACTTGATGAAAACCTCCATAATGGACTTGCAAACTTCCACTCTCACGCTGTCTTTCTGGAACATGTCCAGAAAGGGCAAGAACTTCTCCTGAAATGTTGAAGTACAACACCAAGATTATCAAAATGAGTTTTTGTACTGCCTCAAAATTAGAAACACCCATGGAAATTTCTAATCCATATGGGTCAGTTTATTTTAACTAGACTTTCCAATTCTATATTACATTGGTTTAGTACACAAAAATAAAAGAAATTAGATCAGAGGCCTCCAAATCTCACCATGGAGAAGAGCACAGAGAAGTTGTGGAAATAAGTGAGGATCTTCTTCATTACTGACAGCAACTGAAAGATTCAAGAGAAGCAGAAATCAGCATTATCATAACCATCATGATCATGATCATCATCATCATCATCACCACCACTCTAACACCCAACTGACAAGCATTGCATCAGGAGCACATTTTAGTGGAAGAAAGCAGTAGTACAGATTGAGAAACAGTCACATGGTTTGACTGGCAGCAGAAACCATGACAGTAGTGCAGGTTGAGTGGAAATAATGTAGTATGACTGGCAGTAGTGCAGCATCAGTGGCAGTACTGTAGTGTGTGTGTACAGTGTGAGTGGCAGAAGCACAGAAGCGCACTGCAAGTTGTAGTGTGTGAGTGGCAGAAGTGCAGTGCGAGCAGCTGAAGTGCAGTGTAAGGAGCAGCAGTGCAGTATTATTGGAATCAGAGCAGGTTGTGTGGAAGTACTGTGGTGTGAGCAGCAGTACCGCAATGTGAGCAGTGAGAGTGGCAGTAGAGCGGTCTGAGTGTCAGCAAAATAGCTTGAGTTTTAACAGTGCAGGCTGTGTGGCAGTAGCACAGTAAGAGCAGCAGTACTGCAGTGTGAGCGCCAGGTGAGCATTCTGAGTGTCAGCAAAATAGTTTGAGTTGCAGTGCAGGCATAGTTGCAGTGCTGCAGGGAGGGGCAGCAGTGCAGCGAGAGCAGCAGCAGTGGAGCGTCAGTATAGAGTAAAAGTGGCAGTAGTGCAGTATGAACGACAGTTGAGCCGTATGAATGACAGTTGAGCCGTATGACAGTTGAGCGTAGTTGTGACAGAATGGCAGCTTCAGTTGCAGTATACCTGTGGATACGCATCCTCAAACGCACGGTCAGGAGTCATGTGCTTGATGATGTCTGCCAACACAGTGTTGACTTCTCGTTTCTGTGGCAATGACAAAAGATTGCTTAAGATTGTGGGGGAGAAAACATTTTCTGGAAAACCTGATTAAGCCACACACATTGTTCGACGACTCACAGTGAAGTGTCGACAAGTGAACTCCACCCAAATTTCAGCACAGTTGATATAATCCTGAAAAACACCAACCACAAATACACCCATTAAGTCACTAACACCATCACACACACACACACACAATGTGAAAGATAAGAGCTGGTCCATGGGCATCGCACCTGAGGACTGCGCACTTTAGTGATGACCTTCCACGCTTCATTGAGGATGGGCAGCCTCTCACTTTCTGGAGGGTCAGCACAGGCCAGGCTTCGGCCCAAGGAGCCAAACAGCAGGTGCTGGACAAATAAGAAACAGGACATAGAAATATATCACACTGCAATTGTAAATATTATTAAATAGTTCTGAGACCATTAGGATGGACAAAAGAGCATTTCATGGAAAAGACAGCACATTACGTCAAATCACAGGTCTTTGCACTGGTGTCCATTTCAGTACAGAACTGATTTCAAAGCGTTTAGTCACTATGCTGTCCAAGCAACTGCTCATCGGTATCAGATCTGTACCGACTATAGCTTTAAAAAGCTGCTAAAATTGCACTATTCTCCTCTACCTTCATTTAAACATCAGCACTTCTACTGCCCTTTCATTATTTTATTTCATTCTATTTTATTTTTTTATTCTATTCCTGAAAAGCACACTGAATGACATTTGTGTATGATATTTGTACTATGTAAATACACTTTATTTGACTTGATGGGTTTTTGCTGTCTTTCTCCTCACCTTGGGGAATCCAGCCTCATCACAGTCCTTGATCATGCCAATGAAGTCTGTGGCTCTTGCGGCTACAAACTCGGGTCGGAAGGCCCACATGACAGAGTTCAGCAGAAGGGCGCTGGGGGAAACAAAAAGATTAGGAAGGTTAGGACATTTTATTATAAGGCAGAGCAGTTATAAAGCCTCACCTCATACATCACATAAATCTGGGGTGCCCAAATTTCCCTGCTCATACACATCTGCTTCAACCCACCTGTTAAGTTGCAATGAAAGTTTTTGAAGGAAACTAACAAACTGCAAGACACTGGCCATCCAGAACTGGATTTGAGCACCCCGATGTAGATGCTGCTTAAAATTCCAGCACCCCAACGTAAAAAACTACCCTGAGTAGACCTAAGATCACATAGTGATATATCGACAGTCTTTCAGTGATGAAACTTCAAAAGCAAGTCAAAGAATAACAAATTTTAGAACCCAATAATTCTATAAGTGAAATTGACTATTCTTTCATATGTGAACACATCACAGCACACAGGGTGAACAGCACACAATTCTTCCTCTGCATTTAATCCATTCACCTAGTGAACGGGTTAAACAGGAACACAGTGCCCGGGGAGCAGTGTGTGAGGACGGTACCTTGCTCAAGGGCACACTAGCAGTCTTGGGATTCGAACATACGACTTTCTGATCACAGGGCAAACGCCCTGACCACTGGGACACCAGCTTCCCCAATAAGACACTTTATTGGAGGTCTGCATCCCGCAATCTAGTGCCTTCCAAAAACGTAAACTGGTTCTCACAGAGATGACCCCGAGTTAAGCTTCTGCAGCCTCGATGATATTGTAGCTTTGAAGTGATCTTTGAAAAGTTCAGGGTTAGAAAAAGTCCAGCCAGAGACAGAAAATCTTACTTGTTGCCTAGTTTCTTGCATCTCTCCATCATTTCTGTGAGCAGGACCTGGCAAAGAGGATGCGAAAACAAGATAAGCGGACAAAAGTCAGGCCTTAATTCAGGCCTTAAGGCCAGTGCTGCTGTTTATGTTTGCTGTGTGTGTGTGTGAGTGTGAGTTTACATCAGGTGCCCTGTAGGCTACACATTGTAGTATCCAATGGATAGCAGGGGAGTAGAGTGTGAGGTAGACAGGGATTTCCACTCTCTGGATCACCAGCTGGTTCTGCACTGTGTCTCCGTGGATTTGGCGGAAAGATGCTAGCAGGTCAAAGAAGTTCTTGTTCAAGCTGTCTTTCAGGTGGGGGGCCACCTCCATGCCCACCTGAGACAGAGAAAGAAAGGGAAGGAGTGGTTTATAAATGTTCTGTTTTCAATTTTGTGGTCATTTTAACACAGCATACACTATATGATCAAAAGTATTGGGATACCTGACGATTATACAGATAAGGACTTTAATGACATTGCTTTTAAATACATAGACTTTAATATGGAGTTTTTTTTGGAGTGTTTCTGTGGGAATGTGTGTCCATTCATTCAGAAGATCATTTATGAGGTCAGGTATTGGATGCGAAGGCTTGGTTCACAATCTCCGTTCCAGTTCATCACAAAGGTGTTGGATGGGGTTGAGGTCAGGGCTCTCTGCAAGCCAGTAAAGTTATTCCACACTGAACTCATTCAGCCATGTCTGTATGGAGCTTGCTTTGTGCACTGGGACACAGTTATGCTGGAATAGAAAAGGTTCTTCCCCAAACTGTGCCCACAAAGTTGGATGCATGGCGTTGTCTTGGTCTGCTGAAGCATTAAGAGTACCCTTCACTGGAAGTAAGGGGCTTAGCCCAAACCCTAGAAAACAGCTGTGTCCCAATACTTGTGTCCATATAGCGTAGCAATCTCAGCTCTGTCCAGTTGGGGGTATTGTTCCTCAATCTCCTATAACTTACCCTACACAGGTAGGCTCGGGCATACACTGCCACTAAGGGGTCTCCGATCCCCCGGATCATAGCCGTGAGCCTGGGCAGAGTCTCCTGAATGCCCCTGAGAAAATCAGAGTAAGATGAAAAGACGTTTAAGGTGTAGACAATGACACCAAAACCCCAAAATGAGGCACTTACGTCTTGTTCAGGAAACGATTGCACTTCAGGATGGCAGCCTCCACATATCTAGATTGAGAGTCAAGACTGTGTAATATGCGTACACTTCTAAAATCCCCCTAGTGTACTTTGTAAACAGTACCTCAAAACATACCTGTCAATCAACACTTTAGCAGCCCATTAATATACACTAGGCTACATAGTATGAATGTACACATTTACATATATGAGCATCCATTGATTTCACACCACCCACTCAAGTTGAAGTGATGCAGAGCTTTTTTTGGGCCAGTTAGTGGGCTGGAAGGTGTGTGAAGGTGTGGCTGCTAGGAAGTAAAGGGGTCATTGCATCCTTCTGAGAAAAAGATTTTGTCACGTATGACAGAATGGTCACTTTCACTTCACTTTCCTCTCATTATTTTTCCTGGCCAAAAGTTGATTTCAGATTTCCATCCAGACTGCTTTCTGAATGCCAGCCAATCAGAAAAGGACTCATTTACATGCACCAGGCCAATTTACAAATAAAAGCCCATACATTTATCAGGGAATTAAGAGTTGGAAAACAGTCCTGTATCAGATTTTATTACTATGGAAAGTCTGTTACTAGCAATTTCTCTTTTATTATAAAGCTACAGATGATTATGATCATTGTTATTATTTCCCTTGCTATAACTATTACTTTTATTTTTGTTAATACCATTGATGACAAAAAATGACTATTTTAATATTACTGAATAGTAAAGCAATAGTCCTGAGACTGATGTGATGTTTTGTGTTGCACCGTCGTTTGTATATGTGTGTGTGTGTCTATAAAAAAAGAAATAAATGAAAACAATGATTTAAACATGAATCAGGACTGTGTTCAAGGCACCCTAAGAGGGGAAAAAACATTGAATATTGGTTATAAACGAGCTCGGATACAGCCGGGGAATGAGCTCTCTGATGGACGCGATTTTGAAGAACCAGTTGAGGCACGTCTCCTTGGCTGTATCGTTCACATCCTCCACAGAGAAGGAGTCTAAGAGGAGGAAGGGAGACACAGATAAGGCAAAAAGGTCAAATAATCTTCCCCATTAACAAACACTAAACTGATTTGATCACTGATGTAGCAGTGTAGGAGGAAACACACTTAGCTCTTGTATCAGTACTCTTCTTGCAACTAGTCAAAATAGGCTTTAAAAATAAAATGCCGTCCCTTTGGAAAGGTTTTCAGATATCTTACCTGGTAGAGGACGAGGATCTGAACACATGGACCAGATGCGCTCGTACACCAGGCGACCTGTTGGAACAAGTTACAACTTTTTACTGTTTTATAGTAAATGAAACATTTCATTGGCAAGTTTTGGAGAAGAACCCTGCTGCACGGTGGATCTTCTGACACAGGACGTCCAGTCCTAGCAGGAACACAGTGTTAGCTGACATAACAGAAGTGGCACTCAGTGATGCTGCATTAGTGGCAGTTTGAAAAGATGTGATGGAGCTTCACAATTCTCAGAGGAAGCAAATGCTTTCCTTCTCCCTACCAGTTCTGGTGATACCACATGACTCAGCGAGACTTTGCTGATGGGTGGGACTGAATTTTTCAGTTCATCCCAAAGGTGTTGGATGGGGTTCAGGTCAGGTCTCTGTGCAGGCCAGTTAAGTTCTTACCCACATAACTTATCCAACCATGTCTTTATGGAGCTTACTTTGTGCACTGGGGGACAGTCATGCTGGAACAGAGAAGGTTCTTCCCCAAGCATGGCATTGTCCAAAATGTCTTGGTATGTTGAAGTATTAACATTTTCCTTCACTGAAAGAAAGGGACTGCCTGAATTCAATATAAGTGGTGTGTTCCAATACTTTTGTCCATGTAGTGTATATTAAATGAGACTAAAAACAATGTAACTGTTTTGTTGCAAACTCCAAATAAACATGGAACCAAGACTAAAAAGGAGGAACCACTAACCAACGCTCAAACGGAAGACCTCCCGAAAAGCAAGAGGAAAAAACAGAGAAACCAAGACTCAAAGGAAGAATGTGCTTAACATGTGGAGAACTTCCTTAGCATGCCAAGTCCAGATGTGCAGCCCTTACCGAACGTGTCCAGGATATCAGTGATGAGGACAAACTTGCTTGGGTAGAACTGAATCACAGAAGTGTCTGAAAGCAGCTTGGAGCACTGAGGAAGAGAAAACACATTAGCCCGTTTATTTAGGTGAAGTGTGGCTTTGAAAGCTGTCACGATCAAGATCGAGATTGAGATCAAGGTCAAGATCTTTGTTATACTGACTACCATTAAATTTTTTGTAAAATGTATTTTGTATAATGTATATGGTGTCCACTCTATTGAACACATCCAACCCACGTTTTGTCCACCTTGTAGATGTAAAGTTACTGATGACAGTTCATCTGTGTTGGTAATCCTTTTACTGACCTGAATGACTATTTTGAGAGCTTTAACTTTCTGGTCTGAAGCCCAGGCTTCTTTCAATGACTGGTTGAGCTCCTCAATCCGGTTCACATAGTCCTGCTGAGAGAGGTTTAGCAGCTCCCTCTGAGAGCCCTGACACACACACACACACACACACACACACACACACACACACACACACAAAAGATATACTCAATGAGTGACAAAGACTTAAACACAAGACACAAATCCACAGTCCATTTTATTAAAGACTTACTTCCTCCAAGTCATCCAGCTCCTCCAGACGAGTGCGTACCTTCTCCGAGACCGCCGAGCTGGGGCTGGAGGCCTTGCCTTGACAGAGGTTTTGAAGAACTGATTAAAGAACTGATTAAACATTAATCCGTAATGAAAGGCCCCATTTTACTCACATTAGATTAACCTAAATTAACCTTAAAATATGCAAGTTAATGATCCCTGGAGAGAAAAGGCTTATTTTCTGGCAGAAGTCAAGCTTTGAATCAATGTAATATAGAATCAATGTACATATTTGATTTGATCAGGAATTTGGCCAGTGTATCTCCATCTACAATGTGCATTGCATGAAATAAGAGAAGTAAAAGAAACATGCAGAAAGCAAAAAAGCTGATGGATACCACCAAAAAAAGAAGAGTTGTGGGAAGAGTTGACTTACTTTTGTCAGAGCCCATGAAGAGGTTCTGTAACAGCACAAAAACATAGATTACTTCTCAATGTAATATTCAGCTGAGGTGCAGCACTCATGAATTTGTGATTTAGGGTTGTTTTTTTTGGGGGTGGGGGGTGGGTGTTGATCTGGCAAAAACATGTCACAATACACAACATGTTAGGACATGTATTTTTTTTCTAATATCCGATAACTTAAAAAATCTTTACACTAGGGGTTTCGAATTAACACATTAATTTCGATCAATTAATCACAAAAAACAATGCTGATTAATCGCATGTCGTGGTGAATTTAACCTGGTCTGGTTCTGGCCACAGGTGCTCTGTAAAAAGGAGGAGGGGAAGAGAATGCGCTGCTTGGCCCAGTGAAAAGTAAAGTATATGTTTAAAAACGGAAAGACTAAACGGTCGATAGGAGTCTCGTTCTGTGCAATTCAGACCTATCTAACTAACATTATTGACAACACAGAGAAAAATGTGCCTTGGCACGCTTAACTTTCGTCGCTCTGGATAAGGGCGTCTGCTAAATGCCGTAAACGTAAACGTAAAGGTTCTCTTACTATGGAGAGTTTCTCTGTGGTGGTGAACCTGGCCAGAATCTCTCCACGTTTGGCTGACCATGGCTCAAAGTCAGCACCCACCTCGTCCTCAATTTCCCTCCGTTTCCTGCCTAGCTCCTGTAGAAGAGAAGGAGAAGAGCTGGGCGCATTAGACAAAACTATATTGCATAGTTAAAAATGTTAGCAGTATGTCCGTACCTTAGCTCAAGTTTGTAAAAAACTACATCAGTAGGTCCTTTAGAGACAATTGTTATATTAAAGGGTCCATATCCTCACATTTTTGGCATAAAAGGGCTAGAAGTCTGTAAATACTGTTCCCAAATATACGCAATGTATCTCCTCCAAATCTGACATACCACTGAAGAGCTGCTGTGAGAGAGTGTGGGAGTCTCAGTGGCTGAAGCTGCGGCAAATAGTGACAGAGGGTCTGTTCCTTCCAGCATGGAGCTCAGAGGGTCTGGGGCCACAGAGCTGGAGGACGAAGAGGAGGAAGATGTGCTGCCTTTACGCCCCCCTCGTCGCGACTTGGTATCTGTCACCTAGGGGGCGAGAGGGAAAGCGTGTGCTGGTCAATGGCAGTGTAAAAGTGGGAAATTAAGCAGGTGGTCTACCTAATGACTGTAATTAAATGTTTTTTTGGAACCAGCCTGCTTTGTTACAGCTCTGAAGGCAGTCAATGCCGGCCACCCCACTTCCAAACACACAGACAATGGCTGGTAAAAGCATGCACAATGCATGTCAGTATAAACCACACCACATCAGGGGGCCTTACAACATAATAATCACAATAGCAGCACTATAAACCCATTTTCTAGGTGCCATATACTCCTAATACACACATAAAAGGATACCTGAAAATGCCGTAAAACAATCAATAACAAATAAAAAATGAAAATCTACTAATTAATAAAAGCTTCAAGTTTAAGGGAGACCCTTGATGACAGTAGGCCCAACAGCTTATTCCACTCTGAGGCTGGCTGGATGGATGGACTGATGGACAGATTGATAGTTGGATGGATAAACGGATGAATGGACAGAAACATGAATAAACAGATGGATGCACAGAAAGATGGATGGATGGATAGACAAACAGACATTCAAATCATCGTGGTCAGGACAAGAACTCACATCCACAAAAAGTATATTTACAGGAGAGGAAAAACATTTTCAGCTTTCAATGTTAGGGAACATAAATAATTTCTATTCAATAATTATTTCTATGGATCTGCTTGAAGTTGTGACACCATGAGGGGTAGCTGGTACTGGAGGGGGGAGGTGAAAACTTGTAAAATGGAGGCTGAGAAAAATGCTCCACCAGCAGGAGTTTCAGGTGAACACCACCACGCGTAGTGAAGTTCAAAACCACTAAATACAACTGTCCTGGATCAGCAGTTACATCACCTCCACTGTCTCCACTGATCCAGACAAACTGGTCTACCATAGAGCTGATCCGTAGATCACCAGGATGCACACTCCAACATACATGTTTACAAGGCAACTTTGCAACTGTACTTCTATCACCCGAGCAGCAGATTGTTGATGTGAAGTAACCCAGCATGGACTGAAAGCCTGCCTGGAGTTTGTAAACACATGAGAGGTATGTTTTTGGTACACTATATGGACAAAAGTATTGGGACACGTTGGTTTTTCAGGCTTTGGGCTAGGCCCCTTACTTCCAGTGAAGGACAATCTTAATACTTCAGCATACTTAATACTTCAGCATACCGCTATATAAACTTTGTGGACCCAGTTTGTGGAAGGCCCTTTTCTATTACAGTATAACTGTGCCCCAGTGCACAAAACAAGCTCCATAAAGACGTAGTTGTATGAGTTTGGTATGGAAGAACTTGACTGGCCCGCACAGAGCCCTGACCTCAACCCCATTCAACACCTTTGGGATGACCTGGAACAGACCGGAGTAAAGTTAGCATGGAGTTTGATATTGGTTCTGTGAATGTGGAGATTGCTAGATCTTGTTATTTTTTAGCAGAGAAAACAGAGGGAAGATCTGTGAATGTCTGGCGAATATCGAAACCCCATGCTAACTTTACTCCTGTCTGGAACAGAGATTGCGAACCAGGCCTTCTCGTCCAGCATCAGTGTCTGACCTCATACATGCTCTACAGAACGAATGGGACACAAATTCCCATAGAAACGACAAAATCTTGTGGAAAGCCTTCCAAGAATAGTGAAAGCTGTTATAGTTGCACTTTAACAACTCAATATCAAAGTCTATGTATTTGAATGCAATGTCAAATCTGTTGTCCCTGTTGGTGTAATGGTCAGGTGTCTCAATGCTTTCGTCTAGACAGTGTGTGTGTGTGTGTGTGTGTGTGTGTGTGGTACTGACTGTTATGGGTTTCAGTGGATGGTAGTCTCCCAGCTCCACTGGAGTAGTCTCCAACCGGCACCTCTGCAGCTCCGGGCCGTATTTCCGCACACGGGCATGCCTAAAACATACACGTGTACATACACTGTACATAAATATTACCTGACAGTATTCTTAACTGATGATTAGAGTTGAAAAAACATATGTCTCACCACTGTAATGAAGCCATCTTCAGACGTGAGTCACGTGAGCAACACAAAAACTAAACAGGAGACCCGACGGCCTAGCATAATAAAAGCTCCCATGACAGACGCCCTCTGACGTGCTCACTAATAAAAGCAGGCGTTTTAGCCCAGGATTTAATACTAAATCCTCAATTTTTTAAAATTAAAGTGTCACTGCAATATGGAGATTTGCAGCATTTCAAATTATCTTAAAGGGCTTGGGGTTTTGGGTGACTCTTCTTTTGAAAAATGTCCTCAAACCACAACACACGACTGCAAAGAATAACAGTGGAGGAAACTAAAAAAAACCATCAATTATAAGTGAAAATTATACTAATTATTAAAACATAATAGTTATAACAAAATAAAATAATTTAACAAAATAAATACACATTAAAAAAGAATAATAAAAGCCCCCATACTAATCACTTTGTAAAATATCAGAAAAGCCAGAGAATATGTCCAGTTTGCAAAATCCTTAATTCTTCATGGAAAGCTCTGATGGAAACATGAGGTCAATAAATTGGGGCAGCTCCTAAATGTTTCTCCATCTGAAAAACAGCAGTCTGTAGAAGACAGCTGATGGTTAGGGTGTTACCCCTGTGATTAGAAGATTGTGGGTTTGAAACCCAGGACTGCAAGTGGCACTACTGAGGTCCCCTTGACCAAGGTAACATCCTCACACACTGCTTTCAGGCACCGCATCGCTGGCTGCCCACTGCTTCACTTGGTGAATGGATTAAATGCAGAGAAAGAATTTGTGCTGTGTTGATGTTTAATGGGCCAATTTACTTTAGCAATCACTTCCTTCATATGTAAGCCACAGCCTTCAGTTTAAGGAGAAAAATGCCCTATATACCACTAAGCAAACACCTGACCATTATACCAACAAGGACTTTAATGACATCTATGTTCCAATTAATCCCAAAGGTGTTGGATGGGGTTGAGGTCAGGGCTCTGCACGGGCCAGTCAGAGGAGGGTGCTGCAGCTTCAAACATCTTCCATTTGGCATAAAAGCTACCAGGGAAGTCTTCCAGGAAAAGAACAGCAAGACTTTTGGAGACATTTATGGAAAACAGTGATGCCCCCAAAATACACACACTGCTTACCCAAGCAGTGGCACATTTGATTAGAAGCCTTTTGAAGGCAGTAGGCAACTTGAACCATCATTGAGTTAGCATCAGCAAGAGAACAAGAGCCTGAAACACACTGGGTCCATCAGGTGCATTATTGGATAATATACACACATCATAGGACAGTGGGTCCATACTGAACCATAACAAACCCATACTGGATCACACAATGACCTGGAGAGTGACGAATCACTGGAATGGTGATGTCCATGCTAACGTTTATGCTAGGCTAATATAGGCTAATGTGGCAACTCCAAAACAGTAGACACCAGCTCTCGTTGGACACAGAAAGAAAAGATCTGAATTCACTTGATCTAGAAGGTACATAAGCTTGAAACTAGCACTTTGGACTACTGGGCCACTATGACTCTAGTTTATATTCATGTCAAAATTCTGGGGCCTTAGACCACTCATCCATTCAGAGACAGTTCAATCTAAACCCCTTGTTTTTATGTTTTTGGCCTTTGAACACATTGGTGAGATTTTAATCCATATTTGTTTAGAGAAATCTTGATTTTAAACAAATCAACTACTCATATAGGGCATAAAATGCTGGATTTAACCGTTGACATTTTGGTGACATTTAGTGACCCACATTAGAACCTACACACTTCAGCTTGTGACTATATATCTCTAACTGAGAAAGCATTCAACCATGAGTTTGTTGCCCTCTTTAAGGCCAGATAATTGAAATCAATTAGGTCTTCAGATACAACAGGACGTGGAACAGGAATCTTTAATTTATTAACCCTTATAGTCACATGTGAACGCACCATAGTGTGAACAATGTGAAATTCTTTCTCTGCATTTAACCCTTTCACCAAGTGAAGCAGAGGGCTGCTGCCAATGAGGGACACCTGAGTAGCAGTGTGTGGGTCAAAGGTATCTCAAGGGTACCTCTGTGCTGACACTTGTTGTTGGGATTCAAACCCACACCCTTCTGATTGCAGGGCCAACGTCCTAACCGCTAGGCCATTCAGATAACAGAAAAACTAGTAATAAAATCATTACAGTCTGTGACCTAATAAATACTGAATGCAAAATGGACTCTCTTAGTGCCCGGCCCGATTCTCAAGCAGGACACAGACACCCAGCAAAAGGGTTACACTATTTGTATGAACTTTGTGTCTTAAAATAGCAGCTCATGTAATGTTGTTAAAGTGCATCAGTAATGAAACGAGGAAGGACATACATAGACGCCCTGTTCTGTTTATTTATTGATGCAGGAGTTTCTTTTCTCAGGCCCTGAAGCAGAATGACTGATGGGGTAGCGAGAGAGAGAGAGAGAGAGAGAGAGAGAAACAGAAGACACAAGGGAGAGAGAAAGTGAGAGAGATCAAGGAACAGAAAAGAGATGGAGAGAGAGATATAGAGAAATAAGGTGAAAAAATAGAGAGGAGTGAGATTAAAGGAAACAAACAAAGGGGAGATAGATGTGAAGGAAAAAACAGTGAAAGGGAAGAGAGAAAAGAAGAAAGAGAGAAAGAGAGAAATAGGATGAAGGGTGAGCGACAGATTAAAAGAGAGAAAGACAGAGCGAGAGAGGGAGAGAGAGATAAAGAAATGAAGTGGTAAAATAAAGAGTGGAGCAAGAGAGAAGGACAGAAACAAAATGTGAGAAAGAGAGATAGAGATGTGAAGAAAAGAAAATGAAACGAGAGACAGAGAGAAAGAAGAGAGAAAATGAGAGGGAGAAAACAGAAAGGAGAGAGAATGAAGGGGAGAAAAGACACAAAGAGAGAATGAGAGAGATTGAATACATATATACACATAGAAAGACCGAGAGAGCAAGAGCGAGAGAAAAGGTCCCATGTGCTGAACTGTCTTACCAAGGCCTAGAAGGTTGACCTGATTTCTTCAGGCTGAAGGCCCTTGAGGAAGGGTGTGAATGGAATGTAGTGTAAAGCGAGAGAGGATGTGGCAAAAGTGCACCACACTCAGTATAACATCCAGAAAGGTCTCTCCATACTGTCAAACAACCCAGCACGGCTACTGTTCACTTACAGGGGCGCTGTAAACAGAAACAACATCCACAAATAAAACTGTTCATCATACAAACAAGCAGGAAGATAATGGATACAGAGCGTCATCCCTAAGTCACTTTACACCCATGGATGCGCAGTCACACACTACTCTGCCGTCATCATTAAATTCAGAATGGCATGACAAAGTGTGCTTGATCTGCAGAAACCTACAGAGAGAGACTAGTGATATAGGACTAGAGTAGCAACTTGGTACAGCTTGGTCAAAAAAAAATCTAATGTACAAAATATTCACTTTTCATTCATGTAAGTGATTAGCCAAGACATGTATGGAGTTCAAATTTTCTTCTCTACTTTAGAATTGGAACTATGAGGCTAACATTGATAACATCCGAATCCTTTCTGCGCACACCTCCCCAAAACTTTTCTTGCCCTGTTTAAACATCATCCAGCTCTTCATTAAAGTGCAGCAGACTTGTGGATGTGGCTTTGGACACAGTATGATGACTTCAAAATTCATTCTTAAAAATGCTTATCAATATTGAGGTAATTATCCCATGCTGATAAATGAGATAAAATGGAATATTTAGCCTGTATTTACTTCCATAATGTCACGTCGGGTGCATATCTGTCCACGAAGGAGGCGCAGGCGCGGATTTCCACTTCTCAGAGATCAGGTTTATTTTCAAAAAGTCAAACACAAAAAGGCATGATGTGCCAATAGTCTTGCAAATACCCAAAACAAAGGCCAGGTATACACCAAGGGATATATGAGGTTGGACTGACCACACGAAACTGAACACAGGAACACTTTATGCACAAAGTGCAAAACCCAGAACCAATCACCACAAAGACACAACCATTACTGAATCCCCAGCCGCTGTTGAAATGTCAGAACACCCCCGGCTGAGAACCCTTACTGCTAACCCGGCCGGGGAACTCCCACATCCATGTCAATCAAGTCCCCATTGTTTGGGTTTTGGCGGCCTCTAGCGGCCGCTGACTGGAAGTGTCGCACATACAAACAGTTATTAATTATGACAGTTCTCTACATCCTATTTTATAACATTACATCTGTCTTGTTGTCTCGGGGAAGGAGGACACAAACGCAGCAGTTAACAGAACTCAAACTGACTTTAATGTGAAACAAACAGGCAAACAGTCACAAGTGCGCGCAGAGCTTGGCAGAACAGAACACATGAAGACTCTTCCTCTGCGAGTCGCGCAGAAGGGACCCGTTCCGCGCAGCATGGATCCTCCGGAACAAACCATGACGTAGACGCGGATGACGACACAGGGAATCCCAAGCTCAGAACTCCGGTGATTTTGACCGCTGGGGGCGTAGCGGAGGCGGTACGGATGTGAAAACATCACTATTTAGAAATATTCCGTTGGTACTATTTGAAACTACACAGGGGCCGCATAAACATTAAATAACATATTTATCAAGCAGTATTTTAAATGTATAGTATGCATAATCAGCTTATCAGCAGTCACAAGAACAAAAACAACCAGGTTAATTCCAAAGGAAAAAGAATGGTGGGAAAGCATGGAAAATGGCATGTATAAAATAGTATTTGATATGTATAAGCACATGGATGTCACAAGTGGGACCTAAGGAAACAAAAAAGCAAGAACATGTTGAGTATGAGCCTGCGGGTTATTAGAGTTTTTATATATTAGTTATCCACTTCAGTTCAAATTTTTTATATAGCGATTTTATAGCCGATGTTGTCATAAACCAGCTTTACAGAACCCAGGTCTGAATGCATAGTGAGCAAGCCAAGGGTGACAGAGGCGAGTAAGAACTCCCTGAAGCTGGAGGAAGAAACCTTAGGAGGAAACAAGACTCAAAAGGGGAATCCATGCTCCCCTGGTCGAACCAGAGAGAGAAAAAGAGATGTGTCCATCGAGATAACTAACAATAGAAGGCCACTGTACGCAGATTTAATCACTGTAGAACAGTTGGCAGTCTATGGCTAACAGGTACAGTTAAGAGTCAGTAGAGGTGGTTTTTGCTGGAGTCTGGGTGAGAGTTATTTGCAACAGGAACAACAATCTCTGCTGGAGTTTTGAGTATCAGTTGTCCTTGAATGGAGTAGAAGCATATGGGGAGTACAAAGCAGCTGAACCAGTTGAGGGCACTTGACCAAGGAACCACAGCAAAGGCAGATCCAGGATGGGGTGGTGACCCGGAGCCCCGATGATGGTCAACCACGCTAGACAGCATCTTCAACATAAACCAGAAGGATATTACAGAACTTAGGGGCTTTATGTGACGTACATGATTATGACTTATATGCTTATATGCTCGTACCCCGGCTGTAGCTCTCATAATTGTGGGGATGAGTAGTTTGCCAGCATTGAGATCTAAGAGAATGTGGAGGTTCGTAGCAAGAGATAAGTTCACAGAAGTATTCATGGACAAGGCCGTTTAGGGCTTTGTCAATAGTGGAATTTTATAATCAATACAAAATTTGAATGCCAGTGAGGGTTTGATTATATAAGACTAATGTGGTCAAATTTCTGGGTTCTAGTAAGGACTCTAGCTGCCACATTCTGGACTGGCTGAAGTTTATATAGGTTCTTGTTGGAGCATCCTGACAGCAAGGCGTAACAGTCAATGAGTCTAGAGGTAAAAAAGGTGTGAACTATTTTTTTCTGCATCATGTAGGGACAGTGTGTTTCATAGCTTAGCAACGTTTCAAAGATGAGGAAAAGCTATTTTTGAAATAGTACCTATATCTGCACTGAAGGACAGATCTGGGTCGATAGTTGACACAGGAGAAGCTGAGGAACCAGCAAGATCTAGCATGAAACCTGAGAGTTTGTTTTTGGCAGCTTTTGGATCTAGAACATGGTCTACTGAGTTTAGCAAGAAATATATCCTCAATCTTGCTTAATCTGTGTTTGCTATCTATAAAGTTCTGTGTCATCAGTGGAGGCTAATTCTATGTTTTCAGATAATCAAACCCAATGGCAGCATGTACAATGTAAATTAAAGAGGTCATAAGACAGAACCTTGTGGGACTCCATATTTTACTGTGGTGTGCACATATGATTCCCCATCACATTTACAAATTTATAGTAGTTGGTCAGGTATCTAAAGTAGGATAAGATGTGACTCTGACCAGGTTTTCTAGTCTGTCTAATAGAATAGAGTGGTCTGTGGTGTTGAAGGTCAAGCAAAACCAGCAAAGATACAAATCCTTTAAAAGACTGTAAAAGATTGTTTCAGTGCTGTAATGAGGCCAAAAACCAGATGGGAATTTTTCCCATATGGGATTCTTAAGCAGAAGTGAACACAACTGTTGGCCATTATTTTCTCTAAAAAAAAAGAAATAGGTCTGTAATTATTGAGAGCTCACATGGAACAAGATTTAATTTCTTTAACAAAGGCTTGATAACTGCTAGTTTAAAGGCTTTTGGTAAAATACCAATACTGATAGAGGAGTTTATTACTACCAAAAGGGGTCCGATTATTACTGGCAAGACTTTTTAAGGTTTGTGGGGACTGAACTAAGTGTAGAGATAGAATATTTTGAGAGGATAATTGTAGTGAGTTCTGCCTGTTAAACTGGATTAAAGGAGACCGGCTTCTCTGCTGCAGCTATATTTTAAACAATATCTGCATTGGCTGTATCAGGCAGCAGTCATGTTTCAATAAGACTTCTTGTTTGAATTTCTTAGGTAAAGGCTTCGATTTTATTATTAGGAAAATCCATAAAATCATCCATACTATAGGCTGCAGGTGTTTGAGAGTGTGTAACCCCTTGATTCCTTGTTAGTTTATAAAATGTACTGAATAGAAACCTAGGATTAATTTGTTAGAGTGTACAGCCTCCAGCTTGGTTAATTGCCATTCACACTCTAATTTTCAAACATTGTGCTGCAGGATGCACGTTTGATCATAATGCCAAGGAGCGAGCTTTTTCTGTCTAATCCTTTACGTCTTAGAGGTGCGACATGATCTGAAATAGTCTGAGGAGAGTTCTCTAAGCATTCAGTTTGGTTATCTAAGCCTGCAGCACTAGATGGAGCACCAGTTGGGGTTGATAAATCTGGGAGGTTTTTAATAAAACTGAAAGCTGTAGCGGATGTGACTAATACAAAAGCGAGGTGATGTACTTACATTATGGTTAAGATGAAGTTCATATGTAGTGAACTGATCTGAGATTACTGTGGTCTGTGGAGAAATAGCTACCCACAAGTACCTTTTTCTGTAACATTTTGCCTAAAGTATCTACAACCGAAGCAAATGTGGATTTCAATGGATCATGTTCTTTTTTGAAGTCTAAATTGTTTCACCAGAAATTTCAAAGAGTGGAGCAGTGGGGCAAATAAAAAATGTGTTTTTTGCATAAGACACCGAATTGTCTTTTTACAATATCCTACAATTATTATTTTATCACTGTGTACTCTTAGGTTTGCTTTACACAGCTCAATTCTCAAAAGAACTCTGTATACGTAACTAGAAAAAAGGTAACTAGATTAGTTAAGAAAAAGAATTTCTAAAGATGAGAAGGTAAAACATATTTCTGATTAATACATAGGGCACTTTTGCGAATGATTCCTTTGCCTCCCCCTCTACCGCTTAGTGTAGGACTGGGTATGATCAGTGATTATTTCATTTACAGTCACAGCTTTACAAGAGAGCAATCTTATGTTGAGCAGTCCTGGCTTTAGATCTAAGGTGCTGTATTTAGATGTTTGAGAGAGATTAATGAAATCACTAGAACACACTTTTCTACTTTTGCAAGACAGATGCATTCATGATTGCGTGGGACATGGCTGGCGACTTGAAAGCATGACGTTTTCCAAAATATCTTGCTATGGAGAGGCATTAAGATTTCCCTTCACTGTAAGTAAGGGATCTAGCCCAAACTCTGAAAAACAGGTGTGTCCCAATACTTTTGTTCATATAGTAATGGGACACAGTAGAGTGTGATGTAAACCACTGAATGTTGTTAAAGATCCTAATCATGCTCTCATGGCAACTCTTAGTGGTCTAAGAATTAAAGGGCAGCTTTTGTAACCTTAAGGGTCCCATGCCCCCCCTCTTTGTGTGCTTCAGCATGGGAAAGTGCTGCCGTTGCCTTTCAGAAAGGTCAACAGGAAGAATGGTGTAGTTTCCTCTTGTTGACGAAGGTCATGTTTGTGTTTGGGCAGTGGTTTTACAATGGCACCAGGCATGTCCCATTACTGTAATTACGATAAGAGCTAGATAATCGCAGTGCATTAGGTGCCTTGATAATGTGGAAATATTCACTCGCAATGCTTCTAAAATTAACATATTCTGCTAGTGCTGTTACAACCCATCCACTGGGCTGCCTTCTAACTGCACTATGCTTCTGAGGCACAGAGGTGCCAACATGGCAGTACAATACTGGAACTTTTTAATAATTAAGAGACAAAGTGCTCATGTCGTTCTGTCCAACCAAAACTTTCTGTGGCATTTTTTATTATGTCAAAAAAAGAAAGAATTTGGGAAACAATAAGGTACAAATTGCAGTGGGGCCTTCCCAGGAACCTGGGGCAGCCGGTGGCCTGGTGGTTAGGGAGTTGCACTCGTGATTGGAAGGTCATAGGTTTGAATCCCAGGAATGCCAGTGGCACCACTGAGGTACCCTCGAACAAGGTACTGTCCACTGCTTCACTTGGTGAATAGGTTACATGCTGAGAAAGAATTTCACGCATCACTATAACCGCCGCTTTATATCTGGCCCTGAGAGCTGTAATAATGTTCCTCTTTTATTCTTACAGCACGTCTTTGAGGCTTCTGCCTTTGTCTAGCCTCGATGCCTGCTCTTATGGCTTAAAGCAAAATGCCTTTGAGACACCTCCATTAATAAACACCTGGTTTTTCACACAAGATTGCCAGCAAAACTGGCCACTGCAGTGTTCTCAGCGATGTTTCTGGTATCTCTTGTTTTTTGTGCAGTGGGTGCATATCCATTCTTTTTTGCATTCATTTGATTCATTTGACCTAATCAGGAAACAACTGTGTTCTGGAAAGAAGACTGAATTGTCTGATGTCCCGAGACACCGCAGGTACATCAATTAACGATTAGATGAGGTGAATTCCTTCTCACGACCTGGCACTCTGACCAGAAATCTAGGCCGAACAACATAGAGGATATATGTTTTTGTTGAGGTACAAGAAGAATTCCTGTTCAAATAAGAGCATTAGAACGGATTAAAACCCAATGATTTTGAATTGGTCACGATGAGAGAGCACTAGTTTCCAGTAGCTCACCTTTAAATTCCATTAGTAAACCACCAAACACATCTGGAATCAGTCAATTGATAAAACAGTAGCATAAAATGGTGATGCAACAAATCTGTCCCTGCCTGTAGTTCTCTAAAAGGGATATGGTTGTAGTTTTGATTTATTCAGAAACTAAAAGAGACGTCTTGGTTAGCTTGTTATCACTGGTTAGATCAATGAGGCTGGACCAAAGGGCACCGTTGGCAAGTAAAATTTTAGATGTGGCAAAATTAATTCCAAGTGCATCACTGAACATGAGCTTCAAAAGACTACAAAGAGCCTCTGCCAGTTCACCAGGGTATCCGCCTGCCAGGGTGTTCACCACCTAAGGCATTCCTGGCATATCCCGGTGTGAAGATCTGAGTCGTTTAGGAACAATTTCAGGAACAAAGCAGCAAAGTGTTAAACCTGTGGGTCTGTTGAAATTCCAGTGTCAAACTTCTTTTGAGAAGTCCCTGGAAAAAAAAAAAAACGAAACCAGAAGAGACACAAAGAGAGACTATTACCCTGAGGATATGTCAAAATCCATTTTTCTCTTTTCTTATCTGCTGTCCCCCTACCCTCCACCACAAAACCCTCTTTTGTGCAGCCTTTGATAAAGAAATGTTCAGGGAAAGGGAAATATAAATTAATAAGATGCTGTACTGCCACATTCAAAAGAAGGCGAAGCGTTCTCTTTTGATGTTCTTCAGGAATGGGAGAGGAGCTGGGGGGAGAAGGAGAGAGGGAGGAATGGAAGGAGAGAGAAGGAGAGGGAGATGGAGATAAAGAGAGCAAGCTCTTGATCTCGTTAAGCAGGCAGCGTTTGCTTCGGATGCCTTTGGGAATGGAGACGAGAACAATCCCGCAAACGTCACTTTGGCTTTGGAGCGGTGGTGGCGGCGGCGGTGGCGGCCTCCTATCGCGGAGGGGCTACTGTCAGCAGAATATTCACTCTCATGCTTCGTTTTGAAAATGTGAAGGTAGCTCTTGCCGCCTTGTTCGATTTCACAGGAGCAGGCAGAGGCTTGACTTTCCTCTCTGGTGGGAGATGATTGAATTGGAATGCCGAGGAGGTGCCACACTTTCATCTCATTTCCAGGTCAACCTGAACTGGCCCCTTTGATCTTCTTCCAGGTCGAAAAACTCCCTGCTCTTTTATCTGAGATAAACAGAAATTGGTGGACAGAAGAGGCTCTTTCTGCCCTGCATAGTTATGTGTATATAAATATCTCTGTGTCTCTGTGGATACTATACATTTCAGAAGAGATGGAATGATACCATTTCTTCTGTTCCAATACCGGTTCTGCTAAGAAAATCAACTGGGTCGAGCTTGTAGACCAGGTTAGTTGGTTTAGTTGGTTTGAGTTTAGCAGCATGACTAGCTTGACCCAGCTTAACTAGGTTAATCTGTCAACCAGTATAGGGTGTTTACACCTAGTCCACCTGGGTGGCCAACTTGTCAACCACCTTGACTGTCTTGGAAGAAGAGTCTAGCTAATGAACTTTGGGCAGGTACGCCAAACCATTCCCTGCTGCTGACAGTTCATCACGCCATCATCTACCACTATAGACCTGGTTTAGGAATAGTAATATCAAACCTTATCAATTGATACATACCAGTCCTTTAAAACCTGCTGAGGTTTAAAATGTTGATACATATCAGTCCTTTAAAACCTGCTGAGCTCTAAAATGAGCTCATTTTAATTGAAAGTTTTACTTAAGATGACCTTCTATAAGTGTCACACTGTTGGACCATTCTCAGCACTGACACTGACATAATAGTGTGTCACTGGTTTGAGCACAGCATTGTCACTGGCAGTTTTTACACATGGCAATGTGAGAGCCTGTTTGAGAGTGGTCCACTATGCAAAATTATCCCCCCAAAAATATGCAGCCAAGAGTGTATCTGTAGTCAGACATAAAGGGCTAGACCATGTCACAACTGAGGTATCTATAGATCAGCTACATTCTCTTAACGCAAACCATCAAGGTGGAGCTACAAGAACGTGTTTTAATTTAATATGGGGGTTGTGAGTGTATAGTGGAGCGTGACTTTATAGTATAGTGGAAAATATCATACAGTGGTTATCATGATAATGGTCCTCTCATGTCTCATGACATAGTTTCATCATTTCCTCATAGGGGTGTTGGTGGCCTAGTTGGTAGGATACTTGTCTCTGGACCAAGAGGTCATTGGTTTGAAGCCTACTTTCAGCATACCACCACTGGGTTCCTGAGCAAGACCCTTAACACCAAGTTGCTCTAGGGAGACTGTCCCCTGTAGTTAGGAAATGGAAGTCGCTTAGGATAAAAGCATCTGCTAAGTGCCGTAAATGTATCAAGGCTTCAGTGTGGTACTATTGTTGTTCTGAGGCTCCACTGTTGTGACAATGTTGTATAAAGACATCAGTATTGTGATAATATTGTATCAAGTTTCAGTATCATAATAATGTTCTTTTGAGACAAATGCCAATGTTCCTTTGAGGTTCCAGAGTCATCATAAAATTCTTTTAAGGCTTCAGTACTGTAATAATGTTGCAGAGAGTCTTCAGTATCATAAGAATGTTGTGTTGAGGCACAAGTATCATGATGGTATTACATCAAGGCTCACTGGAGCCTTGACAAAACCACATTGTGGATTGAATTCGGTGATATCATATTGTTGCTGTGATCACTTAGTAGCACAGGGTCTGTGTTGATTCTCTTATTTATGGTAAAACTACAGTATGATGATGATGAGATCTCAAAACGCGAATGTTCACACTGTTATAATTTCTTCTTCCTTCTCTGTACTTTCAAAGAAAAACGAATCATCGTGTACCTGGATATTGATGGCTCGCTTTCTCATGGGACTCAAACCTGATTTACCCTAGAATTACCTTCCCCCTGCCTGGCTCCTTTCCTCCCCTCCTGCCCTTTCAAACCCATCAGAAACATCACAAGCACAATGAATGCTTACTCTCCAAACTCAACCGACTGGAAAAGAGCAAACACACAAACTGGCCACAGCTCCCTGCTGTACTGCCTAACACAGTTTATCAGGCATGTGTGTGTGCATGTGTGTGAGAGAGAGAGAGAGAGAGGCATGCATGCTGATAGCTTGAGCTTATCACGGAGGCACAGACCAGACACGGCGATGGGTCAGCATGAATACTTGTAGATTAAGGTTAGAGGCCAGAAATGTCGGACTCAAAAATCAGCAAATACATCAAGCAAGCTGATACTGAATTTTTCAGATGTTTGACTATTTTACTGAAGCCTTGCACATTATATATACTGCTTTGCATTTTATTGACCCTGCTTTGATTCGTCCAGGTGTTTTTATATCAGACATTCAGTACTGAGACCAAAACAGGATTTAGTTTCCTCAATACACATATGCAGATGCCCACTCTCTCTCAGCATCTTTAGACCCTCTACCCTCGAGCAAAGGTGTAAAGGTGTGTGTGGGAGTGTGTGTGGGTGTGTGTGTGGGAGTGGGTGGGGTGAGTGGATGGCTGGGTGGTCGTTTGTGTGTTGAGGTGAAGCCATGGATTAGACTTTAATCAACCAATTTTTACTACTTATAATGAAGAAATTACTGCTTAACCCCTTTTCCCAGCATTCATAATGCCTGTTTTTAATTATGCAATATTCATTTTTTTCTTCAACAATGCTGCCGCTGTATATCTCTGTGAATTGAAAAATGCACATTTGTTACTGTGTTTGTAAAGAGTTCCTATTTCATCCCCCTTTGCTCCCTAACAGCTCAACGTGTGTGAAAAAAAAATCACATGTATGTTTACCAGTGTCCTGGTTTTCACCAACCATTTTTTAAAACTTTTGCATTTTTTCTCCCAATTTAGTCCACCAAGTAGCTAGTCATACAATGCCACCAAAGCTAAGAGAGCCCACTCACATCTAACAGTGTTTTCCAAGTGAAAGCAACTTCAATGAAAGGTTAGCTCCGGCCACACTGCACTGCATTTTACAGGATTTTAGTGATACTATTACTACTACTAATAATAATACAACATACTTATGCATTACTAAGTAGATAATGTGTCAATTATTCTGCATTCTGTTCTGTTTCCCCCACTAGATAGTTCTCCAACAAGTTAAGAGCCAAGCACAACAACAATAGTGAACTAGATCTACAGCTTCAATTTTATGTCCATACTAAAGCTCTGTTTTTCTGCTTCACTGGGCCACAAGCTACGGTAGCTCTGTTTTAAAAAACTGTGGTCATGATAATCCCAGGCCCAGCCCCTGACATAAGCAGTTCTTGATTGTAGCCCAGTCAAGTGTTAGTGTCACTCTGGAACCAGATTTTGGCTGTCGAATTGTGAAGGCCTGGTTTGAGATTAGATCCTGGTTATCCATGGTATCACGTGAAGCTCTACACCAGTGATCATGAACTGGCGGCCCGTGGGCCACATCCGACCCACCAGAGCTTTCCATCCGGCCCCCCGATGGAAAATGAATGGACGTCTATGGAGCTAGACGGCTAAATTCTGCACTCGCCCGCGAAGTGTTCTGAGAGTAGGAGTTCTCCTTATATTAAAATTTCTCTGATATTACTGAATCAGGAATAGACTAGTGAGGAGGGAAAAGTATGTTCCTACATTTATTTTTTTCAAAATCAAATTAAACAAGCCTTCAATCTATCAGTAATCCGCCGGTCACGGCGCGCGCACTTCCGGGTTCACTAAGTGCAGTGCGCGCATGGAAATGACTTTCAGCTGTACAGAGTTAAGACTGATATGTGTGTGTATAGGAAGCTGAAACGGATGCTTTGGCGTGAATCATTGTTTATCTTCTCTGAGGACAGTGGACTAACCTGCCTTATTTTGAGTTTTTGATTATCCCCTAGTGACTTGCTGCAGTACAGGTAATATGAGTCTGTTAACATTGACAAAGGCTAAAAAATAACAGAAATTAGGAAGGAAAATTTATATATCAAATAATAATATATTACTTAAGATACAATATTAATTGTATTTTATTTTGGGAGAGCATCTGGCCCACACAGTGTCTGCCGAGAGAAAACTCATGGACAAATGTAGTTGACGACCCCTGCTCTATACTTACTGTCGCTTGTGTTGAACATTATGCTGAGTGAGACCCATGACACCAGTCTTTTGCTTCATTATAAAGTGTGGAAATTTTGGTTTTCTGCAATAGGAGGCCTTTAATAATGAACATTGCACCGACATTCTGAATTATTTAAAAAAATCAAAGCGTTACGGGAGCTGATACCTCACATTATACTCACGAATAAAAAGCCTCCAACAAGAGCTGTCAGCACACCCTATTAAATGGCAGCGTCGTGCTGATGCAAAATGAACGTGCAATATGGCTGTCAGGCCAATGCTGGTGGGGAATGTAAGGTGAAGAGTGGCGGAGCGGCTCTGCTCCGGCGCACAGGGACGTCTCCCTGATCTTTTCACAGCCTGACCTTCGAATGAGAGTGGACAGAGACCATGGACACAGGATTATCACCTAGAAGGCAAAAAAGAAACCTGCACATTCGAAATGACGTTAATAAGAGCAGATTATTTTATGTATCTGAAGTTGTTCTAATGAAAGTGGTTGTTTTCCAAGTCTTATTCATTATTCTCATCGCTCTTATGGTTGGGGTCTGGTGTCAGCCACAGAAGGATGTGGTTCCTCTTTTAAGTATTGCCTCTCACCACTTCTTTCTCAATTACTGATTTGAATTGAATGGCATTTTTTTTCCATGTTTTCCCTGGATCACACAAAATAATCATTTCTGTCCACTACTTTGTGTAATCCATGTGTCCTAGGCTACATCCAGTGTGCTGAATTCAAATCTGAAGGCACATTTTCACATCAGGATATAAAGTTATGCATCAGATCCCCATCAGAGCTGTCACTTCCAACAGAACAGAATCAGGAGGAATTGGCACTGGATTCTCTGCGTCATGAGGTACTGGTTTAAGAGCAGACTCACAGTCAGAATAGACGGGTTTTGACTTATTCTTCTTCGGAAGTCCAGAAATTGTAGCCGTACAGAGTCATGATCTTTCACCACAGTAAAGGGCACAGCTTTTCTTTTGCTATTGAACCAGTGAGTGAGGCCAGAGTAACAAACAGTACAGCAGATATGAGGTGCCCAGTTTTATCCTGTTCTCATGTCTTACATCCGAAACAGTACTTGTAAGCGTCTGGATGGTTGACACAGCTGTGTCTGCTCAAGTTTTGCTTAAACATTTACCCTATATCCAAGAAAACCCTGTAGAATAAACCAGCCTGTGATCTGTCTCGTCTTAAACTGAGCTGATATCAACTCATCAACAGGCCTAAACTCTCACAGCACTGAATTCAACCAGGAAACGTATTTCCAACAAGGCAGTAGCAAACATACACATGACAGAAACAGCTGTTATTATGTTGCTGTGCAACAATATGTGTATCAAAATTCAATCAAAACAGTATTAAGCCTATACATGTTAAAATCAGGGCATGCTAGGAAATTTTCATTGCAGAATTGGGTTCAGCACAGTTGATTTCATGCAAATCGCATGTTTTACTTCCATCAAGGGTGGGTTTGGTGTGAAATGGTTAATTGTAGAGAAGCCTACTGTTTTTTTTTATAATGGTGGTGAATGAAACAAGGGGTCCTGATATCTCCAACACATATATAGTCACTTTATTTACCATGCAGCCAGGAGAATGAATTCATATCTTTGTCTAGAGATCCCAAGAAACCTTTTATCTGGGTATGGTGCAGAAATGCCAAATTAATTCAATAAACCATCATGTGAAACATATTTTTGTGGCATTTTTAAATGCCATGGTCCTCTACTTGACTGCGGGGCCGGGAACTCACATTAACATTCACATTTCTACTCATTCATTTAGCAGACGCTTTTATCCAAAGCGACTTCCAATCCAAGCATAAACCCATTTTACAAACACTTCTGGATGAAGTGCAGCGGCTGCAAGGCATCATGATTTAAAACACTTTCTGAACATACACACCAGATGTGATTCTACCATACAATTTAACCAAGGACGCCAAATAGCAGCCAGTAAAACCTGATGTACATCCCTTTTTTCCAATGGAATATTTACAGAAAGTATGTTCTTCCTGATTTCACTTGTTAAAAATCAAATTTGCTAAAAACCTATGCATAATTACTACCTTAAGACATATGCAAAGTAATTTGGAGTGGTCAGGTGAGAAAAAAACTTGTTAGGTTTTAAGAAGGTTTCATTTGAACACGGAGAAAACACATAGAGGTTCATTGGTGGGTTTGGAAGCTGAATACACTATATGAACAAAAGTGTTGGGACACACCTGTTTTTCAGGGTTTGGGCTAGGCCCCTTACTTCCAGTGAAGGGGAATCTTAATGCTTCCGCATACCAAGACATTTCGGACAACGCCACGCTTCCAACTTTGTGGACATGTTTTGGGGAAGAACCTTTTTTATTCCAGTATGACTGTGTCCCAGTGCACAAAGCAAGCTCCATAAAGACGTGGCTGGATGAATTTGGTGTGGAGGAACTTGGCTGGGCCGCACAGAGCCCTGACCTCAACCCAATTCAACACCTTTGTGATGAACTGGAATGGAGACTGTGAGCCAGGTCTTCTCATCCAATATCAATGCCTGGCCCCATAAATGCTCTATAGAATGTATGGGCACAATTTCCTACAGAAATTCCAAAATCTTGTGGAAAGCCTTTCAAGAAGAGTTTAAGCTGTTATAGCTGCATAGGGGAGACCAACTCTGTTTTAATGTTTATGTATTTGAATGCACAGTCATTAAAGCCCTTGTTGGTGTAATAGGCAGGCGTCCAAATACTTTTGTTCATGTTCATTGCGTTCTAAACGTGACGTCTGGTTCCATTCACCAACACTGTAGTGTCCCTTCAATGAACCTTTTCACAGCCCTCTCTCAATGACTCAACCATTGAATTAAGGAGGTTTTTGAAACAAAATAATTGGAATTACACATTAATCGTAATCAGGCCATTCCTGTCGTTCTAAACCTCATTACAATGGTATAATCTCATATGGATTGAAAACACAACTCATTCATCGTTAGTCCCGCAATGACGAGACGTGATTGGTTGAACCTAGATGCTTACAGTGCCCTGATTGGTTGGATTTATCGAGGTAGAATTACTTGATTAGCTCGTCTGAATTTGAGCGCCGATCTGATTGGTTTTTCTGAAACGTGAGCCCCGATCTGAATGGTTGAGCTGAAACGTGAGTCCCTCCCTGATTGGCTGGAGGTGGCAGGTTGTGGCTCCAGCGCCAGGTTGTGTGTGGCGGTTGCGTGGAGACTGGGGGTCTGTCCGGGAGAGCGGGCAGGGCGAGGCGCTGCAGCCGCACCGAGAGACCACCGCCCGTGGTGCGAGCGGCCAAGGGGGGATACAGCAGCGCTGCAACTCCAACCGTGGCCGTGGGGACCAGCCACGGAAAGGTAAGAGCCACCCGGGTTTCCTCTGGCTTGAAAACTGCCGCGCTGTCTCGGGCTGCGAAGTTTAAAGTTTCATTAGGACTGAGGACCACCCGCCCCCCGGGGCTCCATCACCAAACTTAGGGTAACAGGGGGTCTGCCGTTCCACCTTCACTTCACTGCACCGAGGGCTTAACAGAATAAGACCAGTGAGGGGTAGGGGGACGCTCTGTGGAGCAATCATTATTATCATCATCATCATCATCATCATCATCATTATTATTATTATTATTATTATTATTATTATTATTATTCTCCATTGATTGTATGATTCTTTGGTGTGGCTGTCATGGCTGTTGTTATAGTTGCTGCATGGTTGCTGATTTTATGTTATTTGCTATTATTAGTATTAGTATTATTATTATTATTATTATTATTATTATTATTATTATTATTATTATTATTGACAATATGATTCTTTAGTGTGGCTGTCGTTGCT